>JALHBZ010000196.1:112380-147669 GCA_024340015.1 Tolypocladium ovalisporum | reverse complement strand
CCCCCCCCCCCCCCCCCCCTGGGGCTAGCAGCGCCCCCCTGGTGGCCTGAGCCACTCATCGGGAACCTGGCGCACACGGGCCCTAGCCGGGGCCTCGACTCGCGCATCGCCATTCCCGAACCCCTGGACGGTTTTTCTCCCCCCCACCGGGGTGGCTTACACGCATCGCGGCGACCGGGCTGAGCAAAGCCACCAGGAACCAAATGCACAGCCCGTCGTCTACGATATTTTTCCAGAGCTTCGCGCAAGCAATGCCCCGACGGTACTATCTAATCGGTGGCTGGCGGTCGCAGACACGCTACCAGTACATGGCCTTGCGCCGTATGTGTCTCGAAGCACCTCATTGCGGCAATGGTCTCCCGTGCGCCCGGCGACCGTTGCATTAGCCACTCCCGCAATGTGACGCCAACAAAGCCGGCTGCGCATATCGAAGACTTTTCTCTTCCCTTCCTCGGGCCATGAGTCTCAAGTCTCACCCTATTCTGTCATTGAGCTGACTACCCGGGGTGGCACAGCGACAATGCGCCTCAGCCCAAGTGACCGCGCCGCAACCTGCTCCAAAGTTCCAGACTCCGGGCCGCCGAAACGCGCCTTTGAGAGCCCATGCGCCCGATGGCCCCATAACGCTTGTGATGCCATCCGCAATTAGTCTTTCCCCGTTGGTTGCCCACCCCCCACGATGATGCTTTCGTCTTTTTGTCCACCGGCCTTCCCCGGCTGTCACCCGGGGGGGGGGGGCCCAGTCGGCCTGCTCTGCCCCGTCCAAAGAATGACCATGCGGATTGCACGTTGTCCATGACCACACTTCTCACGCCATCCTCCTCGAGGATGGGAAAACTGTGTCTGCATGTGTCTCATCTGTGTGGTGTGCATGACAAGATCTGCTCCCGGACGACTGCCGGCGCGGGGGCCCCGCCGTTGCAGGCATTGACCGGATGCTTTGCATATAAGTCCCGCGGTCAGACGAACACCATTGAGGGTTTTGGGGGTGTGCTTGTCGTTGCCTCATCACTCTGCCCAACATGCGTTGTACCGTTGCCCTGCTGCCTCTCGCGGCGGTCGTTTGCGTCGCCGTCGAAAAGCCCGCGGACTTGTCCAGATATGTCCTGACCGACGTAAGTGAGATGCTGTTTATGAGCGCCTACGCCTGGGAGTCTCGATCCTAACATGTTTCCGCCAGACCGGATCAACAGGGGGTGGCAACACCTTCCCCGGCGTGTCTCGGCCGTTGGGCATGGTCAAACTAGGCCCGGATCTGCATACGGGCCATGACGCCTACTCCGGTTACTCGCCAACGGGCAATTTCACCGGCTTCACCATGCTTCATGAGAGCGGCACCGGCGGAGCTCCCAAGTACGGCGTCGTCTCTCAGATGCCCGTAGTGGGCAGGGTCGACAACCCCCTGAGTGACACCATCAACGACACTCGCGCTGCCCCTGACGTTACCGAGGTTGGCTATTACAAGGCCCATCTAGGCTCCGGCACCGTCTTGGAGCTCGCAGCGTCGAACAAGGCCGGCATGTACAAGTATACCTTTCCAGAAGGCAAGGATGGCTTCCACGTGCTCGTCGACGTCTCCCACGTGCTGTCGTCGTACAGAGGCCAGGGGCTGGAGCAGCACTATCTCGGGGGGAACATATCCGTGCACAAGGACGGTGCCGATGAGTACTACTATACGGGGTCCGGCACCTACGACAATGTAAGTGCTGTTGCGATACATGAGCCTGGGGGCAAGTAAGCTGTCCAGGATGATGGGCTAATCTTGCGCGTTCAGGGGTGGAACCGAGCTGCTTCTTGGACCGTCCACTTCTGTGGACGATTTGACGCACCTGCGACTTACAAGACGTTCCTCGGCGTCGACAAGAAGAGTGACAAGCTCGCCGAGTTCTCGAGTGAGCCAAGCTACGAGTCCGAAACGGCAAGACTCGGAGCGCTCTTCTCCTTCAACCAGACCACCGTCGTCTCCCGGGTGGGCGTCTCCTTCATCTCGGCGGACAAGGCCTGCGCCAACGTCGACGGGGAGATGCCAGCGGATGCCTCGCTTGACACGCCCGGCAGCAGACTCGCGATGCCTGGAACTCGGAGGTCTTGAGCAAGGTGACGACAACCTCGACCAACACCACCAAGCTCAACCAGCTGTACTCTTCACTGTACTTCATGCACCTCCTGCCCACCAACAAGACAGGGGAGAACCCGATGTGGGAATCCAAGGAGCCGTACTACGACGACATCTTTACCTTTTGGGACACGGTGAGCCTCGTCCGCGGATACTTTTGACAAGCCCTTTTGCTGACGGTGAGATGATAGTACCGCTGCACCACGGCTCTCTTCCACATCCTGCAGCCGACGTACTACGAAGAGCTCCTGCGGTCCATGGTCGACATCTGGCGCCATCAGGGCTGGGTGCCGGACGCGCGCTCGTCCTTTGCCAACGGCGCGGTCCAGGGTGGCACCAACAGCGACAACGTCTTTGCCGATGCCTACTTCAAGGGAGTTCGTGGCAAGCTCAACTGGGACGATGTCTTTGCCTCCATGGTCAAGAATGCAGAGGTGGTCCCGGCCAACAACAATGACCCTCGTGATCCGACGGGCTCGACAAAAGAGGGAAGAAGTGCGCTGCCGGACTGGCATAAACACGGCTTCATCACGACCAACTTCTCGCGGTCCGTCAGCCGCGCCGTAGAGTAGTGAGTACCGTCCTTTTCTCCAGTCTATGCTTCTCGCTGACGAGATGCTGCAGCTCCGTCAACGACTTCTCCCTAGCCACGGTCGCGGCCGGCCTCGGCCATGCCACTGCTTTCTCCAAGTACTTTGACCGCTCTCACAACTGGCGCAACCACTGGAACCCCGACATGAAGGCCCTCGGCTTCTCTGGTTTCCTCGGTCCCCGTAACGAGTGCGGCTTCCTCAAGCAGGATCCCTTGTCCTGCGACGGCTGCTACTGGCGCGACCACTACTACCAGGCCCTGCCGTGGGAGTACTCCTTCAACGCACACCACGACATCGCCCACCTCATCGAGCTCTGCGGTGGCGAGGCGCGCTTCGCCGAGCGCCTCGAGATGACCTTCAAGCCCGGCGTCTCCGAGGGCAACGCTGCCTTTGACCACACGCTCTTCAACCCGGGCAACGAGCCCAGCTTCACCACGCCCTACCTGTACAACTATGTCAACCGCCAGGACCTCACCGTGCAGCGCAGCCGCGCCATCGCCAAGTCCTACTACGCGCCCAAGCCCGATGGCCTGCCCGGCAACAGCGACGCCGGCGCCATGGAGTCGTGGCTGCTTTGGAACATGCTCGGCTTGTATCCCATGACCGGCCAGCCCATTTTCCTCATTGGCTCGCCCTGGTTTTCCGACCTGACCATCGACCTGGGCGCCGCCAGGAAGCTCCACGTCACCACTACGGGCGGCCGCGAGGACGCCTTCTACGTCCAGTCGCTCAAGGTCAACGGCGTCAAGTGGGACAAGACCTGGCTGACGTGGGATGACATCTTTGCTCGCGGCGGCTCGCTCGAATTCGAGCTGGGCAGCAAGGCGACCAACTGGACGACGGGACCACCGCCGCCGAGCTTGGCGAGCTTGACCTCGGACAAAGCCAAGGCCACGCTCGGTGACATTGCCAAGTTGAAGTTGTAATATCTCTTCTATGGAAACGGGGACATGACGATTCACGACTATCTATTAGAATTAGCGACGGCATTTAGACGCGATACAGGGGCCATGCTTGGATTTAAGATACCACGGCTTGACTTCTTTCAGCCACCATAGAAAACTGTTGTTTAATACACATCCACCGTCAACGCCTTGCTTTGCTACTGAGACCTCGCCAGAGTCCCGTGAGCCCGCTAAACGCGATATTGTACACAAACTAGAATGGGCTGACTTCCATGCCCCCCGCCTAACAACACTATTTGTCGCCGTCCCAGACATTGCGAAACTCGTCGCTGTCCGACACATGGTACTGCGATTCGCCAGCGGCGGGTTGCTGCTGCGCTCCGGCGTCGCCCCCTCCCACGGATGCTTCTACTCTAGAAGCGTCTTCATCGTCTTGGGCCAAGCTCGCGGGTGCTGGTGGTCCACGGTCAAGCCCTAGGCTCGACGGCTCTGGTGCTGGATGCTTGATAACCTTTTTCGTCTTCTTCTTCCTTTTGACAGGGACAACTGTCTGCGGCTCAACAGATGGCTGGCTAGCCCGCGGACGCGGCAATTTGGAGTTTGCAATAGACGATGAGCGCGACGCAGGGGAAGCCCGAGCTTGTGCTCCAAACCCCCCGGGCGATGGAAAACGCTCGTGCAACGGTTCGGTGGCGGTGATGACAGGGTACTGCACAAGAACACATCAGTCTCGACCAAAATCGCCATAACGAACCACTCACATTCCAGTCTCCAAACTCTAGCTCTCGCGCAGAGTCGAAGAGACGCTCGTCATCTACATCAAGCTCAGGCTCCTCAAACGTCCCATGGGTGTGCTCGTTCAGCTGATCGGGACGAGAAGAGCTCGGCCCGCCGCCATTGCCATTCGACCCCAGCAGCGGAGTTGTCGTGTTTACCTCTCCGGGCTTGGGTATCCAGTACTTGCCCTTCCCTCCCCTCTCGTAACGCATGCCTTCGCTAAGCCTCGCGAGCCTCGATTTGGAGTCTTCGTGGGCGATGACTTTATCGCCGGAGTCAAACGCTCGGTAGATGTACGTGTTGCCTCTGAACGTTTCTTTGGAATCCTCAATCAGATCCCTCGCCCCAAATGCGTCCTTCAGGGCGTATCTGAGTGGCATCCTGGCGGACGAGATGTTGTTATTCGCAAAGTCATGCCACGAAAAGGCGTACCAGTGGGCCACGGCGAATATGGGCATCTCGATGCAAATCAAGGCATCCTGGATAGCAGCTGCGAGGTTGTCGGGGGTGTAGCCCTCGACATCGTCCGGGATGGCACCAAGCCAAACGAGGATCGAAAGGAAGAACCCCTGCCAGTATGATGCAAAGATGATGAGCTTGACGCACAAGAATTTGGGGACCGGTCGGAATGGCTTCAGATCACTGTGCATGCACACCCAGAACAAGCCCAGCGAATACAGGCTGACTGACACGCTGATGTTGTAGATAACTCCGCTCCAGAGGTATCCGGAACCAAGCCCAATATAACCCTCCTGGTAGGTTCCCGTCGCCTTCATGATGACGGCTGCAAGGGCGAGAATGGGCTTTAGCCACGCGTATTGCAGAATGCCACGTTTGACTGACAGGAACGTGTATGGATCCGAGATATCGACCTTGGGAAGGACGTAATTCAGGGGCCACAGATGATGGACGGGAGCTCGACCATGGGTCATGATGATCAGCGCCCGTTCTCCGCCGAGGTAGTTGATAAGGAGCTGGAAGAAGGTGTAGATGGTGAAGGCCTCATAGATGTCTCGGATGGGGTCGAGGAACGCGGCGGTCGTCAACGAAACCATGCTCACCCAGGACGAGATCGAGTAGATGGGTACCATGAGCAGGATTCGAATGACATATCTCTGCAGCAACGGCTTCCGGTAGTTCTTGGCTTGAAGCCATATCGACCTATTCCAGATCGCCTGCTCAGCAGATGTACCTAGGGACAAGGACTGGCATGTCAACATACACAACTGAAGCCACAGTCGCTGCCAGAGAGGCAACTCCGGCAACGATGATGGTGGCCAAGGTGAGCTTCTGGCCCGTGCCTCCGTCAGCCATGGCGGCGGTGTTGTAAGCTAACGGTCGAAGAGAGGAGCCTCGAGCGAGATGGAGCGGAAGGCGAGCCTAGGTCATGGCTGGTTGGACCCCGAGGATGCAGAGGACGGCTCGAGCCTGGTTTCGATCTCGAGCGGAGGCTCTCGGACGATGACGACAGCACCGTGGGGGGGGCAAAATTGCTGTTGGGAGCCGCGCGTGACGACGCTCTCGTGCATTAAACCGCCCAAGGTACGGTCGATTACCGTGGATACGGTTGGCTCGCGTCTCGACATCCGGGGTACGACACCCAGCCGGGCCGGGTGGAATTATGTCCGGGCGCTGCGGGGCACTGCGGCTGGCGCAAGAGCGCTGGTGGAGGTGGAGAGCTTGCAGGGCCTAGCTCGCCTGGGCTGCAGCGGCCAAGTCGCGCCAGCGCCCACGTCAAGCAATCGCGTCTCATCTGTTAGCCGACCGACTTTCTTGACGACAACCACAGCTCGACTATAGCTCTTGCACGGCCCCTCTGCGAACGATGCTGTCCGCACCGCCGTCGTTGATTGATCGCACTACATCTGCTCTCCTGTAGCAGCGCTGTCACGTTCCACGAGCTCCTGACGATGCTCCCCATCGTTGCCGAGCTAGGGGAGCTGCGCAGCTGTCACTGCGTCCGACACGATGTCGACGCTCAGTGACCTGATGGAGCCCAGAGCTGCCTTCAATCCTGGATTCAACTTGTAAGCACCTAAACTATGCGCGACTTGGCAGCCGCTAGCTGACGGTATGACGCGCTCAGTACGTTTCTAATCCTCCTCATCGTGGGAGGGCTGCTGTCCATCTTCTTCCTGCTGTACTTCAACCGAGTGTTCGCATCCATCGTCTCGTACGTCATTCGAGCATACACCTGGCACCGTTACCGGGTGTACATAGACATCAGAGCGCTGCAAATATCCCTTCTCGGCGGCCGAATCTTCTTCACGGGCCTGCGCTATCACGGGTCCAACGAGACCTTCTTGGTCCAACACGGGGACATAACTTGGCGTTATTGGCTGCGTCGGGTTCGCGAGGTTGATGTGCTGGCTTCAAGATATGCAGACGAGGATGCAGCTGTCGGACGAGAAAAGAATGCTTCCCTCCCGTGTCGCATCAACGTCAAGCTCGTTGGTCTGGAGTGGTTCGTCTACAATCGCAGTCCGGCATATGATGGCATCCTCGCTGGTCTCACCGACGATGGTTCTTCACCGTCAAGGTCCAGCGACATGTTTGATGAGAAGGACGATACGGCCGTCCGGCTGAGAAAGACACGGCAAAATGGAGCGGCCGGAGATGTGCCCGTATCTCGGGTCCGAAGGGGAAACCAGCCTGGTACATTCGAGAAGGCGAGCCCTGGTCCGCGGCCCAACACGGCCGGTACTCAGTCAAGCACGGGCTCAGATAATGGCAACATAGGCCGCCGACCTGATGATGCAGATCTTCCGTTTCTCGTTCGGCTCTTTCCCATCCATGTCGAATGCCAAAAGCCAGCCATGGTTGTGGGCAATGACGCCAGCAGGGCCATACTAATCGTCAAGGCAGACTCCGCGACGGCTGACGTGGACGCCTCGGAGACGAAGACCTGCGATCGGTACAGACAGCTCTTCAAAGTACAATTCGACCATCCGGTGGTGGAGATGAAGAACAATGAGGATTTCAAGGAGGATCAAGCATCTCGAGCTACTAGACAGCGAGAGGATGCCCAAGGTACCCCAACGCCTCCCCAGAGATCCTTCTTTCGATATGAACGGCGCAAAGTGATGAGCTCTCTGCGAAACATGGTCCCTTATTGGCGACGATCTGTCGAGTCGTTTCGGACCGACTCGAGAGGGGCTGCGGGGACCGGTGCGTCGCAATTCCCAGGTTCAATTCATTGGCAGGGCTTATCAAGATATCTTGATGATCAGTATCACGACGACAAAGCGCGGTGGACTTCGGTGGAGTATGCCGCGGAGACGACCATATTGGACTCTCCTGCAGCTACTTTCAACATCTACTGGGATGCGGTCAGCCAGGTCACTGAGCAAGATTGCTTGAACTGTCGCACTGGATCTTCTACCAATGTCAATGGCAGCGAACCACCGGCGTGGGGCATGGGCCTTTCTATCAAAGGCGGCACGATGAACTATGGTCCATGGGCGGACCGGCAACGTGCCGACCTGCAGCGCGTGTTCGTCCCGTCACTTGCCAAAGATGCTTTGCCTACACTTCCTCTACCTGCGGGTGCATGGAGAGTTGCTACTCTATTCAAGCTGTTTGTCGAGCTGGAAGATACAGTCACCATCCGAATCCCAATACGAGAAGAGTCCAAAAACTGGCGGTGGCGAGGCAAGGAACCACCGATTCGGCACCAGGGAGCACCTAACAAACGGAAGCAGCGAAATCGGATGAAGAAAAGCAGCAAGGGCGACACCTCTCAGCCGCGCCCCAGCGGCTGGCTGGAAGTCAAGGTGCCGGCTAATGCTACGGTAGCATATTCCATGGACACGGTTGCTAGCTCCTCTGGGTATGGCAATCGCTTGGACATTGACCTGCCAAGCACAGAGCTTTGGAGCAGCGTCAACCACGACTTGCTCTGGAAGTCTGGGGCTCAGCGGATCTCCTGCGATCTGTCCAACCCCCTCTCTTGGAATGCGCTTCGACACTGGCACTTCACCGTCGACTGCGACAACTTGAAGTTGTATCTTCTCCGAGATCACGTTTTCCTTCTTATCGACATGGTGGACGACTGGGCCAGCGGACCGCCCTCGGAGTACCTTGTTTTCACGCCGTTCATATATCACCTTCACCTCAACCTCAGAAACTTGCAACTCTTCGTTGACGTCAATGACGAGAATATCATCGACAAAGCGACGGCTCTCGACGATAACACATACTTGGTATTGTCGAGTCCGCTTCTCAACGTCGAGCTATCTATTCCGCTGGACCTGTTCCGGCCAAGCAAGAACGCAATACCCTTTGACATAAGGGCTGGAACGTTCGATCTGTCCCTGCACACGCCACAGTCAAATACCCAGGCAGCTTTTCTAACGTCAAAGGAGCTGGGTCATGCAGACGGACTCGCAGTAACCGGATCTTACCAATACAACTCAAGCACTTCACCCGCAAACACAGATACCTTAATTTTGAATGTTCATGGCCAATCCCCCTACGCCTATCTGTACGGTTTTGTCGTCAGATACGCACTTCTGCTCAAGGACAATTATTTCGGAGATCATGTACATTTCAGGACTTTGAACGAGTACCAGGAGCAGTTGCGAAACGAGGCCCAGAACCACGCCGCAGACCCTGTCGCTCGCCCTCCGAAGAAGAAGTCAAATGACTTGGATGTGATCTTAGCCATCAAGGTGGATGACCCTCGCATTATGCTGCCAGTCAATCTGTACTCGGCAAGCCGCTTCGTCCAATGCGAACTTGCGAGCCTGTCCGTTGACCTTCGCTTCACCAACTACTATATGGATCTGGAACTGGACTTAAGTCCTCTGAGCCTGTCACTAGGTAATGCAGACGCTGGCTTGGACTCGCCGAGCGTGTCCAATACTCAACTATTCCTTGACGGCCTGCGAGTCTTTGGTCATCGCACATTTGGGCTTCCGCCATCTGAACCAACGTATCTTTGCAATTGGGATGTTTCTGTTGGGGCTGTGAGCGGCGAATGCTCGGTGAACTTCCTCTCTTCTTTGGCAAAAGGCGCGGCGGCTTTCGGGTTCACATTTGATGACGTCGAGAACGCTCTCGTCCCGTACTCGACTCTCATTTTTCACGACATTACCTTCGCACGGGTAGCTGTGGAGTCCATCCATCTCTGGGTTCTCGTCGATGAGGCTGCGTTCCTTGTTTCAACGGACACCATTGAAGTCAACAGCAACGATTGGGCCCGAACGCACTACTCGAAGCGTGCAAACATCAACATCCCCAACGTGCAGCTATCCTGTGTCAATGCCGAATCAGCAGCGAGACACAACCACAACTCGCGACATCAGCATCCTGTTGAGACAGTAGCCTACCTACACATGGACGTCCATATCGCTACAATTGGGAGGAGGTTTCAGTTCACTGCAGAGCGACAAATGCAACAAGATCTAGTGCGGCGTGAGGATCAGCGCACCCACAGGACCCCTTTTTTCCTACTCGACGGCTTAGACGGCGACTTTGTTCCAGAAGCGGTTGACCCTCCCGCACAATGCTCACCGCCGCCCCCCTATCCCGTGCTCCAGACTGAAGAGGATACGGGTTCAACCTACAACGCCTCCACGCCTCGTCGATCTCACCGCCTGAAGGGTAAGAGGTCCTTTCTATCCCTTTCGAGCTCGAGCGGTGGCAGCGTGAGGGCCCTTCGAAGTCGCGGCGGGTATCATACAAGGCAGAGAACCGGCCTGTCAGCCGCGTCGACTTCTCAGAATGGACTTCGGCGCAGGGACGAACGACAAGAAGCTTCTGCGTCGAGCGGGCACGACTCGTCATTACATAGCGCAACTGCGGACTTCACAGCAAAGGGGAGCCATGATCATTCTTCTGTTGCTTTTTCAAGCCAGTACTTCGCCCCGCACTTCCCTATGGACAACATTCGTGCGGATACTCGGGATGCTACCCCTCCCATCACTCGGGAGGAACCTGATGACGTTTTTGGACAGATGGCAGCGAGTCTGGATGATATTGATCCGCTTGATCTCAGTGAAGAGCACGCACATACAAGCGCGCTCCTCGATTTTGCCTCGGGGATAACCGCCTTCATCAGCCCAGAGGCAATTCGGCATGCGACGTCGCTCTTGGCAGCGATGCAGCCGAGCGAGCCCGATGACATTCTTGATTCCCTTCAGGTCGGGGCTGTCGGCGAGATTTTCGCTTCCAAAAAGCAGGAGCATGTGCGTGGCAAGATACAGGATTTGCTGGTGAGGCTGCCAAAGGCACACATACGATTCCGGAATTCGTCGACCTTGGACTCCCCAGACGACTCCCAAGAAGAACACGATCAATATGATGTGCGACTATCAAAGGTTGCGTTGCTCACGCGAACTGTCACAGAAGGGAGCAATTCGAGGCTTTCCAGGACGTCACTTCACTTTCGCCTGAGATCCGCAGAGTTGTCCGCATCCGAACGCTTGTCCCCCACGCAAGGCCCCCAAGCAGCCGTCATGGTCGAAATCGACAATGTCATGGTATCTTTGGGCAAGAAGGACATCACGTACCTTGACGTAGACGTTGGATCCATCGTCGGCAGCACTGCATCGGACAAGATTGAGTATTTAGCGGCTCTCATACATCGTACCGGAAGCGTGACGACAGATCTCGAGCGCCTCCTTTCCGAAACTACTTCTCGTCATAGTCATCGCGTCAAGCACTTGACGTATCAGCTCCTGAAAAACGGCCAGTCGACCAATGACCCTTCATTTCTCATCCGACCTTCCGCCGTCCTCAGGTCTGCTCACGAACATTTGCGGACGTTCGATTCATGGAAACTGATCATGCGACTTCGTCAGATTTGGTCAACTTCGGGAAGCCACCAAGCCGCCGCATTGCTGACTGATTGCAAGGGCGCATCGGTCGTTGTTCCTCTGGATGCTGCCGAATATGTCGTGGCTGCTTTCCAGCGCTGGCGCAGCTGGGACCTGGAGGACCCCTCAAGTTCAGTGTTGCTGAAGAACATCTTCGGGAACATGAAAGGCATCGACAAGGAAGCTCAAAGCGAGCGACCTCTCCTTGGAGCATGTCGGCTTGGGGAGATGCGCTTTGTGCTGGATCCTGGGCCGAAACAAAACCACGTCGAGTTTCTTGACCTTGACCTCATGGTTGAGAAGAAACCATCTGGCTCAAGCAACATTCTCCCCGAAAAGGCCAATTTCGACGGGCCCATTATGATTCTGAGCATGTGCTGTGGCGAAGTGGCTGTTCACTTGAATTGGGAATTATGCGAGTTGGCAGACGATGTTCTGCGGCTCTACAACCGAAATCAAGCGCAAGATACAAACAAGCACAGTTCAGCCAAACCACACGTTGAGCCTCAGGGAAAGCCGCCTTCCGCATTGCACGTGGTGCTTGAGGTAGTGCAAGGGTCCTTTGAATTGGAAACTATTAACCTCCGCTCAAAAACACTGAGCGACGGACTCAAGACATCCGTCTTGCTTTACAGGTCTGGCGAGACTATGGAGTCTGCAAGCTTAGTGTTGAATTGCAACGCAGTTACGTCCAGACTGCACAGCCATTCACAGCTTCTCGGAATGTATCAACTTCAGCAGCCGAGTGTCTTCCTGTCGCATGAGCTACAAGAGATTGGGGAAGGCTCATTGCGCGCAATCAAGTCAACAGCTAGCAGTCAAAACTTGACGCTCGCCGTAAAACAGGATCCAATCGTCTTACTGGAGATATTTGACCTGCTCATTAAGGATGAGGTGGCCCAACTATATCGCCTGAGAGGCCAGCTCCCCGCCTCGTCAGAAGATTCAGAACCTGCTCAGATGGTCGATCAGCTTTCCAAGATCAAGATCAATGGCGCAATGTTCCTGGATCAGTACACAATCAGCATTCCGCTTCTGCAGTCACTGACCTACAAAATCTCCGGTGTCGTGGCGAGAGCCTCGTGCGCTGCGAACTTTGGCAAGGAACTTATATTCGACTTTGACATCAAGGAAAACTCGCATGAGATGCAGATCAATGTTAGAAATGAGCCGCGGAGCATTTCTCTCCTGCAGATTCCACCCACAAATGGGCGCATACGGGGCCAAACGAATGGACCAGGACCCGTCTTGGATGTTCTAGCTTCCGTTGAAGTCATTCAGCTGGATGCATCCGCAATCTATAGTTTGCTGGCGGCACTGAACCGACCGCAGGTATCCAGTGCGATACAGGAAGCGCAGCAGCAAACGAAAATCATACAGGAGCACATCGTCGACATTTTCGGGACAAGCCAACCGTCGACACCCACAGAAAACCGGCCGCCACATACAAATTTGGCTTACAATGTGCACCTAACACTGGCTGGTCTGAGGATATTTGCAAAGACATCATTGGCGTCGAAGGTTGAGCCCGTGGCTCAGATCTTGTTCTTGCTGGACAAGGTGTGCCTGCAAGCTTGCAACCGACTGGATCCCAGTCGCCCGGCTCTGAAGTATCCAGATCTGCATGTCAACTTGCGGCAGATTGGCCTTGACATCCGCAGAGGGAGTAAAGACTCTATGAGATCGTGCGGTAGACTGAGTGCTAGTGTTACGGTGTCTGCCAGTTCCAGACGCGGGCGTGATGGGCGTGAGGATTGGCACTTCAATTTCCGCAGCGACGACCTGGACATTAGCTTATCGCCAGAAACAGTCTCCACTGTTGTTGACGTCGTGGGCTACCTGGGGGCGAAGATTAAGGATCTTGACACGTCCAGAGAGCTGGAGTATCTGCGAAAGCTGAGACATTCTAAACCGCGGCTCGCCGTCGACGACAAAGAAGAATCGGATGAAGAGGCGGACATCCTGGACTCTGTATTGGCTTCAGTGCTATACCAATTCGAGCTACGAAACATCCGAGTTTGCTGGGACGTTGCAGATGAATCAAAGGTTCAAGACTCTGCCGAGGAGGACCTGGTGCTGACTATCAAGATGATTGAATTTGGTACCAAGACAAGGAAGTCCGCGACGCTTACCATTGGAAATCTCCAGCTGCAGATGGTTCCGCCAGGCCAGGACAAGAATCTGCGATCGATGCACTCCGCCCTTCTCCCAGAAGTCATCTTCAACGTGGCATACGTGTCAACTGCGGAAGCTCGCCGGATGGCGTTCCAGGCTACGGGCGAGTCCTTGAACCTCCGAATAACCTCGGGTTTCATTGTACCTGCAGCGAATCTCGTGCAATCCATATCCTTGTCGATTGAGAACGTGCGGAAGGCGTCGTCGCAATGGACAACTGAGACGACGGCCACTGCGAAGCCGGACGAGTCTCAAACTTTCCAGCGACAGCGAAGCTTCTTTGGCAAAAAGCGGTTGGAAAGCCTGCTCATTGACGCCGATTTTGCTGGTGCCGTGGTGCATGTTTCCAGCAAAATCAGTGGCAGCGCGAAGTCGCCTGCCCGTGACACGTATGCCCGCCCGTCTTTGGCTGGGAAATACGGTCAGTTCAGCGCGGACGACTCCGGAAGCGGAGCTGTGCTACGCAGCCCTGGCCTGGCATGGAAAGCCGAGTACAGGGACAGTGGCACTGAGGATCCCTCTCTATATGGCGAGGTCAAGATCGATGCGTCAAGCAACATCCTGTACCCATCCGTCGTTCCCCTCGTCATGGACATCATGGCGAGTGTAAAGAAGGTTGTCAGTGGCGAATCCAAGAACGAACAACTCGTCAATCCAGCACAGCCAAAGCTGAAGCCGGAGAAGACTGGAGATGAGGACAATCTCCTCACCGCAGACCCGAGCGCAGTCTTGGGCCGATTGCGACTCAATCTGGGGTTGCGCATCTGCAGGCAAGAGTTCTCTCTGAGTTGTCAGCCCATTGCCCGTGTAGCTGCAACGACCTGCTTCGAGAACGTCTACTTTACAATCAACACAGTGGCATCACAGGAGCAAGGAAACTTCTTTGCCATCTCTGGAACTCTCACCAAGCCCGTAGCCTCGGTACAGCACGTCTATTCAAGGGAGTCGACAGCAAGCTTTGAGGTTGACACGGTGACGCTGTCTTTCATGAACAGCAAGCACGTCAGTGGCACAAGCGGCGTGTCTGCTATTCTGAAGGTGAGCCCAATGAAGGTGTCGGTCAACGCCAAACAAGTCCAGGACTTCCTACTCTTCCGGGAGATCTGGTACCCTGAAGACCTGCGCCATGCATCGCTAGCTCCAGTGGCAAAGCTGGAGACGGAGACATCGCAAGGCCATCTCGTCCAGCGCTACCAGCAGGTTGCAGCCACGGCCGCGTTTCCTTGGACGGCAACGATATCCATCGCTGCTCTCGACGTCAGCGTCGACCTCGGTCAAGCTATCGGCAAGTCGGTGTTCCAGATCAAAGATTTCTGGGTATCGTCAAAGAAGACTTCAGATTGGGAGCAGAACCTGTGTCTAGGGTTCGGCAAGATTGGAATCGATTGCACCGGCCGCTTGAGCGGCTCCGTGGCCCTGCAAGACTTTAGGCTACGCTCGTCCATCCAATGGCCGAGGCGGCAAGAAGCCTTGAACGAGACCCCCTTGGTTCAGGCATCCTTGGCATTCAACGCGTTGCGCATCAAGGCCGCTTTCGATTATCAGGCCTTCCTGGTGGCGGACATCACGTCCCTAGAGCTTTTGATGTACAACGTCCGGGAGAGGCGGGAGGGGAGGGGAGACCGTCTAGTCGCCCTCTTTGATGGTGATGCAGTGCAGATCTTCGGAACGACTACATCGGCAGCGCAGGTGGTCGCACTGTATCAGGCCATACAGAAGCTCATCCAGGAGAGGAAAGAGAACTTTGAGTCATCTTTGCGGGAGCTTGAGAAGTTTATGAGGCGGAAGTCAGTCATGCTGCGAAGCGCCTCCCAGCCATCTCCGTTGGTGCCGAAACTACCCGAGGACGACAACATGGCCAAGTCGCCCATCTCTCTCGACACGGACGTCGTTGTGACGCTCAAGGCCTTGAATCTTGGAGTGTTCCCTGGCACCTTTTCTGACCACCAAGTGTTCAAGATGGAGGCTCTGAACGCGTACGCGAGGTTTGCGGCCAGCGTCGAACAGAGACGTGTACACAGCATTCTCCGAATGACGCTGGGGCAGCTTCGGGTCGGCCTGGCGGGCGTGAGGAACGTCGAGGCTCCGAAGACTTTAAGCGAGATGACGGTAGAGGATGTGGTGCTGCGCTCGACAGGATCGAGAGGAGGCACGATTCTGAAGGTGCCTCAAGTTGAGGCAGTGATGGAGACGTGGCAAACGCCAAAGAGCAATCAAATCGAGTACATCTTCAAGAGTGCCTTCGAGGGCAAGGTGGAAGTAGGATGGAACTACTCTCGGGTCAGCTACATCCGCGGCATGTGGGCAAACCATGCAAAGTCGCTGGAGCAGACGTGGGGTCGGCAGCTGCCGCTGACTGCGGTCAGAATCACGGGAGTGCCAGAGATGGAGGGCGAGCAGCAAAAGATCACGGCCGAGGTCAACATGCCGCAGTCCAAGTACAACTACGTGGCCCTCGAGCCGCCCATCATCGAGACGCCGCAGCTGCGAGACATGGGAGAGGCAACGCCGCCTCTAGAATGGATCGGCTTACACAGGGACAAGCTGCCCAACTTGACTCATCAAATCGTCATTGTTTCGCTGCTGGAGCTGGCTGGGAAGGTGGAAGATGCGTACGCTCGGATACTGGGGTCTTCGTGAGGACCGATGCCTTGCGTTTCACGGAAAGGGTCAAGGGCAACGCATAGAAGGGTGTCAGTTGAAATGTACGGTACGATTGAATATCCTCTACGGATGCGTATGACTCAATAGACGAACATATCGCTGAGCGTCGGGCGTGACTACGGTGGTGTGCAGCGGTTACACGGATTTGGGAGGCTCGCCGCTCTGACAAGCTGCACCAGCAGGGTCAGAGACTTGGGAACCGGCCGGGCCCAAAGCCAATTATCGTGTAATACTTGTAGGAGCCAGGACGGTGACGGGAGGCGACTACAGACTCAGCCGGCGAGGTGTCATACATGGGATGACTTGTGCACCACTTGTCCGATGACCCTCGATGCGGGTGTTGACAGCAACCGTATGACCTTGGCTCCATGTACTCTCCGTTAGTGGCGACACGACGGCGCCCGCGCAGCGTGCATCTGGAGGGACGCCAGGTGAGGGGCAGCAGCTCGAGGTGGCGCGAGAGGGGTGGAGGGTTGTTGCCCTGCAACCAGTGCGCCGTCTCAGGCTCGTGGCAACCCACAGTCACACCGGGCAGCACGAAAAAAAACACTGACAGCAGCGGCAGCGGCGCCGAGCTGTCGCCCAACAGCGCTGCTGCTGCTGCTGCTGCTGCGACGATGGCGGGGCCTTCGCCTCTCGCCCCACCTGCCCAATTTTTTCTCCCGCATGGCAGCGCTCTCACTGGGCGACGGGGCCACAGCAAAAACCTAAGCCTTAGACTGGCCTTAGCAGCACCCAGCTCGGTCGTGTTGTCGCAGAAACTCCTCCTCCCCTCTTCCCATCCTCCACCCCCCTCGTCCTTTTTTCTTCTCCTCCCCAACCTCAGCCCACCCGAATACCCAGGGACGTCTTCAAGAGTGACAGTGACCGTCTCGCTGTCTCTCCTTGCTTCGTCACTCCGAGTCGCATCCCGACAAGTCAAGAGGCTTCGCCCGTCGAGTTCGCAAGCCACTGAGCGCGGGGTGAAAATCTTCAACCCCGCTTTGCTCGACATCACCAGATTTTCATATCCAAAAAACCACATAGCAAGGTCATCCTCGCAAAACCGCCAAGATGGTCAAGTGAGTTGTTCTTCTTCTCCTTTGGAGCATTGCCCGCCACCTCTCCCGCCATGGAATTTTTGGGGCGCTCCCCGATCCCGAGTCTGTTGCTGGCAATGGGTGTGGCTTGCCCACTACCGAGTCCGGTCAAGTTGTCCTAGGCCAAGTCGCTGACCTGTGATTCCTCCATATAGCTTCACCGTCGATGAGGTGCGAAAGCTCATGGACAAGCCGTCCAATGTCCGAAACATGTCCGTCATTGCCCACGTCGATCACGGAAAGTCCACCTTGACCGACTCCCTGCTGGCCAAGGCCGGTATCATCTCCACCGCAAAGGCTGGTGACGCCCGAGCGACGGATACTCGCGCCGACGAGCAGGAGCGTGGCATCACCATCAAGTCGACCGCCATCTCCCTGTACGGCCACCTCGACGACCCCGAGGACATCAAGGACATTGTTGGCCAGAAGACCGATGGCCAGGACTTCTTGATCAACCTTATCGACTCGCCCGGTCACGTTGATTTCTCTTCCGAGGTTACTGCTGCCCTCCGCGTCACCGATGGTGCCCTGGTCGTCGTCGACACCGTCGAGGGTGTTTGCGTCCAGACCGAGACCGTGCTCCGTCAGGCTCTGGGTGAGCGTATCAAGCCCGTCATCATCATCAACAAGGTCGATCGTGCTCTTCTCGAGCTCCAGGTCTCCAAGGAGGATCTGTACCAGTCCTTCTCGCGCACCATTGAGTCCGTCAACGTCATCATCTCCACCTACTTTGACAAGACCCTGGGTGACGTCCAGGTCTACCCCTACAAGGGTACCGTCGCCTTCGGCTCCGGTCTGCACGGCTGGGCCTTCACTGTCCGCCAGTTCGCCATGCGATATGCCAAGAAGTTTGGTGTTGACAAGAACAAGATGATGGAGCGTCTCTGGGTGAGCCACCACAGCTTCGCCATCCTGCTGCGTCTTGACTAGACTAACGCATCTTCTCACAGGGCGACAACTTCTTCAACCCCCACACCAAGAAGTGGACCAAGTCCGAGACGTACGAGGGCAAGACTCTTGAGCGTGCTTTCAACCAGTTCATCCTGGATCCCATCTTCAAGATCTTCTCTGCCGTCATGAACTTCAAGAAGGAAGAGACCGACACGCTCCTTGAGAAGCTCAACCTCAAGCTCACCGTTGACGACAAGCAGAAGGAGGGCAAGCAGCTGCTCAAGGCTGTCATGCGAACCTTCCTGCCCGCTGCCGACTCCCTGCTGGAGATGATGATTCTGCACCTGCCTTCTCCCGTCACCGCCCAGAAGTACCGTGCCGAGACCCTGTACGAGGGTCCCCTCGATGACGAGGCTGCCATTGGTATCCGCGACTGCGACCCCAAGGGCCCCCTCATGCTCTACGTCTCCAAGATGGTGCCCACCTCCGACAAGGGCCGATTCTACGCCTTCGGTCGTGTCTTCTCCGGTACCGTCCGCTCCGGCCTCAAGGTCCGCATCCAGGGCCCCAACTACACCCCCGGCAAGAAGGAGGACCTCTTCATCAAGGCCATTCAGCGAACCGTCCTCATGATGGGTGGCAAGGTCGAGCCCATCGACGACATGCCCGCCGGTAACATTGTCGGCCTCGTCGGCATTGATCAGTTCCTGCTCAAGTCCGGTACCCTCACTACCAGCGACACTGCCCACAACCTCAAGGTCATGAAGTTCTCCGTCTCCCCCGTCGTGCAGCGCTCCGTCCAGGTCAAGAACGCCCAGGACCTGCCCAAGCTGGTCGAGGGTCTCAAGCGTCTGTCCAAGTCGGATCCTTGCGTCCTGACCTTCACCTCCGAGTCCGGTGAGCACGTCGTTGCCGGTGCCGGTGAGCTGCATCTCGAGATTTGCCTGAAGGATCTCGAGGAGGACCACGCCGGTGTTCCCCTCAACATCTCGGACCCCGTGGTCCAGTACCGCGAGACCGTCACGGGCAAGTCCAGCATTACTGCCCTGTCCAAGTCCCCCAACAAGCACAACCGTCTGTACATGGTTGCCGAGCCCATCCAGGAGGAGCTGTCGCTTGCCATTGAGGCTGGCAAGGTCAGCGCCCGTGATGATTTCAAGGCCCGCGCCCGTGTTCTGGCCGATGACTTTGGCTGGGACGTGACCGATGCCCGAAAGATCTGGACCTTTGGTCCCGACGGCACCGGTGCCAACCTGCTGGTTGACCAGACCAAGGCCGTCCAGTACCTGAACGAGATCAAGGACTCCGTCGTTTCCGGTTTCCAGTGGGCCTCGCGTGAGGGTCCCGTTGCCGAGGAGCCCATGCGCTCCATCCGCTTCAACATCATGGATGTTACCCTGCACGCCGACGCTATCCACCGTGGTGGCGGTCAGCTCATCCCCACCGCTCGTCGTGTCCTGTACGCCTCGGCTCTGCTGGCCGAGCCGGCTCTGCTTGAGCCCGTTTACCTGGTCGAGATTCAGGTGCCCGAGAACGCCATGGGCGGCGTCTACGGTGTCCTGACGCGCCGTCGTGGTCACGTCTTCAGCGAGGAGCAGCGTCCTGGTACTCCCCTGTTCAACATCAAGGCCTACCTGCCCGTCCTGGAGTCGTTCGGCTTCAACGGTGACCTGCGTGCGGCCACCTCCGGCCAGGCCTTCCCTCAGTCCGTCTTTGACCACTGGCAGGTCCTGCCTGGTGGCTCACCTCTGGACAGCACCAGCAAGGTCGGCGCGCTTGTCACTGAGATGCGTAAGCGCAAGGGTATCAAGGTCGAGGTTCCCGGCGTTGAGAACGTAAGTCCCCATGTGCGGATGTGTTGGTACCCTGGCCGTCTACTAACGTGCACTAGTACTATGACAAGCTGTAAAGGGCTCCCTTTTATGCCGATAGAATCACGTCTCGTGCCGGAACGGGCACACAGTGTCAAGTGCCTGCTAGCGCAAGTCAGGAGTCCTTTGTTGGGTTCCGGGAGCAGCTGTGCTGGGCATGAAAAGCGGTTGGTTGAACGAGGAGCCAGCCGGCAGCAGCTGAAAGCCGGGTCGAGGCTTATACCAAGGGAAGCTTATTTGGCTTTTCATCTATGTAGTTATGTCGTCTCGGATGAAACGGAACTCGTAAGAATGTGTTTATGCTCCTTGATGCGATGCTTCCCGGGTGCCGCATGCGTAGCTCCGTCAGTGAAAAGTATGGGCCTATACGCCACTCTCGGCGCTCAACTCGTCTCGTGAGACAGTTCGAGACAGGAAAGATGAAGTTATCCTGAATTCGTTTGGGCAAACTTGAGATCAGTCGAACAGTAGTAGAGGCGTGCACTGTGTTGCGTCTTGGATGGCATCGCCATACGGACCGCAGCAAGCCATGTACTCGTATACTGTAGCACCAGCCCGGGGGGTCCACTACCGGAGCGACGCGAAAGCTGCCACCTCACTAACCAACAAAAAAAAAGGTTGCCGAGCCATCCAACTCCAACACGTTAATCAGCAACCACTATACGCACTATACACACCCAGCCGCACTCTCGGGCTCATGATCGCAAGCTCTCTTGCGTCTGAATCATAGTCCGCGGTGCCGGCACGACCCGACGCGTTCCGGGCCCTCGAACGGCTCGCGTTGCGCCATCATGCTGTTCGCCGAAGAGGACGCGTTGATGCTGAAGGCGTGGATCGTCAAGAGAATCGAGAACACGTACGCGACATGCTACCCTCGCTCCATCTCCGTTGTGCCTCGATGCTGACACGTCTCCCCCAGCTCCGATGCCGATTCCGACGTCCTTGCCGAATACGTGATTGCCCTGCTGAAGCACGATGGCGACGAGGATGCGGTGCGCGAGCTCTGCGAGCAGGAGATCCCGGACTTTTTGACCGAAGGTTTGCTAACAGCGACCCTGATTTAAACGGCTGCGTGACTGATCATTGCTGCCCCTCAGAGCCCAAGGCTTTCCTCGACGATGTCTTCCAAGTCATCAAGTATAGATCCTACGTGCCTGGTGCTCCGCCGCCGCCGAAGCATTCTGCTGGCGGACTTCAAACTCGGTCTGCGCGGCCGAGCGCACCACCTCAGGGTGGCTCGAGGAAGCGAGCGTTGGACGATCGAGCCTGTTCTTCGCGAGACAACGACTATGGCGGGCAGCGGGCACACAAGCAGCCTCGACGAGGTGATCGACGAGGCATGGACGCCAACCAGGGCTTCCCTGGCATGGATATGCCTGCCCCTCCGCCAGGCATGCCGCTGTTCGACCCCAACAACCCCATGGAAGCAATCATGCAGATGCAGGCGATGGGGATGCCTTTCCCGGCCATGTCCGACTACCGAGGCTTCGGCGGACGGGGCCAGAGAAATCAGCCGCGGCGCAGGGGGCGGTGCCGCGATTTCGATATGAAGGGATACTGCTCTCGAGGAAGCACGTGCATGTACGCTCATGGCGATGAGCCCATCTATGTCTCTCCAATGGCATCAAGCGGTCAAGGTAAGGGTGCCTTTGTTCCTCATTACCGCTTTGAAGCAACCCCCCCCCCTCCCCTCCTTGAGAAGTGGTCATGTCCGCGCATTTTACTTTGCGAGCGCGCTTCCTCTAGGCTATCCGCACGGTCAGCTATCAGCACGACGTGTCTACTGCTCCATCACAAGAACTCCTCGGGGAAATCAGCTGACAAAAGCAATAGATTATGACGCCAACGATGCTGCTCTGCAAATGTCGATGGCATCGAACCAGATGGATCCGTTTCCTTTCAATGGGGACCTGAGTCGGGGACGAGGTGGCCGCAGAGGTCGTGGCAACGCTAATCGTGGTGGTCGCAAAGGCGGTGCGCGCGCCCCATTCTCGGCTGAAGGACCTGTTCAAGATCGCTCCAAGAGCACCATTGTGATTGAGAACATACCCGAGGAGAGCTTCGGCGAAGACGAAGTTCGTAGCTTCTTCTCGCAGTTTGGCAACATTGTCGAAGTCTCGATGCAGCCATACAAACGCCTGGCCATCGTTAAATTCGACCAGTGGGCCGCCGCAAACGACGCATATCGTTCACCAAAGGTCATCTTCGACAATCGCTTTGTCAAGGTATTCTGGCACAAGGACGAGAAAGATGCTCCGCCGGCTTCTGGTTCTCTGCACGGCGTCAACGACTCGAACCCCAACGACAGCTCGAATCCCGAGGGCCCGGAGGCCGGTCTCGAGCCGCAAGTTGACATGGAGGAATTCAGTAGGAGGCAAGATGAGGCGCAGAAGCAGCATCAAGACAGAGTGGACAAGAAGGTTGAGCTGGAGCGCCAGCGTCAGGAACTAGCAAAGCAGCAGCAAGATCTGCTCGCGAAGCACCAGGAAGAGACCGATCGACTCCGAGCCAAGTTATCCGAGAGGAACGGGAGTGACGCGAACGGCACCTCCTCGGGTACCGGCATGCTGCGGGCGCAGCTTGCTGCATTGGAACAGGAGGCCAAGATTCTCGGCATCGACCCGAACGCAGCAGACGACGGTGGCGTGGCTGGCTTCCGCGGAGGTTACAGGGGCAGTCGAGGCTACCGCGGCAGAGGCGCAATCGTTCCCCGAGGCCGTGGCTCTTTCCGGGCCCAGGGAGTCAGACATGCTGCCTATGCCCAGTTCTCGCTCGACAACCGGCCAAGGAAACTCGCCGTCACCGGGGTGGACTTTACGCCAGCGGACAAGGACGAGGTGCTGCGCCACTTCCTCCTGGTAAGAGACAACATGTCTTTCAAGCAAACCTTTGAAATGCAAAAGCTAACCTCGACGCAGAACCTAGGTGAATTCGAGTCTGTGAATACGACTCCCTCGGTCACACACGTCTCGTTCCAGGATCGAAAGACGGCCGAGAGGTTCTTCTTTAGCCTGCACGGCAAGGAGCTGCCCGGCGTAGAGGGCAAGCTCGACCTGGCGTGGGTGAGCTCGCCGCTGCCGCCCGTGGCTGCAAAGAAGCCGCCCCAGGACTCCCCGATGGCTTCGTCCGAAGACCCCGCGGCTGGCATGGACTATGAGCAAGAGAGCCCAAGAGACAACAACGAGCGTTCCCGGTCGCAGCGCCCGGTGGACATGGACTACGATGTTGGTGACGATGACGCCTGGTGAGACGGCAGTCAGTAATGGATGCACATTTGAATAAAGCCGTACAATTCTTGTATAAACGCACGAGGGATTGGCACGGGTTAATAGCGGGACAGCTCAGAAGGAACACCAGCCCCAATTATTGCACATTGGCGTGATGCACCCTGTTGCACTCTGGGCTCTAAAGACTCTGACGGGAGGGTCGGTAATACGATACGCAGTGGACTTTTGTCCTGGCTTGCGCTGCCTTGCGTTCTTCTTGACACATGCGCCCGTGATCAGCCCCCCCCCCGCTCACGCCATGAATCGAAGGAAAGCTTGCCTCGCACCACGCATCCGGTCTCGAATGCTGCAAAGTTGCGGATCAGCGACGGCACATATCCGTGCACTCGGTTGCTTCTAAAGCTCTTTCAAGGCTACGGACACCGAGACCGCCATGTCTTGTCCTGCAAATTGTGCTGTATTGATTTTGTTTCACCCGCGCAGTCCTTTTCGTCCTCCCCTTCTCCGAAGTGCCATCTCCCCCCTTCTGTCTAAACACATGGCTGTCCGTAGGCGGGGTATCGTTGAGATTTGTATGATGCATCTGCAAAACAAGAAAAGACGGGACAGAGTAGCAAATCCAGCCTCCGTCCTCGATCATTCGTGGCGCGTTGAAAACAGTCCCGGCCGTGGTAGATCATTCACGTGTCTCCCATCATCAGTGTGTAGCTTTTTGTTGAAAAAGTCACGCCTTGTCCCCGCCTGTCCGCCCCAAAGGTGCTAAACGCCGTCCGTAGCATGCTAATGAGATATGATGAAAGGTTGAAAAGGAGAAACCTAGTTGATGCGGTCTCGTTTCGGCAGCAGCTGCTGCCTTCAGGAGAAGCCACGCGTTGGAGCAATTGGCTTCGCGAGAGAAGTGAATAAAGGTGAAGCAACATCGGCCTTAGCCAGCCTGCTGGACGTCAACATCCGGCACCTCGATGTCTTTGAAGAGCGCGAAAATGGAGTCATTCTCGTGGAAGTCATTGTTCACTGCAAAACTGTCAGTCGCCGATCTGTCAAGCGCACCACGCGCATCTTGAGAGAGGCAAGTACATACCAACATTGACGAGGTACCATTCATTCATAATCTTTTCAATCAGTGCTCTGCTGGGCGTGTTGGAGTCGAAGCAGTGAGCCCAGTCCATGCCCAGCCGGAAGGCCTCGTCCCTCCATGCGAGGAAGCTGACGCTCTCGACAATGGTGGGCTGCACAATCTCCTTGCCTGGGAACACTCCCCAAGTGACGGCGTTGGGCCCATCAGTTGGGGCGTTGGTCTTGAGTTCACCACCCTTGGTCACGGCATAATAAGTGAGGTTGGGTTGAGTTTCGATGCGGCTGACAATCTCGGTGAGAATGGTTGGTGGTACTAGCAGCTCAAGGTAGGCCTTCTGATAGACATAACCGTTGGAGGGACCCCAGCCGTGCACGGAATGCGATGACTTGACGCCGTCGACGGCAGGTTGAGAATTGATGGTCAAGAACCCACGCTTGTTGAGGGCAACGAGATCTTGTCTAATGGCGTCAGCCTCGCCCGTGAGCGGCGACTCACTCCAAGGAAGCGAGTCAAGCTTCTGTTCTAGGTATCGAACGAAGGTGTTGGCGATGTCGAGAATCGTCGTCGGCTCACCCCACTTCTTGCGGTTGGCCTCGTTGGTACCGGTCAAGCCGATGCCGTACGCGTCCAGCTCGCCAAAGGCAGGCGACCGAGAATCTCCCCAGCGGCCGTTTGGAAACTCATCCCAGTCCTGCGTGCGGAGAACATAGGACTTGTTTCGGTTCCGCCAGAAGATGGGCCGAACGTCCTCGCCGCGGCGACCCAGGCCTTTGGACTGCTTCCAGGGGAGAGCAGGCTGCAGAGGTCTTTCGGCGCTGGGCGCCCAGCTGAGCTCCTCGAGTACCATGCGTGTGGCCTGGGCAAGGTTCATGGTGTAGAAGTGCAAGTGGAAGATGCCATTGGCGAGGAGCTTGCGACACATTTCGGCGACGAGCGTCTTGCCAATCTCACGAACGGCGACGTCGTCATTCTTGACGGGTTCGAGAGCGGTCATCCAGTGCTCAGGAACCTTGCACTGCATGTGGTTGGCTCTCCGCAGGAAGCTGGCGTATGTGGCGATGGGCATGATGCCAGGGAGGATGGGAATGGTGATGCCTCGCTCACGGACTTTGCCGACCCAGCGAACAAAGTTGTCAGCGTCATAAAACATCTGCGTGACGATAAAGGTGGCGCCCATGTCGACCTTTTCCTTGAGGTGGTCAAGCAGATCGTCCTCGTCCTTGTTATCGTCGCAGCCCTCGGGATAACCCGCGACGCCAATGTCGAAATGCTTGCCGTAGGTGTCCCGGATGTGCTTGACGAGGTCTCGCGCGTACTGGAATCCGCCTTCCGTAGCAGTCCACTTTTCCTGGTCTCGAGGCGGGTCGCCGCGCAGGGCTAGAATGTTTGTGCAACCGGCCTTGTAGGCCTTGCTGAGGGCATCGTTGACCCCCTCCAGGCCCATGTCGGTGCAGGTCAGATGCATGCACGTCTCGAGGCCGTATACGGACTGAGCTTGGAGCACCATCTCGCAGGTGAGCTCGGCAATGCGGCCGCCGGCGCCCCAGGTGATGTCGATGAACTTGGGTCCGAAGTTGTACATGCGGTCAATTCGGTCGTAGAGGTTTTGGACACCCTGCGAGGTCTTGGGAGGAAAGTACTCGAAGGAGAAGGAGGGCTGGCCGCCCTTCTCGGCTTCGACAAGCATGTCGGCGATATGCATAATGGGCAGCGGGTCGTTGGCCGGGAAATGGAGACTATCTGGAGAGGCTTGTCATGGAACAAGGAGAAGAAACAGAAGAGAGGGACCGAAAGTGACTCGCTCACTGCCAAGGGGCGGATGAGCGGAGGTCGCGGCTTGATGGTAGGTTCTGCACTCTGTCAGCTTGGGTCAATCCAGCTGTTGTCGGAAGAGGATTCGCATCCCCAGCCGGCGGGGCTGTCATCTATGACTTACCCGTCCGAGATGATTCACCGTCGGGGTGCGGGACAAGAGACGCTGGTGGACGGCCTGGGGGCCCAGAGCAAGCTGGATCCTCCGAGAAATGCAAGTCGCACAAGCCAAATACCTGGTGCGCCGCAGGGGCCAAAGGGAGGGTCACGGTGAGGCGAGGTGAGGTATGTCAGATGGAGGAGGACGAGATCGAAAATTCAAAGGTCGGGAAAGCTACCTCGAGGTGCTGGGCGCAGCGAGAACGGGAGGCGGGAACAGACTGGACCTGGAGCACAGGTGGGCTGAGCGCGGGCGGGGCCGCTGTGATTGGCTGCGCGGCTCCATGGCCCGGCCGCGCTCACTGCGCTGTCGGGCCCTCGGCGCCGTAGACGGCCTGGCTCCAGTGGAGCGGTGCGCTGACTGTCCGCTCCCAGGTGGGGGCGGACACCTGTAGGCGGCCACGTCGCAGTGGTGGAGGCCTACAAACTCTACCCGTACAGGGCACCACCGCACGATGGCACGAATCCATACGACGGGCCCTTCTCAAGGTAGGCAACATTGAGCCCGGCAAGGGAATTGGGCTCCCGAACAACATCCCGACGGCCGATTAGCACCCCTCGGTCCCCCACGTCTCCCCTCCATTCCTCGCTTGTCCCACGTTGTGCTCTGTGACTGGTGCCCCGCCTGTCCGTCCCTTTTTCTGCTGGGGTTCGACCCCTCCCACCAGATGACGCCACCGCGGCAGAATCCAAGCTGGGGAGGGTCTTCAGTGGTCGGGCGCCCGTTTGGCCAGACCGCCTTCGTCCACGTCGACACTGCATGAAGCGATTCAACCTACCCTAGACCGCATTGGATCGCCTATCTGCAACATCGTGTCGCATCGCATCGCGGCGCCTCGCCTCGCAGCGTGCCGCCCTGCATCGTGTTACCTTCTCGCGCAGTCGACTGCCGCAGCAACCCGACCCTCCACAGCCCCCCCCTCCATTTCCATCCAACCATGCTTGATCATTCGCAATCCGTACATCCCTCTGTCCGGCCCCTCCCGGAGCTTCGGCTTTATTCAGCCTCTGCGACAACCGTCACGTCCGCGTGTTACCGAAGTCGCAGCACACCAACGCCAGGCTATGCAAGCTGACTGCCAACGTGCATGCTGCAGGCAGCCCGAGTCCAGTTTCTACAGACATTGCTGTTTGAGAAGTTGGGCACGAGCTCAGTCTCACATGTTGACTTTTGCGTACTCGTCAAAACGTTCACGACGACTACCGAGCACGGTTTCTGCCAATCACTGGTCGGACATCTCAGACAGTTGTCCAGACGCGGCCACATGCATCTTGACCTCGGCATCCCGCCCAGAACGCAAGCAGCCAAGGAATAAACAGGATAGGACACCTTCAGTGGTTGTCACGCGTGATACATCCTTACTTCTATGGCTACCTTATGCAATGCTGTACGGAGTATATGAATGGTAGCCAAGGTAATACGCAGCACCATGAATGGGCCAATCGTCACGCAAGAACCACGAGTCCATTGCTTCCCATCACAGAGTCATCGCGGCCCCAACCCCACCCGCTTGTGCCTCGCCTTCGTTCTCACTTCCCTTGATGGACAGCGGCGGAGCCCCCCTCAGCCGCCGCCAGCGGTTGCTGTTGTCGATGATGTTCCTGTCAAAGATGAACCACCACCGCTCAAAGAAGATCTGTCCCACCTCCCAGCAGGCCGGGTCGTACGGATCCCCGCCGTAGATGCGCACGCCTTCTGCGTTGTCCTCAAAGTCGTAGGCAAAGTTGACAAGCGCAAGCGGGCCCGTCGCACCGGGCGGCCGTGCGTCGTCCGGCAGCGACAGGATGCCGATGATGCGGTCTCGCGCGCCTGGCCACGGCAAGAAGTCCAGCAGAGGGTGATGCGGCACAAGGACCTGCGAGGGCGTTGGCCGCCATGGCGCAGGCAGCTGGTCGTGAGGCGTGGCTACGCCCTCGTTGAAGGGCGAGATGGCGTCCAGGCTCCAGAGCTGACCCTTACAGCCGATGCGCTGGGCGATCCGCAGCATGGCTCGAAGCAGGGTCAACTCGTGCACGGGCAGGAGGTAGCTATCTGGGAAGCCCTTGTCGGAGGCCGCAGAGCTCGACATGGAGTCAAACGAGGACGTAGAGCTGAACAAGGTAGGAAACATGTCGGAAATGCCGCTGGAGGCGGTATAGTGTGAATGGAGGAGGCTCTCTTCGCCTCCTGATGTCTCGTCCGTGAAAAAGTCCGGTGGCTGTCCCGACTCTGGCATCACGGAGCTCAATGTCGGATCACTCAGCGGGTCCCAGAATCCAAGCCCTGGATCAATGCCCGCGGTGGGTTGAGCACCCAGCACGTTTGCTGATGATGAGGAGTTTCCGTCAATCTCAATTACATCATCCAGTTCCTCTTCTGCAGACGGTGATCCTTTGGATTCTTCTTGAATGGGTCCGGCAACCTGCTGGCCGCCTTTCACACGACGTTGTCGCTTCTTCTCTCCTGGACGGTTGTCAGCATCCCAGTCTCCAGCGCGTCGAAACAGCAGCATCACGTACGGTACCTGCGCTGTGCCAGCACGTTTAGCACACGCTTCCTCTCCGCCGCATCCTGCTCAATGTCCGGAACGTCGAGCGATGGAGGCGCCTTGAACACGCGTTGTCTCGTCCTCGGCTTTGCGCCGGACTGGACTGAGGATAGTGATGGCTTGCCGTCCATGATTTCACGGCGGTGGATGCAGACAACGACGCCTTTGACTGATGTTGCACCGTGTCATGGATACTTGATCCATGTGATCCGGGATAGAGAAAGCTCCTCACGCTTTTGTAGCAGGGCTTCGTGATGAATGCAAGACGGGAACCGGACAGCTCCCCATCACAGAGCATAACGGCTTAGAGGGCGCACTGTCTATTGCACTGTGACAGCCTTACGGATAGCAGGTACAGCTATATGCGGCCAAAGAGTATGGACAAAGAGGTCTTTACCATCTTATTCGGCCTGCCCCGCACCCCTGCAGCCGGATGGAGCACTGTGCGAGCAACTCTCAGCCGCACGCTCATCTGTACCATCAGCGGCCGTCGCGTACGTCGTATAAGCGCACTCTGCCTGATTCCTACGTTGGTCGAGTCGTGCTCCCTCGCTTGGTCACTGAGTGTGAACCAAGGTGTGAATAGACGCACATATACACTCATCTCGTCTCGTAGAAGTGAAGCGGGTACGTCAAGATCAAGATGCTGATCGAAATTGCAGATAAACATCCAAGCACGTTGCGGGATGGTGAGGTCACAGGTGCCTTCTGAAGATTGCCAAAGAGTAAAAAATGCAGCAGCGACCCCTTCCAACTCCAGTTTCAAGCAAGTTCGACAAAGGGAATTTGAGAGCACAGCAGTTGCACTCGGTTGCCAAGCATCTCCTGTTGTTTCCCTACGTCACGTTGCCGCGTCTAGCAACTTCAACTACCCCGACACTATCCAACAAACCGCATCACACAGCAGCAGAAGCATCACCAGTATTCTCACACAGGCGTCCTCGCCAAGTCTTCATCATGCTTCATCGCTTTACCCTGCCCGCACGTTCAAAACCTTACGCGGCCCCTTCGAAATCCGCCTCGCCGCACGGCCGCGCGCTCTCCAGCTCCCAGGCCAACAGCTTGGCGCCCCATCTCTCGATGACCTCTCCGCCAGTCCTGAAGTCGGTCCAGATGGAGACTGCCCCTTCTCACGAGTAGGAATCGGGCAAGGAGAACTTGGATCGAAAGATGACCGGGCTCGCACCGGCGAGGGGATGGCGACTGGCACCAACCGACTGTGATCCGGCTGATTCGTCAACCTGGAGCAGCAAGGCTCCTCCTTTCCCTCAAGGCGGAGGCATCTTTCCCGTATTTTCGGGGGACTGGCCTCAAGACTGGCATCCAAACCAGCAACAATCGGATGAAGACACATCCTCGTCCCAAAGCTCTTCCATCATATCACCAACCACCCTCTCACCTACCACAGGCGATATCATGAAGAGGGCGGACGAAAACCTACAAGCAGGCCCGGCGTACGAGCCTTTGTCTTCGACGGCCAGACCACTTTGTCTCGGCCGAAGCACGTCCTCCGAGTATCCTTCCCCCAACAGCGGCTCTCCTCGGGTGCTGTCACCTGTGTCCACAATCTGCGTGAACAGATTAAGCTTCTCGGACCTGGGTCGGTTCGGTCACACAAACGATCGACTGTCATGTCTCATGTCGAGCTCGCCGACGTCGTCCACGCACGAGGGAAGGGCAGACACAAACGACCGCCAAGTCATCAACGAGGCGACCACTGCAATCTCGCAATGGCAGGATGAGCCGAGGCCGACGATGAAAAGATCTCACAGCCACTATGAGCTTGCAGAGAACTCAGAGGTGTTGCCATGGGATTCCTTGTCCCAGCAGGAGAGCCCTCGTACTTCTACCTCGGATTCTCACACCTCCAGTACCGACCATTGCGAAGATGCCACGAGACACTCTGGGAAGATATTTCAAGCCATCAAGTACCAGTACGATGGTGCCACTGACTCACATCGTCGAGGTAGCCTCAAGCCCTCAAGGTCCCAATCTACCTTTGCGACGATAGATACTGCGTCACTTACTCCCCATAGATCCAAGCGAAAAGCATCACACTTCTCCCTCCGCAGCTTTACAGAGCCATTTGCCAAACGTCCCCGGTTCTTGAAGTTCCGTAGGTGGGCCAGCAAAGTCTGCCATGAAGGCGGCGGGCGTCTCAGCCAGGCATACTGCAGATGGAGGCAGCAGAATGAGCCGCAACGCAGACAATTCGAGGCATGGAAAGCCAAGCGTCGTAAGGAACGGCCCGCGGACCCACTCAAGGGCAAGACGGAAAAGGGCTTTGGGGCCTTTTCGTTCGAACGCAGCCGACATGGGAACGAGGAGTGGTGGCAGGAGGGGGTGGCTCAGTATCAAGCGCCGTCGTGGATGTTGTTTCAGAGGTAGTCGTTGCTCGAGCCGCTTAGCACCTTACGCTTGAAACGCGCGACGAATATTGGTGGTATAGTATTAATAAAGGGCTCGCTATAGGCATGCTACGACGGATAATGTTTTCCGCGTGATCCTATCATCCAAAGACAAAGAGCATGCCCGATTATCCTCACAAGATGTACCTGAAGCCCTGTGCGAGCGCTGGTTTCGGGTTTTCTGGGCCGACCAATGCTTCCTGCTCGACCGGTGCGCCGTCTGCCATCCTTTTCGCCTCTGCGCTGTCCATCTTTCTATTCTGAAGCTGGAGGAACATGCGCAAGACAATGGCCAAAACGGCGACGGAGAACATGGCGCACGCGCAAACCTGCATCCCTTGCGAGTAGTAGGGCGCCTCCCTGTTCGGGTACAGGCGGGTCCCTACCAGAGGACCACACTGGCCGATGAGTTGCATCAGAGCAAACCCGCCGCCCTGGCGAGTCTGACTGGCCTGGTTGTTGATGCCCCAGGCGATGACGAGGGTCACCACGTTGAAGAAGCCGAATGCGGCGGGGTAGACGGCCATGTACCGCAGCCAAGGCGGCAGACGGAGCGTCTCGGAGAGGGCGAGGACCGCATAGCCGAGTGACGACGCGAGGGCGTGGAAGACGATGGGTACTGTCCGGGCGTGCAGGCGGTCCGACAAGTGCGCGGTAAAGAGGACGACGACGAAGGCGACGAGGTAGGGCGGCGCGCTGAGGGCCTGCGACGCGACGGCGCTGTGGCCCATCTCGGTAATGATCTTGGGCAGGAAGACGGGGAGGGACGAGTAGGCCATGTTGGTCAGGAAGAACATGGCGGCGGTGATCCAGGCGATGGGGTCGCAGACGACGGCGACGAGGTCGCGGCCCCGGAGGCCGGAGGTGGGCTTGGCGGCGGCGCCGGCTCCCGAGGAAGAGTGCTCGTTGCGCAGACGCAGCCGGGCGACCTTTTTCTCGCGCTTGGTGAGGTACGACGCCGTCTCGGGCGAGTCCGGGATGACGTGCCAGGCGACGACGGAGACGACGACGGAGGGGAAGCCCTCGATGAGGAAGAGAAGCCGCCAGGGGGCGATGGGGCTCAGCTCGGCAAACTTGACAATGGCCCACGCGAGGGTCGAAGCGAAGGTCGTCGCAAGAGGCGCAGCTATCACAGGTCAGTGTTCCTGTCTCTCTTTCATTTCCAAATCCCGAGCCTGTCCCGCAAGGAAGAGCAAAGGCTTACCAGAGACGAAGATGGCGGTGCGAAAGGCCAGCTCCTCGCGCCGAAAGAAGAAGCTCAGGTAAAAGGGGATGCCGGTGAAGCCCGCCTCGGCGATGCCGAGCACCACGCGCAGCGCGACGAGCACCGGGTACGACGTGGCGACGGCCTGCAGCGACGCCGTGAGGCCCCAGGCCAGCACGATGACGGACACGAAGACGTGGGCGGGGACGAGCTTCCACAGCAGGCTCATCCACTCAAAGGCAATGTAGGCCAGGTAAAAGGCCGTGAGCGTCCACTCGTACCAGTCGTCGCGCGGCGGGTCCGTCTGCAGGTCCGCGTCCATGCCGGCGATGCGGGCGTTGCCAATGTCTGTTACTCGCGTGTAAGCTGGCATGGGCGCGAGGACCACCTCACTCTTTCAGCCCGTTTTTGCATCCAAGCGAGAGAGAGCGCGTGGGAGGGAGAGAGGGAGAGAGAACCTACTGGAGCGGTCCAGGAAGCTGAGCATGAAGAGCAGCGCGACAAAGAGCACCAGCTTGCGGTCAAACTTGCCCCGGACGGCGCGGTCCTCGTCGGGCGTGTACAGCTGGAAGCTCGCCACGGTGCTCGCGCTGAGCCGCCGCCGTCGCCGTCGCCGTCGCCTCGCCCGAGGGGCATGTCGTCGTCTGTGCGCTCCCGCGACGCGGCCCGCTCGCTCACCAGCTTGTACGCCTCCGACCCGCCCACCTGGGAGCGCAGATCGTCGCCGGCGGTGTCGCCCCATTCATCGTCGTCGTCGTCGTCGTCGTCGTCGTCGGTTCCGTCCCATTCAGCGTCGCTATATTCGTGGCTGGACTCGGCTCTAGTCTGCGCAGGCGGAGGCGACGTTCCGCCGCGAGTGGGTGCCGTGTGGGCATCACCTTGGAGCGACGCCATCCCGGCGGCGGTTGCGCTTGGTGCTGCGACGGAGCTGGAAGTTCAGGTGATCGCCATGTGTGATGCGTGGCGGCGGCGGCGGCAGAAGCAGCAGCGCGCCTTGCTGTGCATCGAATCGCCTTTGACTGGCGACTGTTGCAGCTGCGCCGTGAACCTTGGGTACTCGTGTCTTGACCGTAACTCGTACAGTACCCACACGTGATGACACCGTCATGCAGGGTCTAGCTAGACGCCATGTCGGACACGTCCAGAGCAGACTCGCAGTACCGCAATTAAGAAAATTGTTGGACGAATGAAGATGAGTCGCATGCACTATCAAGATGCGTAAATGCAGGCTTCAAGAGGCGACAAGTTGCGGCTTGGGCCCCTTGGCACCAAGTGCAAACACCAAATGCTTCACGTATCATCAAGGTCTCCGGCCTGTTGGAGCAAAGCAAGAACCCATTTCGGAAAATACAAATCAGTTTTCTGAACAAGTAGTGCAACGAGTATATTACAGTTACACGACCCTCAGCCCCCAATCGTGAGGCCCAAAGATGCACGCCAATATACACGTCTTCATAGGCTCCTGGACGAGGTCGTTGCAAGGAACTTTGGATTCTCATCATTACTGTAAGACAAAAGATCCCCCCCCTCATGTCCCCTCCTTTTTCGAAAACAGTCGGCGGAGGCCCTTGGTCGACAGCTTGTGCCTCAGGCCATGTTGCTGGCTCGACTTGAACGGGTCCTCGCTGAGGAAGTCGGGCAGCTGAACGTCGTCGGGCTTGGTCTTGCCAGCATGCCGGGACCCCTCGGGGCCTGAAGCTGGCCGGTCTGCGGCGTCGATGGCCGTGGTTTGTAGGAATTGCCTCGGCGGGAGCTCCCTCGTCGTCGTCATCGTCGGCGTCGGCGGTTCTTCGTCGGAGCTCTCGTCGTATGCATCCTCGTCCAGGTCCTCCTCCGGCGCGGCGCGCTCCTCGTCTGCGCACACGACGACGTACCACTGTATGGTCGCTGCAGCCTGCAGTTGGTCCCTCAGCGTCTCGAACCAGTCGCCGTCGCGCTGCCTCGCCATGGCTTCGTACTTGGCCATCTCGTCGGCCACGCTGGCGCCGAGGTCCACGCGAACGGCGTAGTCGGCGACGTAAGCGTAGGGCCGGGCCGCGCTGGCCGTCTCCTCCAGGTCGTACTCTTCCAGCAACTTGACCGACGACCACTCGTTGGCCAGGACGTTGTCATCGCAAGCGCGCACCCGCGGCGCAGGGACAGAGAAGTCGTCGTCGCGGTGCAGCGCCGCTGCCTCGTTGCCCAACTCGGCCGGTGGGACGGTCGGCTGTTGTGGCTGGAGTATTCGTTCCGGTAGGAAATCAAAGGCCTTGGCGAATTGGCCCAGGATCAACGCCGAGGTCGTTCGGCCGACGAGCCAGTCGGGCGTGGCGTCCTCGAGGTTGTTGACGATGACGAAGATGCGGATGTCTCGGCGGTGCCACCTGAAGCCGTGGCACAAGTATGTCGGCATCGTTGCCGTCGCGGGCTCGCTATTCGGGTCGTGCGCCGACTTTTCGTTTTCTCAATGAAGCAGCAGACGACGACGCCGCCAGCATGATGTTGCTGCTCGACGATGGCCGCACGCGTGGCTGTTTGCGCTCGGGACGTCGGCTCCGTCCAATAGGTCCAGGGCAGGTCCTGCAGGCACCGTGTGGCACGTGAAGTCATCGATCCAGTGGACGGCGGACTGCGCTGGCCATGTCCTCGTCTGGTCGTGTCCGGGCGCCAGTCACCATTTGTTCGCGTGCCTACCGTGCAAGGCGGTCGGTTCGATGACACTGATGGGAGAGCTTTCCTAAACTGATGACACAACCATGATTCAATGAGGTAGGTGGATGCGACTCGGTGCGCTTCCGGATGCTACAGTGGGGCAGCGTCGTAGGACAGCGATGCAGCCCTCCAATCCTCCATCCTTCCAGGCGGGTGGCTTGCAGCACTATTTGCAATTGCGCGCGGGCTGAAGCGGTACGGCACCCCGGATTTGCCCTGGTATTTGAGCCTTGAATCAGCTTTCTTTGAGCGTTCCCTATAGTGAGACCAATGGCACAGTGCACGAGTGTTGA
>JALHBZ010000196.1:84622-102831 GCA_024340015.1 Tolypocladium ovalisporum | reverse complement strand
GGGGGGGGGGGCGGTTTCAGTGGCCTTACGGATACGCGGCAGCACAGGCCGCCTGCAGACTCATTTGCGGCCGCAGTTAGCCTCCCGAAAGTAACCCAAAATCTTCCGTGGCGAACCTTGGAAGCGTGGCCTTGGCCGTCGGCGTCGTCGCGGCCGTGGCATGTGGCCCCTCTTCGGGGCCTTTTGCCTCGCAGTGGCTGCCCACGATGATTCGACTCCCGGCTGCCGCGACCCTCCAGAGCGTCACCACAGGCTTTGACAAGCCTTTGCGTTGTGGGGGAGCCCTCTAGCCTCCCAGCCAAAGGGCCCGTTGAGCAGTGCTGATTACATTGGCCCTGCTGCCATTGGCTGCACGGCTTTTGGCAGTCGCAGGGGTGACCAGGCCATCGGTCATCGGCAGCACTAGGCCGGATCGGGGCGCCGCTGACTGGGCTGCCATGCGTGCCGCAGCCGCCTGCGACGACCGCTGTGTCGTAGTGCCGACAGCGCCCCGGCACAGCAGTGAGCAGCCGCTATCTTATCTTTCCCATCAAATCTCCGTCGTCTCAGAGTACCTTGGAGCTGGACCCGCAAACACCGCGTCGTCGCGACCACAACGCCACAGCAAACCCGCAGCGCACCCATCACTTCTGTGGCCAGAGCCGCGCAGAATGTCGTCCGACGTCGAAGCTCCCAAGAGGAAGCCCTCTCCCGCTGCCTCGCCCTCCTCAATTCCTCAGAAGCGCGCGCTGGACCAGGGTCGCGGCCCTGCCGTTTCGTCGCCTCTGAACCCAGAGGCGAAGCCCTCCGAGCCCCAGCCGCCCGAGGACGCGTCGCAGCTGAACCGCTCCAAGCCTTCTCGCGTCAAGAAGGAGTCTTTCAAGAAGCGTGAGGCAAAGGCCGGTGACAGTGCGCCCGAGACACCGGATGACAAGGCGTCTACCCATCCGAAGCAGGCCGAGCAGAGCGAGTCGGGCCCTCTGCGATACAAGCTCGCACCGCCAAAAGGGTCCGACTTTGAGCTGCCTCGGGGCCCAGTCATGACGTTGCACCACGACTTGACGCTACACGATGGGCGAAACGTCGAGTTCCTCGAGACGTCAGAGCAGTAAGCCTCCGTCAAAGTATGTTGCTTGCGGTCTCGAGCTTCTTGCTAACCCCGACAAGTGTCTTCAACAAAAAGAATTTCCGATACACGCACTGCATAGCCGACCCCCTATTCCCATCCATGATATACTACCGGCAGAGCGAGCCTGAGCCCTTCGGCCCACGCATGAGTTTCGAGGATGCGGCGACACATGTCTTCTTCGACAAATCCGCCCAACAAGTCACAACAGACAAGGGCTTCCGAATGGCGCGAGCAAACGTGGCAGTCCGACAAGGCCGGTGGTATTGGGAATGCAAGGTTACACAGGGTGTACGGGAGCCGAAGGACGGTGCGGCGAAGTCAGACGGCGGTAGGCACGTGCGGATGGGCTGGGCGCGACGGGAAGCTTCTCTGGACGCGCCCGTTGGTTTCGACGCCTACAGCTACGGCATCCGTGATGTCGCTGGGGAAAAGATTTACATGTCGCGCCCCAAGGAGTTTTTTCCCCCGGGCGAGAACATCCGCGAAGGAGATGTCATCGGTCTGGAGATTCAGCTTCCCTCTGAGCACCTGCACCGCAAGATCGTGTCCGGAAACTACAACCCCGCTGTGGATGTGAAAGACGACGAACCGCCGCCACCAACGGAAGCCCCGAACGTTGTGCGCGATCGAGTGCCCATCCGCTTCAGGGCCCACACCTACTTTGAGAAGATCGAGTACCACACCACCAAGGAGCTGGAAGACTTGATGAACCCGTCGCCCATGGGCCCGGGCTCCTCGTCTTCCGAGACGCCGAATCCGCTACATACATGTCCTGCGCTACGCACCTTGCCAAATTCGTGCATCAGGATCTACAAGAACGGCGTGCTGATGGGAACGCCGTTTCAGGATCTCCTGGGCTTCCTTCCGCCTGCCTCCAAGCCTATGGCCCAGGTCGGCGCCCGCGAGGGCCTCGACGATGGCATGCTCGGTTATTATCCCGCCGTCAGCGTCTTCCGGGGCGGCGCTGCCGAAGTCAACTTTGGGCCCGACTTCTGGTATCCTCCGCCAGGGTACGACTCCACGAACGGCGATGTCGACTTGATACTCACCGAAGAGCCCCATCGAGATAAGATCCAGGCGCTGTCCGAGCGCTACAAACAGCAGATCGCCGAGGATGTCGTGTACGACATCGTAGATGAGGTAGATTTCTGGATGCAAGACGGCGGGGGTGCGACGGACCAGAACGGGGTCCAGGGGAGGCCTGATGCAGCCGTCATGGGGCCGGGCAGAGAAGAAATCAAGGAGCTGGTCCAGGACGACTGACGTTGATACAGTGGAAGCATGGCTCGAGGCCATTTGAGATTTGCGTACAAAGATACCCAACATGTTCAAAGTTGAAATTGTTTTCTCAGCACGCGTGCCTATTGCAATATCGTGTTGTTGCTCTAGCTAATAGGATGCCCGCATCACTCGTCGCGCCGTCGCAATCACAGACTCTCATAGGCGTAAAAGACGTATCCGTACCCGCAAATCCGTAGCCATGTTCGTGTCCTCATGAAAGTATAAAGCAAGCATCAAGAGCGCCGCGACACACTAGCCTCGACGGCTTCGACAGCTGACGACCGCGACGTCTCGGCGTTGGTCGCCGACTCGGCCGCCGTGTCCACCACTCTCAACTCGGGGGCCGGCAAGGTCGGGTCATCGGGGAGCTCCTCGATGCGGTCGCTGCCGTCCAGGGGCGTCTCGGCATTCTCCTGCAAGAGACGCTCCTCGCGGCCGCGCTTGTAGCAGTACCACAACATGAACAAAAGCACTACCGACAGGTCAGCCAGCGGACAGGATGGGGAATCCGAGACCAGATCTTACGGGACAGAGCGACACTCCAGATGACGTTCATGCCAATGAATGCCGGCCAACGCGTCTTGAGCACCTCGACGATGGCGCGCAGCATGCTGACGATGGCGCCGGGCTTGGTCACCAGCTCGGCCAGGTTGTGCGGCAAGAGGATCTTCTTGGCCGTGCCCTTGATGCCGCCCTCGGCCTCGGCCTTGATACCTTGAGCCCCGGCCGCCGCCGCCAGGATCTCGGGCGCCAAGCTGCCCGTGATCTTGTCAGGCAGCTGCGTCACGAGCTTCTGGAGCGACGAGGGCAGCTTGTCGAAGCCCTTGGACAGTGTGCCGTCGCGGTCCTCGATGAGCTTGGCGAGGTCGTCGTAGGCGGTGGGCACGCCGTTGACGAGATCCTTGAAGACCTGCGTGAAATCCTGGAGGACCGCCGAGGAGCCCGTCGTCGCGATGACCTTGTTGTTCTTGGCCGAGAGGTTCAGGCGGTCCAGGACGCGGCTGAGGTCCTTTGTTTCCCGCTCGCCCTCCTCGGGGGCAACGCCTGCGGGTTTGAGCCCCTCCTCGTTCTTCTTGTGCTTGGTGAAGAGGAACGAGAATCGGCCGGGCTTCTTGTCTACCTTTTCCGCCGTCTTGGCCGTCTCGCCCTTGGTCGAAGCCGAGTCGTTGTCTGATGGCAATTCGAACTCGTCCAGGTAGGTTCGTGGCGGCAGGGGTGGTGCGGGCCCATCATTGTCGCCCGCTAGAAGCTCTTGGAGAAAGGCCTCGTCGGCTGGCTGCAGAACAGGCGCCGTGTTGACAGCACTCGAGCCGGAGGGGTCGTCACGGTGCCCGTGGGCGCGCTGCTTGCCGCGGCGCTTGTCCAGCTTGTCCGCGCGCTCATCCAGCAGGTCGTCGTCGTCGTCTCGGACGGCGCCAGTATGGCGCTTAGCCTCGTCCTTGACATCTCGCTCTGCCTCCTTCTGCTCCTTGTGCTTCTTGACCTTTTTGTAGGTAAAGTATTCCAACATGTTGACGCCGCTGCTGTGAGGTGGTAGCTTAGGGGGGTTAAGGCCGAGCCCTTTAGGTCGCCTGGCGAGGATTATGCTTTTGTACAAGGAGAAGGGTCGAACAAAAGGGTGTTTGGTCGTCGATGCAACGTCCAGCTTTATCTGCCGCCAGCTGCAAGCTACTCGTACCCTTGAAGAATGGAAACAAGGGCTGGAGCAGATCCCCCGGTCGCGCGGAAGTTGTGCACCGCCACCGGGTGATGTCATGAGCCACGGTTTCGGCCCCGCCTGTGCTACGCTTCAGTGGCGTCCCCCCGCGCCTCGCATCTCAATCGCAACCAAACCCAAGGTAGCAAGCCATGAGGGTGAAGAAATACACGACACACTTTGCACCAAAAGTGGTGCCGAATCAGTGCAAAGTGTGTCGTGTATTTCTTCGCCCGCATGGCAAGCATCGCGCCTCAATTTCACATGCAAAGTCGCTAAACTACCTTACCGCCCCACCCTGGTTTTCCAACAGAGCCTGTGCGAGTTTCTTAGTGGGTAATATAGTTATGATGCCGTGACTGCAGTTACAATCGCTGTCGAGGTAAAATCTATTTCCTCATGACCCTGTTTTAAAAGTGTAAAATTATATCATATCATAAGTATCACCGTTGAATACCTTTTTACTTGAAATATAATGTTGAACACAATGTTGAGCTGAATATACTGTTGACGTTACGACGCCTACTCAAAAAAAGAGCAGGCAGGCAAGGCAAGGCACAGCAAGGCACGGTAGAGTAGAATAAAAAGAACAGTCTTGACGGTGCATTGAACAAGCAGCCTACGAATAGTCTTACGTCTTACGGTCTACGTTATTGAGCACGCCTACGAGGGAAGTACAGAAGGTCAGCTCTTCATCTTCATATAAGAGGGAAGGCATCTATTATACAGAAGGAGCGCCGCGCGAGTTCATAGTCACAGGCTCAACAGCGTCACGGGCAATAATAGCGTCGCAAGCAGCGCAACAGCGTCACGGGCAGCGTAACAGCATCGGCAATACGTATAGCTAGCAGCTCAATTGACTAATACAGCTACACACACGCAGCTCGTTACGCAAGCGTTATAGCTACGCAACAAAAGTACGTAGCCAGAAGGCTTACGCCGGAGCTAATAGAATAACAGCGCTACTAATACGGTCACAGGGGCTGTAAAACAGTGGCACGGGCTACAAAAGTATTGAGGTAGGTTGCACAACGTCTGTTGGAAAACCACGGTGGGGCGGTAAGGTACGGGTTGTTTGCAGGCCAAGTGCCGCAGCGTCGCCCCCGGAATACCCCCAGCGGGCATACTATACTTCTTGCGCCTGGAGGTTCAGGTCAGGCGTTGGGGAGAAATCTCAGATTGCAGCCAGAGACGATTTGGACAAAGTCTGTTTTCTCTTTGACAATCTCTCCCCAGCAACACTCGACTCCCTTCTGACATTCCGCAACCGCGTCTCGCCCTGTTTGCTTTCAATCCTCTCAAACCCTTTCACTTCACCCCGACTCCTTCGATCTTTGTGCTCGCATAGGCTTGGAACACTTCACCATGACTGAACCAGAGTCTTCGACTCATTCTCCAGCTTCATCTGGAGGACCTTGAGCGTCTTGAAAGCAGTAAGAAAGGAAAGCAGCGAGAGGGCGAAATGTCCGACTTCGACCTCGCCATGAAAATGTACAAGGACAGCCTTGAGACGTCTGTGACCCAGCATCAAGATCGAAGGATGTGCATCAGCATCGCTAGAGCTGTCGTCTCTGACGCTCCGGTGATCCAAGCATGCTCAAACGAAGAAGGATGGGCCACGCAGGACCGCGCCATGGCCGTGTCCTCCAACCACAACAGCGGTACAGCCTCGGACCGCCTCTTTCCCAATGCTGGCACTGCCAACAGAGATCAGTCTGATTCCCTTAATGCAGAGCTCTTTCGGAAGCTCGAAAACCTGAATCTGTTTTCGGACGGAGCTGAGGCGGATACATGCGGCGAGTCTTCCACTCGCGCTGCGACTCGGGTACCAGCTCGCCGGACCGACGGCGGGAAGATCGAGACGGAAGCTTGCATTAGCTGCGGCGACGAGCACTTGTCCTCGAGCCTGGCCAAGGCCCCATGCTCTCACAACTACTGTAGCGAGTGTATCAACTCGCTGGTCCAAGAGCGCAAGCGTGGACGAGTCGCTGTTTCCGCCGCGGTGCTGCTCAATGCCGATCCCCGTCTACGAAGACCTCAAGCTTCTCTCAACAGAAAACGTGGCGGTATTCAGGGCTAAGCAAATCGAGTTCAGCACAGCGGATCGGACCTACTGCCATCGCCTAGAGTGCTCTACGTTTGTGCCACCGCAGTTCATCAAGGGCGATCTCGCGATATGTGTCAAGTGCAGTGCTAAGACATGCGTCACTTGCAAAGGCGCACAGCACGAGGCAGACAATTGCCCAAAGGACAGCACTCTACAAGAGGTTCTTCGCGTCGCCAAAGAGAACGGCTGGCAGCAGTGCAAGTCTTGCAACCGACTCGTGGAGCTGGGCAGTGGCTGCTACCACATGAGTACATTTTGACTCTTCTTTATACCGTGCCTAGGTGTATACTAACCAGCCCACCCAGCCTGTCTGTGCCGAGCACAGTTCTGCTACCTCTGCGGTGAAAGGTGGAAGACCTGCCGCTGCCCGCAGTGGGAAGAGCGACATCTCTTGAATCGAGCCGAGAACATTGTCAACCGGGACCGCGGCAACACACAGCTTGGAACGCAGAGGCGGGCCGAGTTGGTCCGCCGCGCCGCAGCAGACTTGCGGCAGAACCACGAATGTCTTCACACTCATTGGACCAGCCGCCGCGGTGCTCACCAATGCGAGGAGTGTCATCACAACCTGCCGAACTACATATATGAATGCTGCCAATGCCGTATCATGGCGTGCAAACGTTGCCGGTTCAACCGCCTCTGAGTCGCGATGGCGGTGGCAATGACTGCTGGCATCGGAGTCTGGAGGAGAATGGTTGTGCGCTGGGGACTGCCGACATAGCATCCGTTGGTGGGGCTGGCGGGGCGGGTCGGGCCGAGACGCCTGCGGGCTCCGTGCTGTCAGAGCAGTCCGATGTTGCTCGGCAGATGAGGTAGCGCACACTGCCGGGCCGTTGACGCCACGGAGGCGCGGAAACTGCGAGGGGCGTCCCGGTCAGGACGGGCAGGATGGCAGACAAAGACGCATGGCTGCCTACCTTGACTACCCAACGCCTGACAAGCAATCTCCGCGATGCGCAGGCTGGGTGGCGTACTTGGTTGCATGAAACTGTGGGCGTCGTTGAACATGGCACCAAGCGTTTCGCAGCTGTGCGACAGATATGAGCCAGGCAACGTCAGTGCGTCTTGTCGACGGCTCTCTCGATGGAACTAACATTTGGTCTTTCTGTGTCTGGAGGCATCCTAGTCAGGTTATCTAGAGCCTTGTCAAGCTCGCCGGTCTTGGTGTCGAGGTCTTGCGCCGTCGAAGCCAGTTCGCGGCTCATCCTGTCCCTATCCGTTTCGACATTCTCGAGGGCCTGGATACGATTGTCTTTACCTTTCAACTGAGTGATCAGTTTCTGGAGCTGTTGTTCCTGCTCTTTCAGCTGAGCACCTTTGCTCTTAAACTTCAGCTGTTCTTCCTTCAGCTTTTCGTCACTTTTTCCTTTTCTTCACTTTCTCCTTTGCTCTTTACAGCCTGCCTCATTCGCTCCTTTTCGGCCGTTGATTCCTGTTCATGCCGAGCCCTCTTGGCTCGCAGCTGCGCCTCTTTCTCCGCCAGTCCCCAAGGTCGGGATTGTAGGCAGCATCGAGCTTTTGGAGCTCCTGCCGATAAGTGATACTAGCTGTTTGAAGCCCTCGGAAGAGCCACACAAGCGGAGCATAGAGAACAGCCCTTCGATGGAGTCGTCCATAGGTCCTTTACCCAACGCAGCGGCTGGTGCTTTTTCCTTGTGTGTCTACTGGCTGATCGTTAACGACATTGTGAATGGATACCGAATTGCAGTTTCGTTGGTGCGTTGAGCTGGGAGTTGGACAGGATTGACCAAGTCAGAGACGGGGGGCAAGATTAAGAGAGGCTGAACATCGTGACTGACCAGCTCTCAACGGACAGCTATCAGGCCGCATATGCCGCGTATGGCCTGGGTTTGGATTTTACTTGATCTGGGGTATCTTCAATATGTGTCGCACAGGTCTCCCCGCACGTGGTGCAGTCATCACCCGTCACCCTCATCCTCGTCACTATCTTGCTCTGCGCCCTCTTGCTGAGTGGCTTCATCCTCCTGTTGCTGCTGTATGACCTCGTCCGCCAACGTGCTGCGGCGGCCGCCGCTCCGTCTGCGGCCTCTCCGATACGCCTCGGTCATCGTCACGGCTCGCTCGCCGACGTAGTGCGTCCCGGTCCATTCGCGCGAGCATCGCGTGCAGGTAGTGGTTCTTTTGGCTCTCCAGAAGGCTTCCTGGCACATGTCGTGCAGCCGCAGTGTGCAGTCCGGCTCTGCGCATCTCAGCCCCATCGTCACGGTTTCCTTGCAGGCCTCGCAAAACTTTATCCGCTGCCACTCGTCCGGCCCAGCATCAGGGTCATTGTATGTCTCTACCAGCCAAGGCCGTAGCTCCAACAGGGCTCGAGGGGTGGTGGAGTAGAATCCGTCCCTGCTCTTCTCGAACCATCCTCCAGCTATGAGGCTCGCCAGAACGTTTTCCACTTCGCTATGTTTCAGACCTCGGTCGCTCGGTGTCTGCGTCGCCGTCTCCTCGTCCCCGTCCATCTGGCTTTGTCTCCGATGCGGCCTGGCGAACTTGATGGCCTGCATCTCCGTGATAGCGAGCACCTCCATGCGAGGCGTGTTGTATTTGTCGAATATGCCATCCAGGACTCTCTTTATGAAGGCGAGTTCCTCGGGGCTATATGTCGTGGCCAGCTGCGTCTGGGGGTCCGACGTCGTGTTGACGAGAGTGTAGATGCGCTGCTTGGTGAGCTGGTGAACGGTGCTTCGGATTTCGTAGTCGAAGAGGGATGCCGCGTCGGACGCAACCTCGAGGTTGGCCTGGAAGTCTTCTTGAGCTACTTGTTCGGGTCTAATTTCGCCATCATCGTCGCCGTTCGCCGCATTGAAGATGGCGGCGAGGATCGACTGCGACTCTTCGAAGGTCACTGTGCCGTAAGCGAGCAGAGCTTGAAGAAATGCCCGATGGCTGTCGCCGTAGCCGTTGCGGAGGAGGTCGTCCATGGAGCCGTTCTCTCTCGCGGCAGTTACACTTGCCGACTTGTGCGTTGCAGAGAGATGCCCGTGGACAACGCAGTCGGAGACTGGGGGGGCGCTACGTCCACGAAGCTGGGCGTTGAGTTGTGTAGTCGGCACGCGTCCTGTACGCGTCAAGAGCCTCAGCTATTTAAGTGGCGGTGCAGGCGCCCCGTTGGTGGGGCTGCCCTGGTCCCTTGCTCGGATGGCGGCCTTCAGCGTCCAAAGGTTAACCAATGGCTTGTACGGAAGTAGAGCAAGAGGAAAATGCCGGCATCCGTATTTTGCAGCTGGTAACCAGCTAGAGCTCTCTCAAACGATACGCCGGTGGTCTTGCTACTGACAGCTGCACCTGGATTGGACATGACTTGACGGCGATCTCAAAGTACACATCTAACCGTGCACAGGAAAAGCCAGTTCAAACAACTCACGCCCACGACTTGAGGGGTCATGGAAGCAACCTTCAGTACACCAAGATAAGAGGTATGAAAGACGGTAAAGAAGCAAACGCTGGGATCCCTTCACAATCATGGAAAACATTTGTAGAGGTCGCTCCCAATGTCTGCAATCCTCTAGGGTAGGACCGTGGCATGTGGTTGGTTGGGTCCAGATGCTGACTCATCAGCCCCTGCAACGCTAGCAACTGTGCTCCCACGGAGCTGTGCACTGGCTGCCGTCAACCCACACTGCAGACTGTCCAGTCTCGACGACAGCGCCTACATGGTGTATGACTCTGTTTTCTGCGCTTTCATCCAGACTATAAGCCTCAAATTAGAGGCATATCAGCTGACAGCATAGCTTGCGACCTGCTGCATCCGCCACGACGCCAAGTTCAGTGACTTGTCTCAAGCCACGTCTTGGGAGGGCGCGACTTCACTTCATCCCTACAAACCTCCTTGGGGCATCTGATTCTCCAAGCTCTGTGCCGAGGCACTCATCCAGAGACGGGCTTACCCCTCCTAGCTATGAGTGCGAGGTGGACCTCGTGACTTGCTGCTACAGTGTGTTTTCCGGGCAGGACGAGGGATATCTGCTTTGCGGCATCTGGCTGCGCAGTCGCATCATCGCGGGAGATATCAGAGTCTGCGGCAGCTACTCAGGGACACAACCAGGCATCTGAAACTCATTGCTTTGGTGAGAGTGACTCGGTCCGTGGCAGCATTGATCGGGGTTGAGTGCAGACCAGCTCGCCAGGATGGCTGAGTTGAAGGACTTCGATGTCATCAGGGTCTGCCGAAGCGATGGCAGAGACACGGGCCCTGGATACTGGCCTGCAGCAGCAGTTCCGGGACCCAGCGCGGTCAAGAAATCGGCAAAGGACGCGGTCATAAGCACCAGAGTCAAGGCGCAGATGATCCGCCTGGAGGACGACGACCCAAGATTTGTGGAATGGAGGATCAAGCTCGGGATTCTGTTGAAACAAGAGCTGGCGCCAAATCCGGAGGGTGAGTCTCGAAACACAATCATGTCGCTTTCCGAGTCCAGCCACTGACGCAAGATATACAGAGGGCAATCCGTGGTATGTTCACTTTCCAAGAGGCTACTGGCTGTACGAGAAGTCCAAGCACCTTTGGGTGTCTGGGTACCCCATCAAAGCAAAGCTCTTCAAGTCTCCGCAAGAGTTTGGCCTCCACCTGCTCTGGCTCTTCACCCCATCCATGGAGTACAGAGACTGCTGCTGCATCCACTGCAACGTCCCGAGCGTCACCAGACTTGCCTCAGTCCTGGACGGTGTAAGTATGACACCAGCGAGCGCCCCGGCGAGCGCCCCGGTCTCGAAAGCACCTATACTACCCCACAAGGTCACACCGGTGCCTTTGCCAAATATTCCAGGACAGCCATCGCAGAAGCAGTCTACGAAGGAGCCAAATCCTCAAGTGGCTCAGTCCACATCAGCACCGACTCAGAGCTCTGTGGTGGCCAATACTGTCACGTCAACAGGGAGACCGAAGCAAGCAAATCCTCAATCACAACCGCTCCAGCCTCAGGCCCAACCTCAGCCACAGGCTCTACCACAGGCTCAACCTCAACCTCAACCACAAGCTCAACCTCAACCTCAACCACAAGCTCAGACCCAAAATCGGTCGCAGGCCCAACAAAGGAATCAGGTCCAGCCTCAGCCTTACCAGTGGGCATTGCAAGCCCCCCTGTTGTTCCGGGCTGGCGAGCTAGTCTGGTACCAAAATGGCAACTCATGGCGTCTCGGCGTGATTGCAAGTCCTGGGAGTGAAAGCTTCCAGATCGTTCCCGTCGGCCACAGGTCCGCCCTCCAAAAGATGACGACCAAGTCCTGCAAGGAGATGAGGCCATTCCACGCATTCAGTGTTCCTGCTGTGATGCTGCCAGAGGTGCAGGACAGAGTATTCGACCAGGTGCCGTGGCAAGAGCAGTTTGACGCCGCAAGACAAGACAAGGTCAAACGCACCAACCTCATTCTCGATGCCTCCAAAATGGCAGCGTCCAAGATCGACGCATCTTACTCTCTCTGGTGTCCCTTGGCGGAGGACGTCAATGCCGAGAGTGTTCCACACTATGGCTGCTTCTTCGGGGCGGAGCGAGTTGAAATCGGCGACTGCTTGCGTGTTAAACCGCTGTCAGGAGATCCCAATGGATTGGGCGACTCATCTGTCCTGGGCTTGCGCGGGATTATCGCGCGCAGGGGCAATAATATGGCAATCCTGTTCCGCGGCAATATATATCACATCGCAAAGGCGGACGACGCTTCCGCGCAGGTGGTCCCTCCCGAGAACCTGCCAATTCCCTTGCGAGACGAGACTCTGTGGCGCAGTCAGGTCAGCCCGAACCAACCCTGGCGCTGGGTGCTCGTCCAGGAGGATGTGCTGTTGGAGGAGCAGGCCATCAGGGGTCGATTCTATCCCACACACCGACTGATGCCCGTCCTCAACGAGGCTGGCTTCAATGCCGCTGTTGCAGACGGCAATGTGGACAGTCAGTACCCGTACTTGAATAACCGAATGGACGGCTCGGGAGGGTACATCGGTTACAAGGTGAACAGGCAGGAGATGCTCGGTACGTCGGTGCCCAACGATGGGAGTATCACGTTGGAGCCTCTCATCCGGGAGTTTGGAAGCGTTGGGGGTCATGTTCCGGCGCTCGAGTAAACGGCGGAACGTTTACGTCTAGGTGGCAGACCCATGAGAGCTTGACTACCGACTGGCACCAGACATAGCATCGTGACAGGTTCAGAGAGGGTTAAACGTCAGTATCACGCTCTGCTGGGAGGATATGGTCTGGGGAGGTAGAGGGCGCACTGGGCGCCACTGAATGTTATTAACACGCAGAGTATATTCCTATAGATGACACTTTTCAAACCACCATACTAGCACGCCGTAGCATGTCCTTCTCGGTCCTTGTCGTGGTCCGGCTGCATGGTGATTGACGACGCATCCTGCCTAACGCCCGTATCTACATGTTGCACCGGCAACATCACCCGCCCAGGCCCTGCAGCGAATGACCGAGACACGAGACAGCCCTTTATGCAGCAGCCGCCGTCATTAGCTTTGACAGCTTGTCCGACCGCTGACTTCAAGACGGGCGGCCGCACGGAGTCATCCTCATTGCTCGACGTGCAGGGACAGGCTGGCGAGGCCGGGCCGACGGCCGATCGAGGGCTTGGCCCGTAAGATATCCTCCGCGCATGACGTGAAGTGGTGCGTGTAGGAAGTGTAGAGCTTTGATTCGTGATACTATAATGTAGCTACCTTACCGCCCCACCGTGGTTTTCCAACAGGGGTTGTGTGATAGTTTTGCAGCTGCTACGAGTGTTTTGCAGCCCCTGTGACTGTATTAGCGGCGCTAGAATTATGTCAGCTCTAGCGCAAGCCTTCTCACTACTTACTTTGGTTGCGTGGCTATAACGCTTGTTGTATTACTTGATTGAGCTGCTAGCTATACGTGCTACCGATACTGTTGCGCTGCCCGTGACGCTGCTGCGCTGCCCGTGACGCTGTTGAGCCTGTGACCGTATGCTCGAACCGGCGCTCGCGCGTTCCTTCTGTGTAATGGCTACCTTCCCTCTTAGATGAAGATAAAGAGCTAACCTTCTGTACTTCCCTCGTAGGCGTGCGTACCGTAGACCGTAAGACCGTAAGACGTAGAAGTGATATCCGTAGGCTGCTCGTTCAATTCCCAGTAAAGATTATTCTTTTTATTCTACTCTACCGTGCCTTGCTATGCCTTGCCGTACCTTGCTGTACCGTGCCTTGCCTTGCCTTGCCTGCCTTGCCGTGCCTTGCCTGCTCTTTTTTTTATTAGTTAGCGTCGTAACGTCAATAGTATGTTTAACTCAATATTATCATTGTCCCAAACTTCAAAAGATATTCAATAGTAATACTAGTAATAAAGTATAGTTTTATACTTCAAAATAGGCTTATGAGAAAACCGTCTTCGCCTCAATAGCGATTGTAACTGCAGTCACGGCGTTATAACTATGTTACCCACTAAGACACTCACACAAGCTCTATTGGAAAACCAGGGTGGGGCGGTAAGGTATGTAACGATCTGATCAGACTCAAAGTATAGAGCATCATGCATATCCGTCAAGTGTAGGGTCAAACAATAGTTGTGCCCAAGGCTCCAAACGAATACATATACATGTATGATCGCCATGGCTCTTGAAAAGACATAGAGAGGCCACCAAATCGGCTATCGCTCTTGTGCCCTGGACCTTTCGGTGCGGCCGCATCGAAATATGCCCTCCAAACTCCTCTACTCCCGGTCTGGCCTTCTTGAAGAACCTCAAGACCTGCTTTACGCGTCCTCAACCCGACTCCCCAAAGGTCGTGCGTCCGCAAGCAAAGTGCCGGCTCATGAATAGCATCAAAACAGGTCGTGATCTTCGTAGTGGTTTCGCTCTTCATGCTGCGAGGGAGTGATGAGGTAATCGCCAAGACAAGAAATGCAGCACACGAAAGCCTATGCATTAGCCGCTATATGAAGGGACGAATGTTTGCTCGAGCCGTAGACCAGAGGTGGTGAGGTGCAAGCTCTGCAGATTCGTCGGAGCGTTCAAACCTCGGAGATCTGGGTACTGACCACCATTGTGCCGGTCGGTGAGGAAGCGATGACTTCATGCCTTGTTCCTTACAACCTTCCATTAGACACACGTCGTGGAGCTGTAATGTCATGCAAGATGGCCACCAATCTGGCCGCATTGAACGAAATCAGATCATGATCTTTTTCCCGACCCTCTCAGTTTCACGCGCTCTACGTGAGCAGCAAGCGGTCGAGCTTCATCTGTATCGACTTTAGAATATCAGGGTCCGGCTCAGGCTCTACCTTGCGCGGCAGAGCTCGAGGAGAGTCGTCCGATTTCGTTCGGCCACACTTTCTACAGGCAGTACCCTCTCCAGCGTTCGCAGGGAACAGGGTTTCGCAGCGTCCACACTCGTAGCGAGGAATGCTGTTGGGGCCAAACTCATCACCCGGATAGCCGAATGGGTACTTGTCTTTCTTGGGCCTATTCATGGGCAGATTAGCTTGTGACACGAAACACGTCACATTGCAACGGGGGTTCAACGCACGGGTCTCTGGGACAGTCAGTGCAGCGGAGGTGAGCGCAGTCTTCGCACTTCTTGCTGCCGGACACGAACATTGTCTGGCACTCGTGACAATGCCTTCTGACGCGCTGTCGAGGCTTCTTGTGGACCAAATCTTGGCCGCCCGTCTTACTAGGCCGGGTGAGGGTGATGCCCTTATCGTCGTAAGAATAGTCGGCAATGATGGGCGGGTTCTCCAGCATGGCCTTGAGATGGGCATCTCTCCTCGCACGGCTGGCGAGGCGCTCGGACTCGGTGCGCTTCAGCGGGTAGCGAGTACACTCGGCGCAGCGAACATGCTCGCAGTTGGGGCACTCTTTGGCTGTGGCAAAGCTGACATTGCACCTGTGGCACGTCCGTCGGACACGAATGCGAATCGGTCTGTCTATGCGCAGGACGGTGTCTTCGTCGGCGTTGGTCACGATTTGCCAGTCCGAAGCCTTGATCTCCAACCCGTATCGCTCAGCGAGCTTCTTGGCTCGTTGCTCAAACAGCTGCGTTCGGGACAGCTTCGTGACGCCTTCCATGCCCTCGTAGCGCGCTCGCGCCTCGGCGGCCACCGAGTGTTTCGTTGTTTTGCTGCATCGTCGGTCAGCGCAAATGGCAATTGAAGTTCAGACCACCGTTGTTGACACGACTTGGGCCATAGGCGGGCACGCCTTGGTAGAGGGGTGACGCCCGACGAGACGAGGACAGAAAGATTAGACACCCCATGTTTTGTTCATACCTTGCAGTAGCTGGCTCCCTTTGGCCAGCACTTGACGATGAAGATTCGCCTTTCCTCAACGCGACCTCGACCTCGCCCAGAACATCGCTGAGAGTCTTTTTCTCCCCATCGTTGCCGGGCGCTGACAGCCCTGCTTGCGTAGGCGAGCTCATGATAAGGGACGCAGTGCTGTCGGCGGTGACAGATTGTTGTGGCACAGATTGGGTAGCGCAAGCCCCAAAGGCCAGTTAATAAGGCGTGGGAAAGAAGCGAAAGGTTATACAGATTGGTTGCACAGCGAGGCAAGCGCACACGGACCGCGACACGGCAATGTGATACGTGCTGCAGCTGGAGGCAAAAGCAATTTAATCAATTGCTGAAGCTTTGCTCTCAAAGACAGACACCACGTGGGCTCCTTTGCAACGAGAGAATTTCTATTGGGGTGCTGTTGCTGGTGTGCCTTGCTGTACCGGAGGAGGAAGAGGAAGAGGAGGAGGAGGAGGAGGAGGAGGAGGTGGTGGTGGTGGGAGCCGAGAGGGGATGGACTTGAGCGACGTCGTCGATGCAACACTCGGCGTATAAGAGGCGAACGGTCGCAGACGAGAATGGCACGACAAACACCTGACAGCGGACGAAGCCGAGGAGGTCGTTGAGAAGGTCCACGTCAGAGAAGCAACAAACAGACAGAGCCAGGCGTAAAGAAGGGGCCTAGAAGCGGGCAAATTCCGAGGCGAGAAACCAGGTCAATGCGAGAAGAAGATGCAAGCAGTGTGGTGACGAGCCCCCGGTGCTTGTGGAAGTGGAGGCATCCATATTCCGCCCAGGGCCCGGTAAGCGCTGCAGTGCCTCGAGCTAGTCTGGCACCGACCGCGACGGCGCGGAGGCGACTAGCAGCAGCAGCGCGACGCCACGGACCCGAGCAGCTGCGAGCATGCCCCTTGCAATGGAACCGCACGTCGCCGAGCAGGGCCTGCGCCCACGGGATACCGAGCGACAGGCTCGCTCGGGGCGGACCATGAACCCATGAACCCACCTCATGCACGCAGAACCGGGGGGGAAGGGGAGGGGAGAGGGGAAGTCGTTTGGGCCCGGCGCAGGGGGGCGGAGGCGACAGGAACGCGCGAACGAGCATTGGGGAAGCTCAGGAAGGATTCCGGCTTCAGCAAGGGATTTCTGCACTGCAGCAATAACTCAGTGGAGGCTCGAGGTTGCATCGTCCACATCCATGGGCGGATAGGATGGGAGGGACCGTCGACTGGGAAGGCAGCCCGTGGACGGACGGCTGTTAGCGCACCCCCACGGCTGGGACGGGTGGGCTGGGACGGGGCGTTCCCAAGGCCTCGGGGCATTTCCAGAGGCCGAGGAGCCTGTTGTCCGTCGGTTGCAGCCGACGGGGTGGACATGCCTCCATCAGAGAACTGGGCCGTCGCTCCCAACACCATCGTCCCACCAACAAACGAGCCGGGCTGGCGGTCGGAGGGCTTCTCGTCCGTCCGTGGCTGGCACCGCTGGGCTGGGCTGGGCTGGCCACGACGGCCGTCGTTTCTTTTTGGCAGTGGATACGGCGCCATCAGTCGCGCGAGATGCTTGCCTGCCTTGAGCTCCAAGGTTGGTCGAAGCGCCACGGACGGACCAGGCTAGGGGTCCTTGCGAATGAGGTGTGGTGTCTTAAAAGGTAGCGCAAGAACCTGGCCTCGTTGGTTGGCTTGGCCAGAGTCCGCGTCCGCATCCGACAGAGCGGTGCCAATGGGCGTTGCAGGCTGCCCCGACACGGCGGGTGGACAGGGAACGGCGGGGGTGCCGCTGCAGCAGCATGCATCGACGAGGTGTGACCATGTACGTACCGACAACTTAGGTTCGTACCGAGAGGTTGATCCCTTGCTGGCGCCGGCAGCAGACGACGGGCGTGGCAGCAGTCCTCGCCTCCCCAGAGACGCAGCGATTTCTGCAAAATGCAGGTGACCTGTCCTCGGCGTCGCGAGCCGCAGCCGCCACTCATCGATCCGTCTCGAAGTGGTGTCGACAAAGCAATCACACGAAGACGCATGGCAGGAAGACGCTGAAATTGCCCGCCACGGCCGTGGCGTATTGCATCGAGGCCATTTTGGAAGGCTTCCAGGTTCCAGGTTTCATCGCATCCGCAACCGTGGCGTCAGTGGTCGCGCTGGATGGGGTATTGATCGCAACTTCCCTCTTCCCAGGGTGCGTGCTGCCTCAGGCTGACAAACATCGTCAACTTCAATCAGCACTCATCACGCCTGTACGATGGAGTGGCCCTCCTCGGGGTCAGCCGCTACGAGTCTGCTATTCCCGACGACGGTCGGGTTGGGCGGGCCAACAAGAAAGGCGGCTGTGGGTGCTCCCGCACTGGTGGTACAGGTACAGTACATGGCGCCACGGTGGCCAGGAACCCAGCAACGCGGACCGCTTCAACCCCAGCTCGTCCACCACTGCCGCCGCTGGCCATGGATGATAGCCTCGGTCCCCACACCTACGCTGGCTCCAAGGATCGAATGGATGAATGGTTGCATGCTTCTGATGTGTCACTTGCTTCTGCGCCACGACGCTGGCAGCGGGTGCATCGGCTTGTCCTTGTGTACCTGTACCCAGTTGTGGCCGCCGCGAGACGAGGGCCGGATGAATTGATTTCAACCCAGATTCGTCACATGTCCCCGACCCCCGCCCGCCGCCACTGCCTGTCGCTCTTGAACGACCACATCGCCGCAGACCACCGCCGTCATATCCATCACCGGTGGCTTCCGGTCCTGTCTCTGCTCAAGATTGTTTCAGGCTACCTAGCCGTCC
>JALHBZ010000196.1:0-84376 GCA_024340015.1 Tolypocladium ovalisporum | reverse complement strand
CCCCCCCCCCCCGATTTACTTTGACTTCGTGAGATTTCAATCTGAGCAGAGCTAGACGACGGTCGCCCAGACGTCAAGCAGCCAGGGACGCAGTGGGCCAGGCAGTCGCTGTGATCCAGGCAGTGGGGACCTTTGTCTTTCGACTTCAAATCCCTTGCCAACTCTCACCTCTTGGATTCACCCCCTCGTGGGCTCACTCTTGGCACCTGGCTTGGGAGCTCAGGCAGCATGCTGGGCGGCCCAGCTTCAACTTGTCATCCGACGAAGCTATTTGGGAATAGCCCACTCGCCCCCGCTCCCGGCTGACGGGAAGGATCTTGCAGGGGTGCGGCCATGCATCTTGAAGGGGAGCGACAGTTTCGACTGATGCTGTGTTCCACGGACCCGGAGCGCTGGACAGCGCCACATGTGTACTGCATGCGCCCCCTTGCTTTACTACGTGAAGCCGCCGCAATGCCGCCGTCGTGCGAACGGCCTGGCATCAGGCTGTCCATCAGTCTCACATCTTTGATAAATGGCATTGATTGAAAAAGCCAGAGCCATAACCCATGTACTGTACCACCGAGTCGATATGACCATGGTGTGGACCATTGGCCGGTCAAGCATCTCAGTGGTCATTGTTAGACTCCACGCCCAGCAGACAGAACAACAGATCGACAGCCATTGCCTCAGATTCAGATGCAGTCCATTGGATGAACAACCCTGACTCGAGCGGACCCGTCGCGGCACGGTCCACGATAACCTTCCTGATGGTCAGGGCCTTTGGCATCACGGCACTGGATTGGAGAACCAGACCTCGACCCATGAGAAGCACTCGATGCAACCCTGCGGGCGCGGGCATCCACCTCAAAGCATCGCTGTGGTTTGAACCAGCCCGTCACGCAGCGTCTTTTCTGTTGCGAGAAGATTGCGGGAATAAGTCGATGGAGCTAACGGCACGTCGTCACTGGAGCGTCTTTGGGGCACCAGCACCAGTCCGTCGGTGCAACATGTGCCGGACCTGCCTCGTTGTCTGTGCCAGCTGTCACGCTCCCAGCAGAAACGTTGAACTCGACCAGTCTTTCGCGGTCGCATGGTGGAGGGCCAGCTTTGACTAGGGTTGTACGGGCTGTTTGCCCCAAGCTTGTTCAGCGTTCAGCAGCGGTACCGATATGCCTCATGCGAGTACCAGATCGGTGGACCGCTCGGCGAGTGTGGGCTTGCGGCACTGCAGAGCACACACGAGACTCCTACGCTGTTCTGTCATCGGTGACCGGCTCCTCATCGCCAGTAAGTCAACTAGACGATTCTTCTTTGACAGAAAGTAGAGGCTCGTCACATGGCAGCGTGGGTGGGAACATCTGTAGAGGCTTTCCAATATCTTTCCGGCGTCCCAAACGATGCCTGATGTTGGCAGCGGGCTTGGAACACAAGTGCCCGACGACTTGCCTTTTCCCAGTCCCGCCTGTGCAACGACCGGTCTGTTCGGTCCCAACGGGGCGGTTACACTATAATCACTCGTCCCCACTGATGAGAGGTCGGTGTGGATGGAGAGGAGCCCACACCGCTTCGTTGTAACGCCTCGTAGCAGGGACCAGGTAGACGTGCATTTGTGATGCTTTGCCGAGTAAGGTAGATACTGGGCTCGTTCCAACATGCTGGGAACCTGACTCGGGGCCGCCATGAGCATCTGCAGCATTGGGCGCGGGCCACTACGGCTATATTGTTTACTGACTCCAAACACACCGGCTTCCAGGCGAGCGTTTGTTGCACCATGTGAGAACTCGATTCGCCGCAATCATTGGTCGGTTCATCATCCATTCATGCGACTCCATGTAAATTCTATGGCGCGTAGGCTTTGAACAAACGCTGGCTGCACAAGGAGATGGACGTCCTCGATGAAAGCGGTCCAAGTCGTCGCAGCGAGCATTCGACGAGATCATTCGATCTCCGATGCCAATGAGGAGCTCTAGTGCAACGCGGTCACATTCAAATATGACATTGGGGGATTCGAAGACGGTCAATGGGGTTCAAGCTGAGGAACAATCTGATGGTTCAGCTGTTGCATCAAGGTTAGGTGGTGCAGCACTAAACGTGGTCTCTCCCGCCTGTCTGGTGCACTTTGCTCTTCCCTCGCGGGGGACGGGACACCAACAGTGCCAAGGCCATCATCAGTGTCGTTTGAATATTTGACGAAGCCGTCTGGAAGGATCCCACAGCTGGCAAGTCTCTTGGGTCTGGGAAACTAGAGTGGGCCGCACTGCATCTCGGCGCACAGACGGGGCTAGCCTTCCCCGAGGGTCTTGTGCTCGTACCCACTATAGGTACATCCAGTGGCCCGTATCCAGGACTCGCTCCTGTTTCTGGGTATGTCCGATCCCAGCGGTCGGTAGGGTATGAGGCCTCGGTCATTTTGCAGGTGGCCCGACCCAACAGAGGCGACTCAATGCAGACGCAGCTCGTGCGCCTGTGGGGAGAGAGGAGAGAGAAAAGCACAAGCATGCTTAGCGTCCCTATGGTCGTATCACCAAGGACCATGGTCCATGGGTCTGCCACTGATGCAACTCTACGGACTAATAAGTCAAGTCACTTATTAACTAACTGCTATCGACCAGTTGTCGTCACCGGCGGGGTATTCGTATATTCGCAGCTTGGACCAGGTGGGTGCTCCCTCCGGATATTGGAACTGCAACGGCAGTTCCCCGGACTGTGGCCTGACCCCGATGTCCATTTATAACTGCGCGTGTCCAATATGTCACTCGTCAGGTAATAAGGGACTTTTGTCATGCCGAGAGCGCGGAGATTAGCAGGCCTGAGTGCCGTCCGGGGCTCGGGATCTTGGGTCCTAATAACGTAGCTACTCGATAACGCACACCCCACGGTCAGTCAGGTGGCACAGGAGGTGGCGTGGCTGCCAAGCAACTGCAAGTCGAGACAGCACGCTGGAGGAGGTAGGAGAATGACGTCCGGAGAGACGGCTGGATGCCTTCACTTAGCTCCAGCTCATTGCCTGACTGGGCCTTAAGGCGTTGCCGTCACGACAAGTACAATGTTGAGCTACCCTGGATGACGTCTATGCTCCAACGGTGTTCGACGCGTGTGCGCGATTGCTGGGACATAAGAGGTACGTAGGTGAAGTACGGAAGTACCGAGGCAGGAAAGAAAAGGGACTCTTAGATTGTTCTAGAGTGTGCCTCCGCAACGCGTTGGATATTTGAAGTAGGCTTTTTTGACTTGCTATTGATTAGGTTGGCCTTGAAGTGAAAAGCCAGACTTAAACGTCTGATGCCGTGGAAAACCTCACAAGACGCCCGGCTTCCCAGAGCAGAACAGAGCTCAAGGATGCGAATTAGCGTGTCATACCATCAATAATTGTACTCGTAAGCAAGACCACGATCCAGGACGCGAGGTTGACGGGTATTATACCGCTCGTAGTTGTCTAGCGGTGCGCTAGTGACGGATCTGGCGGCGAGCTTGTTGGTGTTGGTGCTTCGGTTCATCGCCGGCAAACGCCATCTTTTTTCCCTGCTCCGTACTCCGTAATTACCTCCTAATATCATGACGCCAAACGCGCTCGGCTTTGGCAGTTACATCTCCACCTTTCAACTTCACGTTCCCACCTCATCCAGTACAACCAAGCTCGTCGCACGCTACGCCTCGTAGTCTTCGACGCCTTTGCTCCTCCCAGCGCCCCGCGGACTGTGCCAATATTTCGCGCACGGTCGATATCGCTCCTGCCTCAATTCTCGAGATAAGCTACATGCAACCTGAGCCTTCAGAGAATCCACAACAGCGCCCGCATCCCAGTCAATCCCCGGCCCCTTCCTATCCCGTTCAAGATGGCGCCCTACATCATGAGACGAGCAGCCTACACCGTGTCCGTTCCACAGACTCCGGCGGCTCTCGCAGCTCCTCGCCTCGCTCCGTCGACGATGGTCGGCGCGACTCTCTCGACGGAGTTGATGCCGATAGACTCGACGAGAAACTACGTGGGTTGAGACTCGGCGACAGCGGAGGTAGTCGCCGCCGCCCTGCTGCTGGCCAGAGGATCTTTGACTATGAGAATGCCCTGACTCCGCCCACGCCGAGACAGACCATGGGCTTCAAAGTCACCAAGCGCCCAGCGTCTTCCAATGGCGTTCAGCTGACAGACTTCCCCAATGGTTCGTACAGTTGAGTCTGCTGGCGCTTTGGAATGCAGTTACTAAGTTCGGTGAATAGAAATTCTGACTCACGTCTTGTCGCACCTCCACCCTGACTCGCATGCCTCCGTCGCCCTGGTGTCGAAACGCTTCTACGCGCTCGTGACGACGCCGCACGCATGGCGAATGGCGTTTATGCGCTACTTTCCCGGTCATACTGTTCTCGAGGGCAAAGCTGCAAAGACAGATGTAGACGTATGGGCCGAGACCTCGTCGGACATCGTGCGTTTCGAAACTCGATACTTCGGCCGCCTCACTCTGCTTGCCACCTGGAGAAGCGAGTACCTGTTTCGGACTCGCCTGATCAGAAGTCTGGCACGAGGCAAGCCAGGAAGCAGCACCGGAGGCATTGGCTTCTCAGGACGCACCAGTTTATCCGAAAAGAAGAAGAATGCAGTCCTAACCTACAACTCCAAGCTCCCGTGGTTGGTCACAAACATCCACGCCGTCTTTTCCAACGGAAAGAAACCGCCTCGAGCTATACAGGGAACCAGTGATCTCGGCGTGGCTACCATGAGCGACCCGACCAGCGGCAAGATTGAGAAATGGGGCCTTGAAGACGCCTTCACGGCTGTCCAGCTCGATGAGGTGGATCCAAACCTCGTGCCATACGGCTTGGGAGAAGGACCCGCCGCTACATTCAACGTCATGGACGTCAGCCAACCCTACGGAGTCCTATCAGGCGAAGGAGTTCCAGGAGGCCGCGCCTACTACAGGGGAGTCACTGAGATGAGTGGTCGATACCTGGGTGAAGAGAGTGGTGTCGTCGACACTTATCCAGACATACCAAAAATTCCCGAGATGTCGGATGCCATTTGCAGCGTGTGGATAGCGAAATCGTCAGCCGTGCCGGCCACTACTCAGTCCATGTGTGGTATGCTGACTGGCTCCGCCCTGGGAGTCGTCACGGCCTATGCCCTCGGCTCGGACTCCAGTGGCCCAAGGTACGCCAACGGCGAGATGACGGCTCGATGGATTCTCAGTCCTGGAGTTCCTATCATATCACTGAAAGTCGACGACGACTACAGCGTGAAGCGCAAGTCGTTGGGCCGGGTGTGGGCTGTTGCTCTGAATGCATTGGGAGAGGTGTACTACTTGACTGAGACGCCCGTCACCGCTATGGATCGTGCCAGTGGTGACGATGTCACCAAGCATGCCTGGCACGCTGGCCGAGCGGTATACTGGCATCTTCTCGAGGCGACTCGTCGAGTTGCACAGCCAGACGAGCTGGACAAGAATGTTGTCCGTGGCGGCTACTCCCCACGATCTCCGGCAGACTCGATGAAACTTGGCAAGGAGCAGCTCGCCGCCGAGGCCCGCGAGATTGAGAAGTTTCTGCGTCACCGGCCCGCGCACTTCCGCAAAGTCTGCCAGGGCTGGGACATGCAGCGCAGACTGGAAGTGGATTTCGCGGCCGACGATGGCAAGGGTGCTGGAGAGGGCATCTTTGTGATTGATTGTGGGCTGGCAGATGACCAGCCAGCCCGCGTCACTCGATTCTCGCGGTCGCTCATGATGGCACAACCCCCCGAAGTCACGGCAGTTGAGCCGCCGTCCACATCGGCGCGACCCGCAACGTCCCTCTTTGGATCCGTCGAGAGTAACTTGGCGCTTGATCAAACGCCGGAGCCGCAGTCACCGAGGCCGCCGCCGCCCACTCCGCAGTCAGTGCCTGACTCGGCAGCAAGCCAGCACGATTGGCGCTGCTCGACATTGCAATTGAGGGGTCACTGCCAGGCTTCTATTTCTGCCAGTGGCCTGGACTCCTCTTCTCAGTCTCTTCTCACGTTGGGTGAAGACCCTCTTCAAGTTGCGAGAGAGATCGCTGCGACGTCAGGTGCTACCTATCAGGCTGGCCACATATCAGGAGAGATACCTGGTCGAAGAGCACGTCTCCTGACAGTGGGGACGAAGGGCGGAGCGGTACTTGTGTGGAATGGCCGGGCGGATGATCGAGCTGAAGGCATTAGTCCGCTGCGTATCATCCAGACGGACTCGCCAGAGATTTCCTGCCTCGCTGCCTCTGCGCTGTACCTCGTTCACGGGGGCAGCGATGGCCTCGTTCAGGCCTGGGACACTCTGGCGTCGACCGCAGATCCCATCAGGACCCTCAACGCCAGATCGAATGGCCGCGTTCCTCGTCACATGATGGCCATGAATCCTGCATTGCGGGATGGCAATTATTCAGCAGTTGGGGCCATCTATCTTGATCCTGATCCTACCGTTCTCCGCGGAGTCCTGTCCTTTGGAGCATTCTTGCGGTTCTGGACTTACAGCTCAGCAAACCATCCATCGGGTCGCAAACGGCGACTGAGGCACTCGGACGTTCACGGTCGTCTAGCCAGCCGCCGACTTGGCGGTACCGTTTCTGGCTACATCGCTGCCGAAGAAGCCGAGCTTCGACGAGAGAACGAACAACGAGCTCGGGAGCAGGCGCGACTTCGCAAGCGATTTGGGGTCGGAGCTCTGGGGGATCTGACCGAAGAAGAGGCGATGCGCTATGCGCAATTAGTCTCCGAGGAGGCTAATCCTGAGGATGAGCAGCGACGCGCCAGCGACTCGGCAGCAGATGCCGGCTTAGACACGGCGTCGTCATATAGCGAGACGACGACAGACACCATCACGCCGGAGCCAAGCATCACCGATGACAGTCCGCAGCCAAATATAGTGGCGGACGACGAGAGCGAATTTGAGCAGCAAATTCAGCAGGCGATTCGCCTGTCACTGCTCGAAGGCATGAACGACTTGGGCCAGTCTCCGCGAGGCAATAGTTCTGGCGACTTTGAATACTCAATCAACGTCAAGTCCAAGGCAAGCAAGAGAGGCCGACAGTCAGGATCAGCGTCGACTTCGCCGTCGGCCGCCCACACACCCATGAACGGACCGCTGCAGGGTGGTGATGGGCCCCCGCCGAGAGCTGCGACTGAGGACGAGGACTTGGCACTTGCTCTCAGCCTCAGCATGCATGACCAGGTCGAGAGTCCCTCTTCGCTCCCTTCCAACACTGGACTCGGGCTCCAGTACGAAGAGTTCCCGCCGCTTGACAGCGAAGGGGTAGCAAAGGGCAAAGGGCTTCAGAGGTAGACAAACGACCCGCAAGTGCCTCACGGCTGTGAGGAGGACGCCAAGTACTTGTGTGTATGTGTGTGTGTGTGTGTGTGTGTCTTGAGATGAGTATCTGACTGGTCCGATTCTTGAGAGCGGCCGCTAGCCGTTCTTCACTATTGCGCAGCAATTCTTGTGGTTCAGAAGACGGCGATTGAGCGCAGATTCACTTCAGAGTAGAGAGCGCTTTCCCCTTCTTTTTTCAACATCTTCGGCCCAATAGTCGTTCAACACAGTGGCTTGGATTCAATCAATAGAAGACGTAGCGTTTTACTTGAGCTTTGTCACCAGTGCGATCCCACCATCTTGGCGCCCAAACGTTCTTTATGCCCAGCAGCGTCGTATTGCTCACGCATAATGAGCACAAATAAGCAGGGCAAGGCAAATCTGCATCCACTGCGCGACTCCCTTGACTGGCCAAGTCACATAGATGCACCCATCAAGGTAGCGTCATGGCTCCTGTATTCTTCGACTCTCAGTCGGTCCGTCCCATCCATCCTTTTCTCTTCCAGCACGGCCGGGATTAGAATTACATGAAAGAAGAGCAATAACCCCTTCTTCCAGCGTATATATGGTACATCAACCGCGGAGGTAGAGACAAGCCACTGTGCCATCTCCATCCCTCCAGAATTCCATGCAGTAAAAGCGTAGCTCAAGTACCCCCATGCCCAGCAAGTCGTGATTATCGTCACATCGTTGAAGTAAACAGGAATAATCTTCCAACAAACCCCGCAAACACCCAGGCCCATCCATGCATAAATCACACAAAAAGATGATGCGCGCCATGTGCAACACAGCTCCGACGCTGTGGTCCTTGCTCCAAGTGTCTTGCCGCAGGGGAAAGAATCGAGTCGGCCGCGCCTCATATGCAGTTCCTATCCGAAAATCAAGACGCCAATCGCTATGCAAACAAGAATCCACCCGACATGTGCGTCGGGACTTAGCAAGCCTCCCCTGTTGTCTTCGTCGGCGTGATGGGCTGATGTCTCCACCGGGAAGTCATTGAGCCACGTGCCGGTCGGGGCAATCGTCGTGGTGATCACAGAGCCAAAGGGACACGGGAGGGTCATGGTCGCGACCACGATACCCGTTGGCCCGATCGTAAATGTTTCCCCCGCAATTTCCGTTGTCGTCCAGTGAGTTCCCGGCCCGACTGTGAACGTGACGCCGTTAATGACCGCGATTGAGGGCGCAAGTCTCGAGATGGTTGCTCCGCCCACAATCTCATACACAGTCGTCGAGGTGTCTGCTGACGGTCCGCCTATGACCATGCCGTGAACTAGAACACCCGAGGGCCCCACGGAGATTGTCTCGCCATTGACCACTTCCGTCGTCTGCGGTATGCCGGGACCATAGGTGAAGGTTGTTGAGTGTATGACAACCACACTTCGTCCAATGGCGGTGAGCAGCTCGCCGCCATTAACTAGGACCTCAGTCTCACGTGCCGGCATGAGGGGATGAAAGGATAGAATTTCTCCGCCGACCACAAGAGTCCCCGGTCCGACGGACACTTTCTGACCGTTTACAACGGTGGTTGTGCCTCTTTCTGGTATGGTTACTGTGGCACCACCGACAATGGCCTCTGAACCAGAAATAGCAACCGGAAGGCCAGCCAGTACGCTGGTTGTCGGGTTCGCAATCGAGACGGCAGTTCCGACCGGCGCAGGCTTCAGCACTGTCGCGCCCTCTCCCAAGATGGCCGTGGGGAGAATGGTGAATGTGCCACCACCAACCGTAACGACGGACGTCTGCTCGGGCGCCAGGTCCGACACCGTCCTGTCATTGATGATGACTTGGGTTCCCCGAGCGGTAACTTTGAATGAGGGCTGCACTCTTCTGCTGATGGTCTCTGCATCAGGAGTTGGATGAGAATTTCCGTCGGATTTGACCCCTCCAGGACTGGCCCTTGCAGGGTCACCTTCTGAGCTCGCACCGCTGTCAGCAGTCTGGTGGTTTCCACTGTTAGGGTTTGCTCCTGGTCCGCCCGGACTTTCTGCTGGGGTGTAGGCAGGTACAGGCTCCGTAGGAAAGACGACAGACGGATTCTTGTCGGTGGTGATGAAAGTAACGACAGGGCGACTGGTTGCACCGTGTCTCGCTTTACTCCTTCGGGTAGTCGGGCTCAGGAGAAAGATGGTGGGGATGATCTTGGGAGCCACATCTGTGAGGATGAAAGGTGTCATGGTCGACGAGCAATAATTGGGAGTGACCAAAGTCTCAAATGGTGGAGTATAATCGCTTCTGTTTCCGTGAAACGTCACGGTCGAGGTGTATACGACTGAAAATTCCGTAAGGAGCTTGGAGCCATCGTCGGGCAGGCTGGTGCATGTGAGTGTCGCCGTCACGACAGGTCCAGTACCGCTAACGGTCATGTTTCCGCCTTCTGTAGGCGGCGCGGTGCACGCAGAGTCTGTGGCATTGATCGGACATTCTACGGTCAATGTCACGACCGTCGCAGGTGCGTCAGATGAGGAGGTAATGATTGACACGTTCGCCGGCGTCAGCGTCGTCGGCTGGGAAGAGAGTGATGTTTGCTGAGCGGAGGTTCCACTGACTAGGTACGTCGGAATCAGAGCGCTGAGAGGTGCGGAGGATGTCGTCGCGGCCCACGAATCCGTGCTGGTGGAGCCATTGGTAGATGTGAGCACTCTGGACGTCGACGTTGATGAAGACACGCTGTCGGAGCTTGTAGAAACAGCTGGCGTGGGAACCGAGATGGGGGATAACGTTTCTTGCAGAGCTGTCGGTGTGAAGGAGAGCAGCGTCGACGGGGATGTTGGCAGAGTGCTGTTTGATGAGGGATAGAATCGTTTTCCGTGAAAGTTGAGGATTTCTGCGCGAGTGGTCAGAGCCACAGTTCAGTCAACCGTCAATGGCTTGGGACCACGACAAGGCCGGGCACGCACCACGTCTTCTCGTCGCACGTGCGGACTGGGTGAGGATCACTGCGCAGAGCAGCAGGGCCGTGTCAACTCTCATCGTCGACGAATCTCAGCCACTTTGTCGGGAGCAACGGTGGCGGATGCGAGTGTGGATTACGAGACGGCAGAACGGGACGATGCGGCGTCAGCCTTGGAGCGGCCAGAGAAGTCGACGATGCGGGCGCAACATGACTGTGATGGATGGAAAGAAAGACGACTCGAAGTAGACGCGTCAATCAGGCATGAGAGAGGGCGCAGATGCGAGACAAGCGCTGGGCTCGGTGGACTCGAGAGCGTGAGACTGCGAGAGAGCAAGACGCTGCCGAGAGAGACGCTGCACGGCGCTTTTGAGAAGCCAGCCGAGCCAGCTCAGACGGGGAGTCTGCAATCTGCAGCGGGGGCCCCAGCCGGCGACGACGGGAGGTATCCTAGCGCTCCCTACCACCACCGCACAGGCGATGGGGCACACGATGGGGCACACGCTGGAGCTGCTGTTGGCCTCTGCTGGCGTTGCGTTGGTGCCCTGAGCAGCCACCAGTGGTGGGGGGTGGCGTGCGCGGCGGCACGACGGCCCCTGCTAGGCCAAGCAGCGGCCCCTGGCGCATTGCCGCCAGAGGTGGTGAGCGAGCCGCTTCGGGCGCGCTCCACAGGCACCGGGCGCTGCGGGTGGCTCCAGCAGGTCCCGTCCCAGAGGGGCCGTCGACGCCAACTAACAAATCGGGACAAGGGTCGGCCCAACTGCCAGAACCGCCTCCAGCCCTGGGTGACATTGGCAAGCCCAAGGCGAGCCCTGTGGAGTCCTGGGCCCGGCCGATATTTGGGGGCGATCCCCCCGACCGGGGATCCTTCCTTGACGACCCAATGGCTCCCTGGTCCCAGCGACAACGAGCCCCGCTTCTTGGTCGTAGGCTGTTGGTCGTTTGCGCAAGCTTGTGTCCTTTCTCCAGCCCCGAGGCCTGGGGGCGTCGAGCTCAGCGAATAGTTGAACCCAAATGTCTTAATGGGAGTCCTGACCCCGGCCCGATCTGTAAGTCTCTTTTCCCCTTCACTGCTCTCACCGGTGCTCGTGCCAAACTCCTGCCGCAGTCGTGCAGCGTCGTCGGTGCCGAGCAAATGAAGCGATGCCGTCGGACGGCGAGACACGGGGAGACACACCCAAGATGTCATGAGCCGCACTGATTCGTACTGCCTGGCCATTCATCCGAGGTTGCCGCCCCCCGGGTGGAATGCTGCTGGGCACCGTCTGGCTAAATCTCAGGAGAGCTTCCGACCACACTAGGCATTCTGCCGTACCCATCTGGCTGCGCTGCTGGAAGGCCTCATTCCGCCCGCGTGGACTAGGAGTGTCTCATTCAACTCTCACCCGAAGGCGCTCACCGCCGTGCTGGCTGATGGCTTTCAAGGTCAAATCAGGGGCGACGTGTGTCAACTTCAAGGACGACTAGTCAATTTCCGAGGTGTCTTGTTCCGCAGGCGAATCCTGACCGCAAAGGCATGAGTAGGGATTCGCTGCGTCCGAGACCTGCGTGGTTTGCAGTGGCCTGCTGTGCTCACTCGCAAGCAAGGCATAGAGAGGCCGCGTGCTCACACCCAGCCGGGCACTAGAATGGACGGCTTTTCATCCCAACACCCACGTCGCACTCGACAAGCAATGGCTGGTTCAAGCGGATTGCGAATCCCGCCTCGAAACAAAAGTTGCTTCGACTCGCACTCCGTAGTTGAAGTCGTCATTACGCAAGGGCTCGGGCCCGTGGCACGGAATGCGCTACCGGAGCCAGTTCACAGCACATCAGCCAAACAATGCGAGCTAAAATTCTCCGGCTGATCGGCGGCCGCCGGATTTTTGATTCCATTTCGCTCATCCCGGCCCCTAATCCATGTTGATGATGGGCCTGCCCTGCGTGGGGAACCCACCCGGGACTGAAACAGGCGGAGAAAAGCCGCTGCAAGTGACACTTTCACCAAGCGAAAGGCTATCCCGAACCAGGGCCGGGACTGATCGTTGCGAAGCGCTGAATGGCACAGCTTCAAAGCAATGGTAGTGCTTGTCGGCATTCATGTATTGCGATAGCTCGTCCCGATAGCTCGTCGAAAAAGCCCGCGTCGCCGGTTGTCTACGCCTTCAGTGCTCGTGGCCAGACTGCGCGACATGCCGATAAGACGAAGCAAAGGCTGACCGCCGTTGCAGTCCATTCGAGGCTCTAGGTCTTCCTCCTATTGCACCATTGTAGTCGGCCATCCGTAATTTTATGTGATGAGGCTCACTCGCCTGGTACAGCGATGATCATGCCCATGCGTTATAAGCGCGAACAGCGGCTGCTGCCGTGGGCCGTGCTCTCGCGCTCCGTGCGCTTTGATTCCGTATTTGGGCGATCAAGTTGTCGTTCTTGAATGTCTGCAACACCTCCGGTTGATCGATGCTTCATGCCGCTGCAGGTAGTCGTAAAGGCAGCCAGACTGGTGAGGTGGCCCATGTCAGCAAGTCCAATCATGGCAGGTGTTCTCCTGCGGGGAGTCATCGCAACATTGACATCAGCCCGGAGTCCTCCACGAGAAGCTGAAAAGTGCAGATGTCGCAAAACTGCCCTTTGCTTTACGACGTGTGCGGCTTTCTTGACGGCGCAGTGCCTCCAGCGGTGTGCGACAAGGCGGCCATGAACTCGTTCCAAAATTCGGCATCGCCCTGCCTCTACCGGTCGTGAACACCGGGCCGAGCACTGAGGCTGTACAAGTAGTCGTGCGTGCGAGTATGACTGACAATGGATCCGAGATCCATTGTCAGTCTTCGGCTCACGCCCCCAAAAGCCCCCTTCGCGGCAAGCATGGAGAGAGTGCGTTCGTGGTATCCTGCTTGCGTACCGTCTTTCTGAACAGGCAAGTAACTGTATGCAGCCAAGCAGATAGACCAAGGATGATGGAGATCGTTTAATGTCCACTGGCAGATTGGTCATGGGCACAGTAACGCCATATGCCCGAGCGGTTCAGAGGCACCATCTGCATATTGCCGACCACACCCGTCTCCCAGCGGACTGGCGTAGCTGCTCAGCATGCTGTACCACTCTTGAGTGGATGATGCAGGTGACAAATGTGCTTCGGCGCCGACGTTTGGCGACCAAAGCGCTCACAGCGCCGCGCGGTGACGAGGAAATCGTCCGGTACGCCTCACGCAGCTTTACTGTCAACCGTCAGCGACAACTTGTGATCGTGCCCGACAACTCGCAAGGGCTCGCGACTCCGAGGAAGCCCATCCTTGACTCGAGGACAGTAATCCAGCCGTCAATTGGCTGCATTATTGACCTGCTCCATTGCGGTGCCTGCCTTCCAGATCAGATTGAGCGCAGGCAGGCAGGGTAAGCCTTGGTGGAGGCACTGCGTGTGGCTGCATGATCATGGCAGGGGCAGGGTTGGAGAACTTTGACGGCGGCCCGGTCGTTTTATTACCAGGTGGGGACGCAATCAGGGCAGGGCGACTTTGGACAAGCACCGCTGGGGGGGGGGAGGAATGGTCGCCGCTGCTGCGACTGCGTTGTATCGTACGTTGCAGAGCCCAATTTGCCGCTATCAAAGGAGAAATGGGATAAGATTACTTTCTGCGAGCCGTTTACGGGGTGTAATTCGAAACTGTGCTCGACCGTCTGGCTGAGAGCCTTGACCACAGCTCGTGGCTCGCAGGGTGCATTTGCCCTCTGTCCGTCCGTTGTCCCTTGTTTCTTCGCCTCTGCAGTGCAAGGATACGACTAGGCCGGGCTTGGGCCAGGCATCTGCCGAGTACCATTGCCTCAAGGATAAGGACATCAAACCGAGCATGGATGAAAGACGAGGCTACCGTTGCGGGAGCACTCGGACGAGTATGAAGTCAATCGCACCCGTCGAGTACCTGTACGTGTAAGGTACCTTGTTCTGTGCCGAAGGAATGCCCCGGGCATTTGGGCAAATACATTCCAGTGCGCATCTCAATCGTTCTTTCCTTCTGGCTCTGTCGCAGCCCAGCATCGAGGGAGCATGGCATGGGAGCAGACCCGTTCCTCAAGCCATCTACCACAGAGTGGGACTAGCAGAAGCAGCTGTTCCCTGCTGGCCATTGCTTTGCCTGATCTTGGCAAATCTCGCATTGCGTCTGCTGGACACACAGCTGCCCGAAGAAGAAGAAGACGAGCTCCTCCGGAGCTGCTATCACCAGGGGAATTGGTGAGACAATCCCAACACGAGCGTTCTTCCTACGCATTATTATTTCCATCGGGACGACGCTTCTTGCTGCAGGACTTTTGAAAGCGGCACGGTCACGAGGGTCTTTCAGCCGCCTGCTTGAACATCTTGGAGTTTCTGATTTGCAGCGTCGACAAGGCGGGTATCGTCCAGCTCATGACTGCGCGGACTCTTGACTTCCACCACCAGTGTCCAGATCGACACGCTCGGTGCGCTGCCTGCACACGCGTGAAGAGAGCAAAGTCAAAGCGGGCGCCACATGGGTAAATGCTGGGCGGCCCCCTGGCAAGCCTGGCTTCGTATCTCTGCGCTCCCGGTCGAGTTCCAGATGGTTTGTCCAGGCCCAGATCGTTCGCTCAATGCGGGTTAGCATGACGCCGTCTTGTGTTTTCCTCACTCTCGAGTCAGCTTCCATCCCTCGAAACATCCAAGACATGTAGAGTAAGTCGATACAGGCCAGGCTGGGTCCGCTGCCGCGGCACTCGCACAGGTGGGAAATCTCATTTCGTATCCTGCGAGACACCGGGCGAACGGTTTTCGCATCCACATACAGTAATGAGCGGGACACATGGGCCAGCAGGACTACGGGCGACCCTGAAGCCGCCCTCATGCCGTATGTAAGTCAACGTGACGCACGCAGCACCAAGGGGACCAGAACCCGACAGCCTGGTCATCCGGCATTCCTGCCTCGTCGTCGCCTTCAATGCCATCGCTGCCGTGAATATGGATTGCACAGGCTCGCTATATCGCGGCCGTCGACTCAATATTTCTCAAACCCTCTGATATCTATCTGTGGCATGTCTGTGCCTACGAGGATTACGAGGCTTTCAAGGTACCTTGGGTAGCGCGGGGTAAGCTGAGTTACTCATTGAGTTACTCATTGGATGCTTTGCCGCGGCCGTTGGCAGTTGCCTCTCGCGGACGCAGTGCGCTGCTTGGATCCATCAACCGTGCTCCCATCAGCAGCGACTCTGCCAACAACCATGGGACCAACTGGCTTTACTAGGCGCACGCTTCTCACGCCAGCTCGATGCAACTCCCCCCTACGGGATACGGGTCAAACGGCTGCCGCAACGGGACATCAGCCTTCTCATTCCGACAGCCGGCCGTCGTGTTGGCCGCTCGCTGTTCCTTCCATCGCTGGTGTCAAAAGCATGCTCTGCATCTGCTTGGCACTGGCTTACCGTTGTCTGCGGAGCACCAAAGTCACTTGCATTCTTCAGATCGCTGCCGTTGCGCGCTGGCACGTACGGCTCCTCGGTGGTCAGGCGAGTCGTGCAGTCCCTGTCGTCTTGTACAATCTCTGATGCCTTGGACGTCATCGCATTCAGGCGCTTTCATCCAAGTTATGGTTAATCTCTTCATTGTCGCCGCATGGGATCAATCACGGTCTCGCCTCGTGGTCCGTGGCCTGAAACTGCGGAAATTGCCATGTCGGGACTTGCGCAATTATGATTCAGTCTAGTGATCCAAACGCATGCCTTCCCATCGATCCTCTCACTGTGTTCAGTCCAGCCAGCGGCGCCAGGGCGGCGTCGTCGTGTTCACTCCCGCGACCAATCACCCACCCACTAGACGGATTCTTGCGATGGAGCCAAGGGAGCCGAGAGCTGGCCCCCAGCACCTGAGGTACGAGAACGAGTAGTAGATGCCGGCGGGTAAGGCGCGTACCTTAGGTACTTGGTCCGAAGGAGACTCCAGAGGCTCCGAGGAACCTTCCATTGGGTTAGCGTCCACCCGATGGCGAGGTGTCCTTGCGAGGTGCAGCCCCAGGCTGTGTGCCGCTGCGAAGATAGCTGCTGGAAGCGCCAAGACGCAGCCCGCTGTAGATGGTGGGTTTCCCCCTCCAAGGTACCCGGCCTTGGGCCTCCACTAACGCCCCCCATTCCCACATTGGGGTCTATCTGATCTGCATTCTCCAGATGGTCTGCCACTCATCGCCTCGCTCCCGTTCCTTTCCCTTGTCCCCCATACTCTTTCTCCAGCTTCGCCGGCCCTCGCCGAGCCTTTGCGTGCGCAATCCCTCTGTATATCTGCATTATTTGTTTCCCTGTCGAGCGGCCTGCCTCGTGCGGATTCGACCTTTACCTCGTCACCCCGGCTCGACAACGTTGAGGTGGCTCAACGCCTGCCCGCCTTCTGAACGTCCTCTGTCCTCCGTTCCGCGCGGCGACGAGCGTCTATTGCCCTGCCACAACAACACAGCCGAGCAGGGGACAAGCTCGGCGGCCATGAGCTGCATCGCAGCCGGCGCACCAACACCGGCGGCTGCGTGCTCACACATGGACTACGCGCCTCACGTATTTGAGCGTTCTCGGACCAAGCGCTCCATGAGCCTGCCGAGGATCCCGACTACTCGGTAATCCTGGGGCGGCATCCCGTGTTGGACGCATCTACGAGTAGCGCTGCTGGCTGAGAGCCGGCGCAATGTGGTTCACGAATCTGCCTGTGGCTGCTTCTGCCGCGGTCATCGCCCTCGCTGGCGTGGCTCGAGCTTTGGATCCTGCACCCGTCGCCTTGCAGGCCAGCGACTGGTTCGTCTTGCCCTCTGTTTCTTGCCCGATATCCCGATGCTGACTTTATACGCAGGTTAGGCATAGACGGCAATTGGTCGACAGTTTCTTTCCTGCTGGGTTCGAACTCTGATTATGTCAACGTCTTCGTCAGCACGTCGCTCTCCGAGTTTTGGGCCATAGGGCCGGGAGGCTGTCTCGAGAGTGCGTCTCCGTCCCTTTTCTCGCTCCACGCTGTTGCACGACTCATCCCGAGACCTGGACTGACTTTAGCTCTAGAGGAGCCTCATTGTGCCACTGCTCGTGGAGGCATCTATAACCCGACAAAGTCGAAGCACTGGTCTCCAATGGGACTTTGGCAGCTGAGTCTCCAGTACCTGGGCTACAAGGCCAATGGAGAGTATGGCCTAGACACCGTCAATGCGTATAGTCCCATCACCGACATTGGCTTCGGCATGTCCAACGTCCTCATGGCAGCCATCAATACTACCAGTCCCTATCTTGGATTCTTTGGCCTAGGCATTGAACCGGGTAAATTTGGGAACATGGTGGCCGACTCTCCTCTAGCTCAAGCAGTCAAAACGTTTGGGTGGATACCTAGTTACAGCTACGGCTTCACAGCAGGCGCATACTATCGTATGTGCACCTGTCCAGCTCATCTCGGAAGTGGCTCTCATACGCTAACACTATGCAGGCAATACCATTGTATCAGCAACTCTTGGCGGATATGACACTGCTAGGTTCACCCCCCACGACACTACATTCACCATGAAGTCGGGGGAGACTATTCCAAAAACACTCGTTCGAGGAATACAGATCGCCGCCAACAAAAGCGAAGACAAACCCGACAGGTGGAGGTCTCAGACGGAGATACTCTCCGACTGGAGTAACTCTTTCACTGCCGTGGTTGATAGCTCGACTCCATACCTTTGGCTTCCCGAAGCTGTGTGTGATCGTTTTGCCCAGGCACTAAACATGACCTACAACAGCACCTTTGAGCTATACACACTCAGTAATCAGCAGTACCGCGATTATACCTCCAAGAATGCCCTCACTTTTACCTTTAGCCTAACGAGTGTCGACAACCACGACAATTTCGGCCTGCCCTTGGCAGTGGCCGGAGTCGTCAACGTCACACTGCCGCTGCAGGCTTTCGTCAGCTTGTTGCAGTACCCTTTCAAGGACGCCATCAAATATGCTGATCCTGCTGTTCCGTATTTCACGCTGCGGAAGTCTCGTGACGACTCTTTTGTCCTCGGGCGCGCGTTCCTTCAGGAGACGTACATTATCACCAAGTTTGACGAAGCCCGCTTTTCAATTCACCAAGCCGTGTTTCCTGCGAACCCCGAGCGCGATGCCAGCCTTCAGAAAATCAAGCAGTCGACCAACAGCCCCTTTCCACCGCCTCCGAGGCGCACCGAAAACGAGCCACTGTCCACAGGCCAAATGGCCGGAATTGCTGTTGGGGCGGTACTTTTATGCGTGATCTTGCTGATGGGGTGGTGTCTCTGGCGCCGACGACGACGATCCCGGCGCGTCAGGGAGTCGAATGAGGGTGTTGATGATATCAAGGATTCCGCCTCATCCTTGACCCCCAATTCGCCCAGGACCCCAGTGTCGAGGATCTTGTTCAAGTTTGCTCGACGCAAACAGTCGCGGCGGATCAGGCTCGACACTTCTGACGGAGTTCAGTTCCCATCCGAAGCACCTGATGGTCAAATTTACGAGTTACCGGCTCCCGTCCCTCCAGCTGAACTGGACGGTGGAAGCGACGACAACTCCATCATGGGGGAAACGGAGCTGGGCACGGACAACACGCATCATCTTAGTGCGTACGAATTGGCGCGAATGAAGTTGGATCGACAGCTACAGGGCCCGGTTCCGGCGTATGCACCGCCAGCCGATGGCAACATGCTGCAGCCAGAGAAGGAGTCTCTGCATCTCCGCCCAGTTCAGTTCAACCAACTACCCGACCAGCCATCCCCCATCTCCCCAACGAGGTCACGCAGCGGAGACTCGAACACTTTCCTAGCATCAGAGCCTTCGCCCATCTCACCCCGCACAGACTGGAACGCCCAATCTATAGACCCTCCATCTCCCATCACAGCCTCTATGCCTCCGAGATCGGACTCTTCCGGTACTGCAAGCCGTGGCGGGCATTCTAGCTCACGTGCGGGAGGCACGGGTCGATCTCGGTCGGTGAATTCGACGGTCCCCGAGTCTCCAACAGCCAACACTCTGCCGTCAATGCCAGCGGCGTCGTTTCAAAAGACACCAATAGATACGTCAAGAATTGTCTGCCTGGGGCCGCTGCCTCAAAATTTCCATCCTCGCCATCAAAACATGACACCGCGTGCCATTGATACGGATGGGCGAAGCGTTCCGACACCGATGTTCAGCGCCATATCCCTTCCCTCGGAGGGAAGCTTGGGCAGCAACTACACAGAAGATGAGGAGAGGATCGTGGAGGAAATGACGCGACAGGCCAGCCTATCCCACGTTAGGTCAAGCCAGTCGTATCAACGCATCTCGCCGCTTCGAGGCGGACAAGACCTGACGCCGATGCCCCCTCACGCAGAAGAGCCGGCACACGCGAACCGAGTTGTGGAGCTTGAAACCTTGGTCGGGCATGAACGAATTGATCCCGGTAAAGATCTTGTTCACGTGCCTCAAATGGCAGACAAGCGTTACAGCTGGGAAGAAGAGGGATGAAGGCTGATTCACATCTCTGGATGACGGGATCATGCCAACATCACGCATTTGCACAAACACACTTTTTCATTTGTTTTATTTGTTCGTCTGTTCTAGAAATAACAATAGCGAAGGAGTTTCGGCACCGTCAGGATCGAGATTCGCATGCAGCCTCGAGTTGGTCAGATCAGGGGCGAACATAGCGGAGTGTCATTTCTATTTGGCATCGGAGTTTTCACATGTTACTTGCATTTCGATCGAAGTTGAGCACAAGACTCGCACTGCAACATGGTCAAATGGTGTCAATCCAGGGTCTGGTCATTTCTTGGGGGGTTTGCCCACGTGCGACTAAGATCACTGGGGCCACGGGCCAGAGATAGGTCTCATGGGACATTGGATATCTGAGGAATGAGCATAGCTTACGCACACCAGTGTCAAGAGACACGGGATCTCGCGACTGGTCCTGTAGAATAGAAGGATGAATCAATCAGCTCGAGGGCCCGTCGCGAACACGACAAGCCTACAACAAATTCTCATCATGCATTAGACTGACTGAGCTACTCTTGAAGCGATGAGGCTGTAATCTAGCTATTGGACCTGAGCCCATGTTGATCTTTACGATCCCATCTACCGTCATCCATCCATCCAGTACCATGACTGAGACGGAGTTTACATTCCATCTGCAGTGGTTTCGACGGCATCTCGACGAAGCCAGCGAAGCCCGGACGAAGTCTACCAGATCTCTTGCCACCAAGTCACCAAGTCGAGCGCCTTGTCGCGCTCCTTCTCATTACCCGCCTCGACGGATAGGTCGACGACAGCGTTCTTGCACGCGTCGGCCATCTTGGTGGACCCACCGCAGACGGCGAAGATGGGCAGCTGAGGCATCAAGTCCGCCAGGCGCGCCGACTCTCGGCGTATTAGGTCTTGAACGTATACCTTCTCACGCTGGTCGCGCGAGAAGGCTGGGAAGACGAGCAGGCGGTCCTGCAAGATTGCTTCCCACTCCTCGGTGAAGAAGAAGTCTGCAGCGCGGTTGCGATTCCCGAAGAAAAGGAGGGCCGGCGCCGGCGAGGGATGCGTGAGGCGCTCATGGATCAGGCTCCGTACGGGGGCGATGCCCGTGCCGGTGGCCATGGCGATGAGCGGGCGTTGGGCGTTGGCTGGGCCGTGGATGGGGGATAGCACGGGCTTGTGGGACACGCGGACGGTGATGTCAGCGGGGGCGTCGGCGAGGTACCGTGAGCAGAGGCCCTGGCGAGGCTTGCGCAGGATAGTGCGGTACTTGACCATGGCGACAAGGAGCTCAACCCGGGTCGTGTCGTCGTGCGTCGGGTGGACGAGCTTGGCGCCTCCGTTGGCAATGCTAAAGTCGCGACCGCGAATGAGGGGAAACACATCGAGCAGGCGCCCGGGTGGGACGCGGACCGAAGAGAACTCCTCGAGGACCTCTATGATGGAACGGCGGGAGCGCGTGGCGTAGTCAAAGTACTCGTCGAGGAACTCGGTCGTGGTGAACTCGAGAAGGCGTTCCCGGTGGTCCGGGTCGGAGGAGAAGTACGAGATGCTCTTGAGGAACGAACGCCGCGGCACGGCCGTGAAGTCGATGTTGTGGAGCAGCAGACCGCGGAGGGTGCATGGCGAGGGGGCATAGAGGGCATGAGGCAAGGGCCCGCACAGGGAGAGGTCGAGAGGATGGTCGGCGACGGACTCCCAGCCCATGAGAGAGATGAGTCGTTGGGCGTCTTCGGGGAAGTTCTTCGGGTAGAGGGTTAGGCAGTCGCCCGGATTGCAGTGGAGTTTCTGGCCGACGCCACGGCTGGGGATGTCAAAAGATACGAGGCGAACGTCTTGCCAGTGTGTGTCTGGTGTCATTCGCTTGCTTTCCGCGATAGTTGCCGTCCAGCCGTCTGGAATTGGGAGGAGGTCTGACGGCGGTGTATTCGATGCCGATGGCTCAGCATGTCCGTTTACAGGCAGCTCCCTCTTGGTGTCCTGAGGGTCGATGCCAGCGTCACGAAGAGCGGGCTCCAGGGACCATCGCGGCGGAAGATTCACTTCCTCCGGGATGGGCACTCGGCCACGCGGAAGAGGATGCTGCTCTAGGAGATGCTTCCTCAGGTCATCCGTCCAGCGCACAAAAGTCCCGTCGATGCTGCAGAGAGAGACAACATGTCAGTATGATCAGTCCAAACGCAGATTACAGAGGTGACGTGCCCTTCAGGAAATTGCTCATCGGCTTCGCAAGGCTCCATGAACGGTGTGGAACCGAGCTGCTCCAGCCGCCGGACTAGCTTGCGCGCTGCCCAGTTGAATCTTGAGGGGAGTATTAGTCTGTGCTGCAACTAGTCGAGGGCGGCGTGAGGGCCTACTTGAGATATGTGCTGTCTCCGAGGCCGAAGCACGTGTAACGCAGTTGAGCGAGGCACCCCGGCGGCAACTTCTTGCGCAGCAACTTCTTCCAGAACCGCAGGGAGTTGTGCGGCATGTCTCCTTGCCCTGTCGTGGAGATGACGAAGATGACGAAGTGGAATTGGAGAAGCGCGCCCTGCATGGTGATGTGAGCGAGATGCGACGGCAATCATGACAGTATTTTGACGGGACGCACCACGTCGATGGCATCGATCTCCTCGACGCGACACTTGAAATGCAACCTCTGGCACAGTTTCCCCACCTCCTCGGCCATGTCCTGCGCATTGCCCGTCTCCGATCCGTACAGGACCAGGGCGGTCCTGTCTGATGCCGTCATCGCTATGTGACTGGCAGCGCGACACGGCGGCGCCAGAGAGTCGGCAGCGCTTATTCCGCTGACCCTGCCTGGTGATTTTCGAGGCAATGTCCCATACGCGCGCTGGTTTGCCCTTGTTATGTTTGTTTCGTCTCGGGGATGGAGCGTTATCGAGCTGGATGCATGGCGCGCGGTTGGGGGACAGGACGTCAAGCTCGGCGCGAAAAGTCCGATGCCGGGGCTGCTAAAAGACAGACTACGCCGAGATCTTATCAATCAAGCCTCCGATCGCCCAGACCATCCTGCGCGAACAACACCGTATACTTGATGGTTCGTTTCAAGTATGCACACATGCCCCATTACGCACCTCTTTCACGGCTGTTACATGCAGTATGTGCGTACGATGACTGAGTGTATACTGGCGCTGTGGTGAGGTGAGGACTCGGCGATCTGAGACGAGGCGAAGAAGCCCCGAGCCGTCTCATCCAAGCCCAGGACCCCACGACCAGGCCAGGCCGCTGGCAGGCCCCCCCCGCCGGCGGGCTTAGGTTCCCGATGCTCTGGGGACGCCGCCTGGATCTTCTAGAATGGCGCGCCCCTGGAGGCGTCGATTTAGGTGGCGAGTCCTGCTCGGTTGGTTGCCAAAGCCCCATGGATTTCACCCACACCTAGTCCGTACCTAGCTCGCACATTCGAGACGAGGCAATATTCGATTTGCTACCGTTGGTCCTGCAAATGAATGGATGGACGAGCCGTTTCTGAGTGACTGAAAGTTTCTAGAGCCGTGGATGCTGCGTACAACACTGCGTGCCCGAAATGGGAGTACTCCGAGGGCTGAGCCTGCGAAGCTCAGCTCCTTGCCCGCATGGACCCCGGGAAACCTACCCGAGGAGGAAATTGAAGGCTTTTTCAATCATTGTCTTGGCCAGCTCATGCCATGCGTGAATGCTGGTTCGAGAGTTGAGGGGCTGTAGATTGAGGTGGCTCGACATGGTGAGCCGGGTAGAGGCGTAAGACTGAACGCAGCATCTCCCACGGTCCAAGGCATTGACTGAACCACGAGGCACAGATCGAGTTCTGTGGTGTAGGCATAGAACTTGTCTAGAGGCGCTGTCATGCACGACATTCGCCTTTGGCGACTCTGAGAGCCAAGGCTGTCACTCAGCTTCCTGACGAGCGGGCTTGGGGAGCTGAAGTAAAGACGCCTTTGAGCCGCGCAAAGAGCAACAGTCGAAAGGGCCTGAGGAGGACCTTGCAAAGATTTCGAGATTGGCACGACAAGTCGTCTTTGAGGCTCCCGTGTTACCGAGAGCAGAGGCGAGGCCTGAAGATAAGAGGTCGATGCGCACGATGCCGCGGGAGATGACCACCTCGGATGCCTGCCTTGCTTGCACCTTCGCTAGGCCGGGGTGGTCACTGCACGCACGCCGAGTGATTCAGCGGAGTGTCGTCCCATCTTCCCGGGCCGGGCAACTGAGGTAAGAAAGTACCTTCCTTGTTGGACCCTTCAGACGGACGGACTACAAAGGTACAAAGTAATCGCACGCAATACCGCGTGAGGCGTCACTCATACGGCAAGCGCCCATGCGGTCAGGGGAAGCCACCTACGAGTAGCTCATCTGGCCATCAAGCAGCGTCGGACCAAAGGCATGCGCAAGGGCAGCAGTGCTCTGCGGATGTCGTCGGTGAGCCGCTGCGGCAAGAAGCTTCCGCCCAAGGCACCTAATAAGGTAGTCCCTATTTGTGGCAGTTTACCCCGAGGCGAAGTGGGTCCAGGTGCTGGCGGGTGCGTGCGCGGCCTTGGGACTCACTGGGACTTTGAAAACAGCGCCCTCCCAGCGCTCTCCAGTCCGCTACTGCCGCCACCGCTAGCTGCCCACCATAGCGAGCGCCCTGGCGCTTGCTGGAGCTCGCCTCGCCACCACCGATTCCAGTACTCCCCCCATGCACTTCCCTAGGTTGGGTGTCAGCACGCGCAGCAGCAGCAGCGGGAAAATATTTCAGAGTCGCGACTCCGACCTGCGTTCCCCCCCTTTCCCTCTTCCTTCACATATCACCAGTCAAACTTGTGTCTCCGCGCAACGCATCGCCGTCTGTCCACCTTCAACGTTATCTAGGGCACGAAGCTACCCTGACCAATCTCCTCCCTCATTGCACCAGAGTTCCCCTCCCGAGTTTCTCCATCGAACGTTGCTGCCCGCACTCGCCAGCCTACGTTCGACCGTCATCCACCGACTCACCAGCCAACCTCCATCCATCAGCCCATCAAAATGTCTGCTACCAACGTGGAGAAGGCCCCCGAGGCCGCCGTCAATGACGTCGCAAACACTCTGAGCAACACCTCAATCAGCCAGCCGGCCGACGACAAGGCCGCCGCCAACGAGGCTGCCTCGGCCAGCGCTGCCGAGGGCCGCCGCCTGTACATTGGCAACCTGGCCTACGCGACAACCGAGGGAGAGTTGAAGGACTTCTTCAAGAGCTATCTTGTGTAGGTACCCTGGCCGTCTGACCGACTCTTGTCTGCTTCGCGCGCTGCGTCGAGCTGTCCTGCACCGCAGTACTGCTCTGCTCCCTGCCATGCCCCTCGCGCTTCCCTTGACCGCCTCGTCCCGGACTGCTTGCAAGCCACCGCCTTCCATCAGCGACATCGCTGTCTGCAGCTTTTTGCGTCTTGTATCCTGGCCAAACGTCTGTTTGGCTTGGTTTTCGTGGTCGGGCGAGCCCACGTGTCCAAGAGCTGCATTTCATCACACGTCACCTCGTCAGTGGGGCTTTCGCTGACACCTTCTACCACAGGGAGTCTGTCTCCATCCCAAAGAACCCCCGCACCGACCGCCCTGTCGGCTACGCTTTCGTCGATCTTTCCACTCCTTCCGAGGCCGAGCGCGCCATTGCGGAGCTCTCGGGCAAGGAGATCCTGGAGCGAAAAGTGTCCGTCCAGCTTGCCCGCAAGCCCGAGGCCGCCGGTGAGAAGGTCGAGGGTGCCAACGGCGAGGGTTCTGGCGCTGAGGGTTCCCGCCGCCGCGCCTCTGGCCGTGGCCGTGGACGCGGACGTGGCCGTGGCGGCCGCACCGCTCGTGGTGGGCGCGCTGGCGTACGTCCACCAACCAGTACCAGTCCTCGAGATGCACAACTAACAGTACCGCAGGACGTTGGCGAGGAGAAGTTCGAGGGCGAAGCTGCCGCACCTGCCGCCGCTGATGTCGCAGATGTCCCTGCCGATGCCGAGGACACTACTGAGGTGCAGCCATTGTCGGATATCACAAACAAGTACAAGACTGACGACGAGGCCAAGGCTTCCAAGACCCAGATTCGCCCTCAGCGTGAGCGCCGAGAGCGCGGCCCCCCCGCGGACGGCATCCCATCCAAGACCAAGGTCATGGTTGCCAACCTGCCTTACGATCTGACCGAGGATAAGGTGAGCTTGAGATATTGCGTCCACTATGAACGAGTTCTGAACATAGATTAACACATGCAATAGCTCATTGAGCTTTTCAAGGCATACGAGCCTTCCTCGGCCAAGATCGCCCTGCGACCCATCCCCCGATTCATGATCAAGAAGCTCCAGGCTCGTGGCGAGGCTCGCAAGGGACGTGGCTTTGGGTTCGTTACGCTGGCATCGGAGGAGCTGCAGCAGAAGGCTGTCACTGAGATGAACGGCAAGGAGATCGAGGGTCGTGAGATTGCCGTCAAGGTGGCCATCGACAGCCCCGACAAGACTGACGAGGAGGCTAACGCCCCCCACGTCGAGGAGGGTACCGGTGCCGAGGCTGCCGCCGAGGTTCCTGCTGCCACCACTGCCTAATCGCACGGCAACGGTTATGTCGACAGACTGGGACCTGTTCCAGCCGGATGAGCTTACTTACGATATGGCACGCGAATTTCGACGATATCTCTTATGGTAGATGCTTGCTGCACTCTCGATGCGAGCGCCGGTGGGACCGCAACCTGGCTCAGGATGAACGAAGCAAACAAGTCTGTCTGAAACCTTGGGCCCTGGGGGGCGGTTCCTGACTACCCTCCTTCATTTTGGCAACGTTTTATCTCCAACCAGCACCGGAGGACACGAATGACCCCTTCATGTGTAGTTGTACTACCTTCTCTTTCCGTCACGGTTCTGCTGGGTTGTAATATAGCTTTAGCGGGGAAATGGCCGAGAAAAAGATAGCCTGGTGCAATACCTGAAAAGGGAAACTTCAGACGCGACTCAGCGTTGATATGCTGGGCAGCTTGAATGGTGAGGTGATCTGGGTGGTGACGATTAGCTACGACTGTCTCGTAGTTGCCTGGGCCAACAGGCACCCAATCCACGACGCCTCTACGAAGTCAACGAGGCCCGCGATGCGTTTTCTTGGCTCCCCGGAACTGAATATCAGGGAATGCAAGTAGACGCAGAGGAAGCAATCGGGCGGGGGCAGACATGGTACTTGGTTTGCCCCGTAGCACGGTACCTTGATTCTGGGGCCCTGGGCTCTAGGTACGTGATTGCCCCGCCCACCTGAGCTAGGGGTTGCGTTGTGCGACCTCCCTGCCTACCTACCCAGCGCAAGCACGCGAGCATCGCTCGAGCAGCCGACAAAGCATAATCCTGTCAACCGCGCCCGTGGACCACCGGTTGCATCAAGCGCCCCATCCTATTCCCTGCACGGCCTGCGACGACAGCATGGCTTCAAAAGCCATGTGGGAGGTCGACCCGGAGACGCGGTCCAAGGCAAGCTGCCCCATGGCCTCGTAGCGAGGTCAACCTATCTGTGGCCATTGCTTTGCTAATCAACGAGGACAACAGCTGGCCGCGCTCCAGAAGGAGTCCGAAAACAACCTGTGCTGCGATTGCCACGCGCCGTCTCCGCAATGGGCGTCCCCCAAGTTCGGCATCTTCATCTGCCTGTCGTGCGCCGGAGTACACCGTGGACTGGGCGTCCACATTTCGTTTGTGCGGAGCATCTCGATGGACGCATTCAAGGCGAGCGAGATCGAGCGCATGCGCCTGGGAGGCAACGGGGGCTGGAGGAAGTTCTTCGAGGAGCACGAGGATACGCAGATGAGAGGAATCGGCTGGGAAGACGCCACGATTGCCGAACGATACAGCGGCGAGGTCGGCGAGGAGTGGAAGGAGAGGCTATCCTGCAAGGTGGAGGGTCGCGAGTACGTCCCCGGCGAGAAGAAGCCAGCGGCCGCACCGTCACCATCCCCGGTTGTGAAGTCATCGGCGGCGCAAAGAGCGGCATCTCGAACGGGGACGCCGCTCAGCGCGTCTACGAGCCGCAGCCAGAGTCCAGGAAGGGGTGGCAAGGTCAAGGTGGATGACAGATACTTTGCCAAGCTGGGCGCAGACAACGCATCGCGGTCGGCGGACCTGCCGCCCAGTCAGGGAGGCAAGTATGCCGGATTCGGGAACATGCCTGCTCCCACCCCGGCGAGTCAAGGAGCACTGCCCAACCTTGAAGAGATGCAAAAGGATCCCATGGCGGCCTTGACCAAGGGTTTCGGCTGGTTCACGTCCACGGTTTCCAAGACGGCAAAGACTGTGAATGACGGGTACATTCAACCTACGGCAAAGAGCGTACGTTGGAGATGCCCCGTCGACCATTACGAGCACAGACTAACATGGACACTCTGCAGATTGCCGATGGAGACTTTGCCAAGCAAGCACAGCTCACCGCTGCGCAACTCGCCAAACAGGCTCAGCTGGCCGGCAAGAATGCTCAAGACGGCTTCACCAAGTTCGTCGAGGGCAATGACCACCGTCGAGACGCACCACTGGACGAGAGCCGGAAGGACTTTTGGGACGACTTCTCTACCTTGGCGGACCAGAAGAGCACCAACGCCATTGGCACCAACGCAATGGGCATGGGAAAGAGTCGAGGTGCCAGCGCGGCGCCGCAAAAGTCCAAAAAGACGGATGAGTGGGATGACTGGTAGACAATATCGCGCGGTTCATGATGGGGCGGGAGTCTAGGCGTGTTACGCATACGAAATATGAGCATTGGCATGAATTGAGCACTAAGCTTCGGTAGTATTGGCGAATGCGTCTGATGTGGATGACTCTGATTGCAAGGCGATATAATCTTGACTGAGAAGAAGGCGTACGATGTTGCCCACGATGGGCTCCAGGCCAGGGAGGGCTGCGTCGGAACCCTTGACGAGGTGCAGGCATTTCTTGAGGGAGCTCACCTCCAGGCTGCTTGAATATGCAGTCCGGCAGCCTTGCCCGAATACAGGGCATCGTGGTATTGATTGCTACGGGCGATATTTCGTCCATTGTCCGCTGCCGTGTCGTAAGTCGGCGTCGGCTGGGAGCCGATGAAGGCGTGGATGCTCGGTCACGTGAGTCGGGCGGCCGAGGTTGTAGCCGCTCTTAGCCGGGACTATTCGGGGCTATCATGACGGCACCCTGGGTGTCCCTCCTTCTTCAACAACTCGGTGCCATTGACTCGCAATAGTCGCCATGTCTGCACTACGTATCCTCGTACCCGTCAAGCGGGTCATTGACTATGCGGTACGTTCACGTTCCGCGGCATACTCGCCCGAGGCAAAGAGATTAACGCAGTGTCGTGGTACAGGTCAAGCCTCGGGTCAACAAGGCGCAGACGGGTGTCGAGACGGCGGGGGTCAAGCACTCGATGAACCCCTTCGACGAGCTCTCGGTCGAGGAGTCGGTCCGAATCCGCGACAAGAAGCGCGCGCCCGGCGGCGTCGAGGACATTTGCGCCATCTCAGCCGGCCCGACGAAGGCCCAGGACATACTGCGGACGGCCATGGCCATGGGGGCGGACCGAGGCATCCACGTGGAGATCAAGGAAGGCGAGGAGCTGGAGCCGCTGATGGTGGCCAAGCTGCTCAAGAAGGCGGTGGAGCAGCAGAAGAGCAACCTGGTGATCCTGGGCAAGCAGAGCATCGACGACGACTCGGCGCAGACAGGCCAGATGCTGGCCGGGCTGCTGGGGTGGCCGCAGGCGACACAGGCGAGCAAGGTCGAGTTTGGCGAGGGCGACAGCGTGACGGTGACCAAGGAGGTCGACGGCGGCGTCGAGACGGTGCGGGCCAAGCTGCCGATGGTGGTGACGACGGACCTGCGGCTAAACGAGCCACGCTACGCCAGCCTGCCCAACATCATGAAGGCGAAGAAGAAGAAGCTGGACAAGATGACGCTCAAGGACTTTGGGCTGGACAACGACAGGCGCCTCAAGGTGCTCAAGGTGACGGGTAGGTCACGCCGTGCAGAGATTGACCCGACGGGGATTGGCGATGCTAACAATGTGGCACAGAACCGGAGGCAAGGCAGGGCGGCGGCAAGGTCGAGGATGTGGATGGCCTGGTCAGCAAGCTCAAGGAGCTGGGAGCTCTGTAAGGTTGAGCAGCCGCATCACGAGCCGGTCAGGAGCGTGCACCTATATGGAGACGGCCAGACGCACGCTCGCCGCACACGAAGCACATATTAGATATGACGGTAGCTCATGCCGCCATCGAGTTCATCACTATATAATGAGCACAGCCAGCCTTGCCTCTTCCCTCGGGTGCTGTCCCCTCGAGGCCGTGTGCAGAATAGCATCGGAAGCTCCCCGAATCCCCTGGGTGCTGTTGCAGGCGAGCCGTGCCGCAGCTTGGCGACGCGGAGCAACGAGTGGGCACACGCTCACAACGCCACCAAGGATACTGTCGGTGGAGGTCGTAATTATACGAGAGACAGCTCGACTGGACGCGCATCGCATGCAGCGCGGGCACTCGTAGGCGAGGCTTACCTACCTACCTAGTATGTAGCGAGCGGCGCAGGTAGTGCCCCCCGTCCCGTCCTCGTGACCGCTGCTCCCCCACGGGGGAGGGCTGGGGGCTTGGTTCCCTCGGAACTTGATACAGTAGATGCAGCTGGTCCCCCATATCCCCGTCATGCCCTGCATGGATGTCAATTGTGCCATCGCCTTACCCCGCCAGATGAGCTGCCGGCACCACGGCAAGTGACCTCACTTGGCACGCCATCAGGAACAAGCCGGAGAGAGAGAGAGGCAGTCCCTCGACCGCGGCATGTGAACGCAATGCCCAGCACAGAACAATTTGTCTGGCACATGCCGCCCCGTTGCGACCAACGGGGCTCCCTAGACGGCGTCGTCGTCGTCGTCGTCGTCGTCGTCGTCGTGTCGTAGTTGTTACTAACAGTGCGACATGAGCGCCGACCGTGGCTGGCTGGCAGACTGCCCGATTGGGGCCTGAGCCGCCTGACGCATCTGCGGGACGATATCGGCGCTGCACGAGCCACCCCGAAGCGGTAAGCGTCGCGGCATGTCAGTAGCGGTGTCCCGTACAAGTACAGTCTGGGCTCGCAGGCGGTAAACGCCTCCAAGAGCGCGAGAAAAAACGACGCCAAGTGCGGGGGGGGGCCCTGATGGACAATCCGCCCTTTGTCAGTCGCCAGCGATAATGACTCTGCCCACTCCGCCCGGTCCCGCTGCTCGCACTTGTTGGGGGGTCCTTCTTCTCGCGTCCTCGTCTTGCTCCTCGTCTTCTTCCCATCCCGTCACTTAACAACCGCTTTTGCACCACAGAGAGTCGCACAACCAGACATCGCTACAGGACCCCTCGTACCGTCATACCCGTCTCCGCAGCATCCCCACCTTGCCCAGCCACGCACGCAACAAACGACACCGGAAAACCCTCACCTCCTCATCATCCCCCGAGTGCCCCTGCTGCCTCGACTCGCCGCCCCGTTGCACTGCGTCGCGCAGCAATCCGCCCTTATGAACGGGCGCCCGTCGGTCTTCACCTCTCAAGTAAGTCGTGCCCACGTCGTGGGACGGGGACCCCAACCAGAGCTCCCTCTGCCCACCGCCGTAGTCCAAGGCCGCGATGTCGCCATCCGCCGTCTTGTTGACGGCCTCGACGTTGTCATGCCGCTTCCCAAATCCTCTTGCATCACCTGCTCCGCTCTGCCACCGCCCTGCCCGTGCTCCCTTGTCACTTCTCATGTGGCTTGCATGCTGATTGGTCTCACCGCAGGATTATCTCTCTGGTACGTTGACTCCCGCGGTCCTTTGACCGTGCCGCCCACCGCTACGTCCCATCGTGGCCTCGTCCCGCCAATGTCCCCGATGCACCCAACTAACCCCTTCTCCTCCCCACACAGACCACTTGTGGAAGTCCCAGTCATCTTAGTCAACGTCCCTATCTCGACCGTTCTTATCTCGCATCTATCTATCAACCTTGACCCGTACCAACGATTGCCATGCTCTCCCGATTGGCAATCAGCTTCGCCAAACCGGCGGCCAAGCCTGCCGCCGCCGCCGTCACCGGCCGGACCGTCTTCCAGGTCCGATTCCTGACCCAGCAGTCTGCTCCTGCCGGTAGCACCGGCAGGAAGATTCCCTTCCAGGGCGTCCGCGCCACTGCACCCGTGGCCTCGCTGCCTGCCACCTTCACCATCCGAGTGAGTACTCGATTCTCCCGCAACACTTCGACTCCTCGCCGTTTTGGAGCAGCCCAATTGACAGTCATCTTCCTTACAGGATGGCCCCGTCTTCCAGGGCAAGGCCTTTGGAGCCAATTCCAACATCTCTGGAGAGGCCGTCTTCACCACCTCCTTGGTCGGATATCCCGAGTCCATGACCGACCCCTCTTACCGCGGTCAAATCCTCGTCTTCACGCAGCCGCTCATTGGCAACTACGGTGTGCCGTCCAACGAGCGAGACAGCTACAACCTGCTCAAGTACTTTGAGTCTCCTCACATTCAGTGTGCCGGAGTTGTCGTTTCCGACGTTGCCCTCGACTACAGCCATTGGACTGCAGTCGAGAGCCTGGGCGAGTGGTGTGCCCGCGAGGGTGTGCCCGCCATTTCGGGCGTTGATACCCGTGCCATTGTCACCCACCTCCGAGAGCAGGGTTCGTCCCTTGCTAGGATCTCCATCGGTGACGAGTACGATGCCGATGAGGACGAGAGCTTCATCGACCCGGGCCAGATCAACCTTGTCAAGCGTGTGACCACCAAGGCTCCTTTCGTTGTCGAGTCTCCCGGTGCCGCCTACCACGTGGCCCTCCTCGACTGCGGCGTCAAGGAGAATATCCTCCGCAGCCTGGTCAGCCGTGGCGCGTCGGTCACTGTATTCCCCTACAACTACCCCATCCACAAGGTCTCTCAACACTTTGACGGTGTTTTCATCTCCAATGGCCCGGGTGACCCGACCCATTGTCAGGAGACTGTCTACAACCTCGCTCGCCTGATGGAGACGTCTTCCATTCCCGTCATGGGCATTTGTCTTGGCCACCAGCTGCTCGCACTGGCAGTCGGCGCCCGTACCATCAAGCTCAAGTACGGAAACCGGGCCCACAACATCCCGGCCCTGGACCTTACGACTGGCCAATGCCACATCACTAGCCAGAACCACGGCTACGCAGTCGACGCCAGCACTCTTCCCAACGAATTCAAGGAGTACTTTGTCAACCTCAATGACGGCAGCAACGAGGGTAAGTTGGGAGTGTCTCTGGAGTTTGGTCGAGAATTGATATGGCTGACACGGCGTGCTACAGGAATGCTGCACAAGACTCGCCCAATCTTTTCCACGCAGTTCCACCCCGAGGCCAAGGGCGGTCCTATGGACAGTTCCTACCTCTTCGACAAGTATCTTCACAACGTTCAGCTCGCCAAGAACAGTCAGAAGGTCTTCAAAGACAACCGACCCAGCCAGTTTGTGCTCGACATCCTCAGCAAGGAGCGTGTCGGCGTCGAGCCAACTCCTCTCGCCAGCGCTGCGTAACAGCGTGCTGACGAGTCTGGTTTCTTTGTGTCGACGGGCGTCTACGATGGGAAATTGGGTTTCTGGAGGGAAAAGTCCGAAAAGCTCGAAGATCTGTGTTGTGAAAGTCTTGCTAGAATAGTACTCTGTTTAATGCGCAACATCGTTCAACTTGCCTACGTGTGCGTATCTTCAAGCATCACTTTATCCCAATCTGGTTCGCGTTGGCTGGCCTCACAGTAAAGGTTGCATGGCGTGCCACATCTTTGTCGAGGGCCCTTTTGACGAAGCGAAAGGGTGCATGTACTCCATCAACCTGAAGTACTGGTGGATGCGCAACCAGTGTTCGAAATACACGAAGAAGGCCACAAGGCTAACATGAGGTACGTCCCAGCTTCGGGCTTCTCTGGCCCCCTGTGGTCTGCCAGCAAAGCTTCCTGCCACGAGATCGGGTCGGTCCATGATGTCGGACCACAGGGTAAGCGCCAAAATCGTCCCAGAAGGGTGAAATTTATCGAGCTGATGTTTGACAGCAATTTCGGCGAGCAAGGCTAAGAGCTCGGCGTCGTAATCCAGAATTGCGCTGGGAGGGGCGTAGTGACTGTCCGCGTTTTGGTATCAAGTGAGGCTACACAACAACACGCATCTCCGCCAATGATGTCGAAGTGTTCCGAGGCTCCACGATGCAGTGATTGGACTTTGACTTTTGCCTATATCCTACAACGAATCAAGAATCAAGTAAAGCAAGAGCGGTTACATGGCGGCGTCCGTCAAAAGTCAAGCGGAGCTCATTGTCCCAACCAGTCTCTAGTACATCACAAGCTCAACCCGAGCCGTCTGGACGACCAAGTGACCGAGGGCCTTGTCTTCGTCAGAAATTTTCAGGCCATGCCTGCCTCTCCTCCATCACAGTCCTGTGATAAGCGGTAGCTGGTCCATGACCTCAGTAGCTTTACGGAGGCTTGCTCTCAACGCCCCAAGTCAGGGGCCCAAGATGGCATGCGCGGCTTCCATCCCCACGCGTGGTACTATGGCGACCTTTCTGTCCGCAGTGTGGCGGCCGCACTACCGTGAGATGAGAACAGATTCCCTGTACATGACACTCGAACATTTCCTTCTCGCGCTTGTTCGTACAATGATTGCGACGAGGGAACTGAACACAGTCGCCTTCGTCTCCGTATAAATGGGTATCGTTCAAGAGTCGAGGGATCTATTGCGTTCCACGGCCTAGTAACGCGGACGGCGGTCATCGTCGCCGCCTCCTCGGAAAAGACGATCATCATCGCCACCTCGAAATGGACGGTCATCATCGCCTCCCCGGAAAGGCCGGTCTTCAACGGGGCCCGCCTGTCCGGGGACATAACGGTCGCCGCGGGGACGGAACGGCGCCGGCCCCCCTCCTCCTCGGCGAGGATATCTTCCTGCGCGGCTGCTGCCGCGTCCGCGGCCGTTATCAGACCCGCGCTGACGGTCCATTGCCTGCTGGCGATGAGGGGGCCGGATGCCCTCAAACACCTCTCTGCCGCGGTCCACAAACTTGTCCTCTTCTTGAAAGGAGTATCGGTTGATCTCGCGCCCGAGTTGCCGGGATGTCTCACCGGTGTAGAAGCCACGCATGCCCCGGAGTCGTCGGTCGACCGTCGCCAAAGACACTGCCTGGAAGTCGAGCCCCGGCTGTGCATTGGTTCGTTCATAGCCATCGTCGGCATGTGCCGGCGATCTTTGCACTCTGGAATCTGGCGGGCCATGACGGCCTTCTCTCATACTGGCCGGATCCAAAGGCGGACGACGGGAGGGTCCAACTTGATCCGCGGAAGCGTGATAGCCACGGGGGCCGGTGGGAGCTCCTTCGACGCCAACAGCAGGCATTGGGGGCCTGCCGGCGGAGTGCGCGGCACCTGATGACGAGACAGAGGTGGATGTCAGTATGGCCTCGACGTTGTCGCCGTCCCGATCTGCCTCATATGCGACTTCCCATCGGTTTCCAGGCCGATTCTTGCCGGACTGGCTCTCCTCCAGGCGAATCCAATCGTCGACTTTCTCCGCGGGAACAAAATCGACAAGAAGAGCCTTCCTATTGCTCTCTTGGGGCCACACGCGACCGTGTAGGCGGTTGCGGACACGGACAGCGGCCGCAACGGAAGCAAAGGTGATGAAGGCATGCGTGCGAATCGAATCCACATAAAATCTGATTATGAGGTCGTCGTCTCGGTCGCCCGGTGCAGCTGCAAGGACGATGAGATGGTCTCGAAGCTCAGCTTCTCTCATCGGGCGCATCAGATTGTTCACATAGATGGCGGTAGTATTCTTGTGGCGGGCTGGTCCCACGTCCTCGGGGGGCGCTTCCGCATCTTCCCGGATTTCATTGGTTGGCTGATTAGCTGTTGTTTCCAAGACTTTGCTGTCAGACGTGAAGTCCTCTGAGACCGCCAGATGAAGCTTGACGGCATCATTTGGTGCCGGTGCCGTTGGTGCAGAGGGTTCAATTGCGACGTCTTCAGCAGCCGCCTCGGCACGCCTGCGCTTGACCGCTTCCTCCTTAGGGGTCGGGCTCGCGGAGCGTCGCTTGCGTTTGAGGTCATCGACAGCGCTCTCTATAGTCATCTCGTCGGCAGAGTTTCCCTCATTCGGATCATCCACCACAGAAGATGGGTCGGGTTGCGATGGAACAGGTTCCTGCGCAGCCGATGCAGCGGCGGCCGCGCGCGAGGGCTCGTGCGGCTTTTCAACATGCGCCCGGTCGACATTGGAAGGTGCTGCAGCAGTAGCTTCGATGCTATCGTGGGCCGCTGCCCCGGAGGCTTCGTCATGTCTCGTCGTAGCCAGCTCCGGCTCTGTTTCTTGGAGCTCAGGCTTTGCGGCGCTAGCTGGCTCTGCATTGCCTGCCCCATTCGTGTCGGGGGGGTGTACGTCGGCGCTTTGGGTTGCTGGATCAGGTCGTTTCTCAACATCGGCTGGAATCCCGGCCGGATCAGCTTTCGGAGCGGCGGGCTCTTCTACATTCGGTGACGGTTCGTCCTTGGCGGCAGCCGCCTCGTGGTCAGCCGCTTCGAGTCGCGCAACTAGCTCAGCTTTCAGACCGGCCTGAGCTAGACCGCGTCGCTGAAGCTCAGCCTTGAGCTCGACGACCTTGAGAGTGGCCCAGTCCGCCATGGTATAGGGTGGTTGGCCAGACGTGGTCTAGCATCCGCGATGGCGAATGGTCTGTGGCGAGGCCGCTGCGAGGCCAGTAGGCGCCGCAATTGGCGAATTGGTAGCGGTGATGAGCGACAGAAGACGGCGCGTGTCTACTCCGTGTCGGCTATGTGACGACGAGGATTGACGGCCAGTACGAATGTCGCAAATGAGGGCAAAGAAGTGACGGGCGAGAGGAGGTTTGCTTGCGCGTAGATAAGGTACTTGTAGGTGTACGGGGAACGGCGCGTCGCGATACTTGAGAACCCTGAAGCTTTTAGTGACGGAAACGCCTGGACGCTTGCCGCATCTGGCCCGCAGCAGCTCCAGGGTGCTTAGGGGGGGGGGGCGTGGATGAAAGAACCTAAGACCTGAGGTACGTACCGCACCCCGCCAGCTGGCCCCGGCTTCTAGAAACGCCCCTCACAAGCTCACGGCAGTTGCGCGCTGCTTCTTCGTTGGCCGCAAACGACACCCGTTGCCTTGGTCACTGGTTTGGTCGTTGGTGAAGGCAGCGTTGGGGCCGAGACTGCATGCAAATAGCTTCGTCACGAAGTCTCTGCATCGTGCCCGTACGTAGCCATGGGAGAACGTGTGGCCGTTGCCTCTCTTGTCCGAGTCGCATGCTGCCGGCATCGCAGCCCGCCCACCGGAGCGTTGGAGGGGCCGCTGGGGGCGTACTGTGGGTCGCCCTACTGTCATGCCCCGCAGTGCGCCCACTGACCTGCTCACGATCCCGTCATCTGAATCATCCACGCATAGCGCCGCCTCACGCTTCCTCGGGGCCAACGGCGCGGCTGCCTTGGGATATTCACGTTGGTGTTTCAACATGAAACATTGGATTGGAGCTTTGATATAGTTTGGTCCTTAATCGCACATGGGTCCCGCGTAGCTCATCGCACGCGACCACATTCAATCGCCGGCACGTCCTGCCAGGCATGAGCACTTTAGACGTCGAGACCGTCGACGACCACGCCCTTGTTCCAGGTCCACTGAATGAGCCTGGCAACCTCCGCCGCACACTCCTCGTCAACCAGAGCGCTGACCAGGTACAATGATGCATCTATGCCAGCGCTCACTCCACCCGCCGTGATGACTCGGAGCCCGCCGAGACGCATGGCCGCGCGGCGGGCAATGGACTCGCGGCGCGAGTTGGATCCTTTCCAGGACATGCTTCCCTTGCTGTTATTCATCAACATTAGCTTTCGTCTCTTGATACCGCTTGCTGTGCCGGGAAGGGCTGGTCTCACCGAGCGTTGGAGGGGCGGCGTCCGGAGTCGGACTTGCGGCGGATGTATGGGTTGTCATCCTCGTCACCGAGGTCGAAACGGAGGTTGTTGACGACGTATCGCGCATCCTCGATCACGTCGGTGCGCTCAGTAAGGTTTCGCGTCGCTGCGTCGCTGCAGAGATTCTCAAATGTAGTCAGGTAGTCTGGGTGCGTCGTGGCCGAGAGGCCCGACAGAATGCCCTCCTTGGCGAGGAAGAGCGAGCCCGTGCATACAGACAGGATGGTGCGCTCTCGGGCGGGATCCTTCTTCTGGAGCTCTGCAAAGTCCTGGATGAGCCCAAGAGGCTCCAGCTCCTTGTCGAGGACTTCTTGCGAGTTGCCGCCGAGGATGACGAGCACGTCAAAGTCCTCGAGGCGATCGTGGGCCTCCTTGAAGGAGATTTGAGAGCCAACGAGAACGCCCTGGGACGAGAGCACCTTGGAGTCGGCGCCTGCAATGGTCGCCTCGAATGCCTTGGTGCCTGTAGGCGAGACTTGTCAGCAATGCTGGCAGGGAAAGGCCAACGGAGTTGACGCCACGTACTTTCATCCTTGAAGTTGTGCGCTGCCTGAGTGAAGACCTCCAATGCGCCCGCAAAGTCGAGCATGTCAAACTTGGGGTGCAGGGCAAAGAGGACGTCAATGGGTTCCTGGTCCGCAACAGCGGACGACTTGTTCGCAGCCATCTTGACGACTTGGGTCGGGTGAAGAGGACGTGTGTATCACGAGCTGCAAGTCCACAGAGAGATGCTCTGGTGGATTGGGGTTGCAATTGGGTTGATTGGAGCTTGGGTGAGAAGTTGATGAGGGAGGGAGAAGGAGGAAAGAAGAAGAAGAAGTGAGGGGAATGGAAGAAGGGACAAGAGGACAGCAGGACGAGTCAAGTGACGCGAGAGGAGGGGACCAAGGAGGGGCTGGACTGGCTTCATCGGCACACGGCGCTGAGCTCACGCGATGACGAGGCGCCGCCTTGCCGTCGGCCCCAGGTCATCATGAGGGGAGGGGCCGGTGCGACCAGAGCGGGCTTGGACCGATGCTTCCAGGGGCCTTACCTTGGGGCCCCCGACGCTGGTCATTGGACCTCTTTGCGCGAAACTCGGTGACTGCGTGGCTCGATGCGGCCTCTTACGAGTACAGTACATGTACTGCATGGAGCCACCCCAAGGCCCTGAGGCCACTCGGATGCCTGCGTGGGGTCATGCGGGCGGCCTGGATTGCGGGGTTTTAGGCGCGAGCGAGGGTCCTCCGGCGGGGCCCGCCAAGTACCCGCTACCCGTCCTGTGCGTGGGGCGCCCGGCTGGCACGGCCGTACCCTGCGACTTGCCCGCCCCGTCCGTCGCCCAGAATCAGCCGTCTAGTGGCCAGTTCGCGGCGGCCCACATCCGCGAGACCTCCACTTCGACGACGGCGCCCGAGCTTGACCTGCGCAGCACCTTGCACGAGCTCGAGCTGTGGCATCACCGCTCGACGACCCGCGACAGCCTCACCACCCTGCCGGCTCCGGCCCGAGCCCGCGACGCGAAGCTGTCCCTTCCTTTGCTACCCGCGCCCTCGATGCCGCCATCAAGAGGCCCACGATGGCTTCTTCAGCGTGTGTTCTCCCCCTGAAATTTGCTTCCATGCCTCGTCCTCCAAGCCTCGGGCCTCTTGGCCTTGCCGTCCACTTCGAGTCCCGGCAGGGTCCCAGGCACCATCGCCTGAGCTCTGTGAACAGTCCACTGACAAAGCCCCACCCGACAGGTCTCTAAAGGAGCTGTTCAAGGCAATACACGCGTTCCTGGCCCAGCCGGCCCTGCCGCTGCCCGATGACCTCGTCGAGACCGTTGAGGCGTACCTGCGGCGCCACGAGAAATATGACGATGCTGCGGCAGACCGGCTCCAAGAGGAGCTTTCGAGTACCTTTGAGAAGCACGTCAAGAACAACATCGCCGCCTCGGGGCCGTGGATAGCCCTCTTGCGGCGGCTCCTGCCGGTGCTGAAGACGCCCGATCGCGTGCTGCCTTGGTTTGATGCGTGCAGAGGCCTTCTGGACAGGACGGGCCTCGACAAGCTCGTCGTCGACGAGACGGTCTCAGCCCTCATGGACCTGGTGACTTTGGTGGATGAATATCACGTTACTTCTGGAGGAGATTCTGCCACCAATCCCATCATCGACCGGCTCTTCTCGATATGGATGAACCGCTTCTATCCAGCGTTGGTCGAGGGAAATACTAGCCACGAGTACAATGAGGGGCTGATTCGGCAAGCCTTGAAGAACTTTGGCAAGAAGAGGCCCAAGGTACGTTGCTGAGGGCGGCTGCTGCGAGGCCCTGCGACGCTAATGGCTTTACTCAGGAGTTCTTCACGTCCATGGACGGCTGGTTCGTCAAGAGGGCGTACCGTAAAGCGACTCTGAAATTCCTCTGCGATTTTGTCCAGGATCAGCCGCCCCATCTGCACCAGATACTGCATACCTCCATCTTCAGCAACTTGTTGACGTGCCTGCAGCACGACACGTCCACAACTGTCATCTCGTCGGCGCTGACCGTCCTCATCATGCTTCTGCCTCACATGCCTAGCTCTCTGGTTCCTCATTTGCCGACACTGTTCAACATTTACGCACGGCTGCTCTTTTGGGACCGAGAAAAGTCCGGAGTCGTCGAGGCGTCGAGTGACTTTGATCAGTCTCGAGGCTGGGAGAGCTGCGCCTATGATCCCGAGGTTGACGATTTTGCCATTGCGCAGCTCTCCAACTACTACACCATCCTGTATGGTCTCTATCCAATCAACTTTATGGACTACATTCGTAAGCCGCAAAGGTACTTGCGCCACGCTCACACATCCAATCCGGACGAGATCGAGGTACAGCCCACGGAGATTCGGCATCGCTCAGAGCGCTTTAGGCGCTGTCACCTGCTGCATCCCAACTTCTACACGTTGACGATCGAGTCGGAGAAGACGGATTTTGGCCGATGGATCAAGAGTGAGGCGGCCGAGGTCGTGGTCGAGTGCATGAGCCTCTGCCAGACATGTGACTTCCACGAGGCCATCGATCGTGGCGCACAGGTGCCCCTGCACGGCTCCGCCCCAACCGTGGTCCACGATGGGCCTGATAAGGAAAGGTCCGACTCGGCACTGCTGAGCAACTTGGCGAGCAGCATGGAGACCCGACAGAGCTCTCAGGTGACCAGCACGGACTCGGAGTCGAGCAACCGGCCGCCGTCAACGATGCTGCGCCGGGTCTCCCAGTCGAGTCAGCCTTCGAGCCGGTACGCGGGGGATGAAGGTCAGACGAAGGGCTCGGGCGCGGAGAGTCCGACAATTCCAGCGCAGTTGACACAATCGCCCTCGTACAGTCAGTTGCAGGACATGATCAACTCGAACAAGGCGATAAAGTCTGGGCTCAACCAATCCCTGGCAAACGACAGCGTTCCATCTCTGTCTCTGAGCCATCAAGAGTCTGTAGCTGACAAGCCAGTGGCCGCGCCTTCAGCCGTGGTAGTGCAGCCGCCGTCGTTGAGCCCCCCCTCATATACTACGGACCTTGGCGCGCAAGTCGCTCGACTGCAGCGGAGGATATTAGTGTTGGAAAATGATCTCAGCTTTGAGCATTATGTCAAGCAGCAACACATGGGCCACATTGGCGAGCTGCGGCGACGGCTGGTGGTAGATGCCGCCACGGAGGCGGAAACCCAGGACTTGATAATGATGAATCGCAACCTGAAGAGCCGCTTCGAGGAGGCAAAGAAGGCTGAGATGCAGGTCCGAAAGGAGTCGGAGAAGGGCCGTGCCTTGGCCAAAAAGTGGGAGTCGGACCTGGCTGGCAAGCTCAAGACGTTACGAGACGACTCGAAGCGGGCCACGGCTGAGCTTGCTGCGCTCCGGCGGGAGCTAGAAGAGTCCAAGCAGGAATGCGAGAAGCTACGCAAGCTAGTGTGTGATACAGAGGTCAAGGAGCTCCACTGGAAGCAGAACATGCAGTCGATCGAGATTCAGGCAGACGACATGGACAGGCTGAAGGCCCAAGTGGAAGAGCTCACCAAATCGGAGCGCGACCAGCAGGCCAGGGAACTTGAGCGAAAGGGCGCGCTGAGTTCAGCCGACGAGGCCGATGCACGGGTCGAGTTGATGAGGCTGAGGCTGGTCGCGCGGGAGCACGACACGAGGCGAGCCAGAGAACTCTTCGAAGGGCAGATCAAGGAGCTCCAGAAGCAGCTCGGAGAGGCTCGCGCGGAGCGTGAGCGTCCCGGGGTCAACTCGAACCTGGTCATTGAGAGTGCACTTGCGGCGAGCAGGGCGAAGCAAGCCGAGCTGCAGAGGCAGCACAACCTGCTTATGCGCAAGTACACGGCTCTACAGTCGTCACTGCTGGACATGCAAGCGGAGGCGGCGGCGGCGGAGGCGCCCCATGGGCACGGATCGCACGCATCCGGAAGTGAATATCGCTCCCTGTCTGCCAGCCCGGTGACGATCAAGAACCGGCCGCACCGGTCCGTGTCCATCTCGGAGGCGACGGCGTCCAACGTGACGCCTCCGCTGGCCACCCCCACCTCGGACGAACTGGAACGGAGAGCGAGCGCGTCGCAAGGCGGGGAGGGCTCCGGAACTGGACCTCTGTCCGTGAGCCCGGGGGATCAACGACTCTTTGGTAGTAAGTCAAGCTCCCTAGGGGGGTCAGCTGCAAGAAGCACATGACTGACGATTTGGCAGGCGGCTTCCAGGGCCGCATTCGCAAAGACAGTCGGGACAAGGCAAAGGAGGATGGGAGCAACGGCGCAGGCAAGCCCAAGAAGGAGAAGAAGTCGTCGGGTCTCCGAGGCATCAGGGGATTCGTGTAGCTCATCATGATGCCGGCATGAGACTGCGCGATGAAGAGTTGCATAGCTTGGAAAATACATTGATGGCATCCAACAAGGGATGTCCTGTACATAGCCCAGTGTGGCCGCAAACATGCACGATTGATGAAGTATCGGACTCGACCTCTCCATCTCGTCAAGGTAGGCTCAAGTATGGGCTGGAAGGAAAGGCCACTTTGGTACAGAAGAAGAGATGGTACACTCTATTCACCTTTGCCAGCACCAAATCCTCCACGTCTCAGTGAAAGCTTGGGAGCACAACTGCCAGGGAGACTTTGAGCCAGCGACGTGCGACGCGGGCACATGCAGGTACCGGCCGCTGTCCCGAGTCAGGCACGGAGAAACAAGACTGGACCAAGGCAAGCCACAAGGTGGGCGCAGCAGCCGTCGCTGCGAACCTGGTTGGCCGACTGGCTACGAAGCCGCTGGGCTTCTTTTAGAGTTTGTGGTGTCAAGGCCTTGCAAGCCTCGGCTGGCTGTCGTTGGACGCAGAGTCTGCTTCGTTTGGTTGCGCTCTCGAGGCACGCAGGAAACGGACTGCGACGCTGCGGGCAGGCAGCTGGCGGTTGGACGTGCTCTTCTTGCTCTGCTCTACATGTATCCGTAGTTGCACCACCCACGCAAGGGGGCAGCCGGGCCTCGCGGTCGCACAGCACGGCAGAGGTGTGAGGAGGTGGTGGCGCTGGTGTGAGCGAGCAGCGATGGTCACGAGGTGGGCGATGACAGGCCGGACGATTGCAAGCGGCAGCGATGGAATGCGCGCCGGGGAAGGTCGGCGGCTCACAGGGGGCTGCTGCTCGTCCTCGTGGGGGGCCGCCAACCGGTTCAGTGGTTGGACGGCATAGACGGCTGTCCATCCCTCCATCCCTCCCAGGGGCATCAACGCCAGCAGTGGATGTGCCTGAAAAGTTTTCCGCCATCAATCGAGTGCGTCGCCGCGCATAATTATGCCTGGTCTCTGGGGGCAGTGACGATCGCGGGCAGCCGAACGACGGGCAGCGAACAAGACGGAAGCGATGACGCAGCGCATACTTTACGTGCGAGGTACCCCTGCGCTTCCTTTGGATCCTTGCAAGGCTGCTCGACGACGACCTCGCCAAGGGTGTTCTCGGAAGCTGACTCCGTACACTCGTCCTTGGTGGCAAAACAAGATGCTCCCTTGGCGCCCGTCCCGCAACGTCTACGGTACAAACGTCGCAACGCAACGCAACGGTGCACATTCTGCGAGGCCCATCTGCCGGGGCTGCAGCCATCACGCGTCAACAGGCTAAATCTGGACAGTACAGCGGGCTGCTCGGACATGGCGAGAGACAAGCGGCCGGCCTGCCGCTGCATGTTGTGACTTTGACTGGCGCTGGAGCTCCACCGTCGCGGTGGGGCCCCCTGGGGCCTGGGTGGGTCGCGCGGGTGGGTTCGTATCGACGTCGTCGTCGCCACGATCCGCTGCTTCGACGAACGGACGGCCGGGCTGCTGATGCTCGTCCTCCACGGCCCAACCACAGCCATCGCAAGCGTGACGGCCCTGCCTCGTCCACCAGTGACACCTCGCTGCTCCGGTCTGGTGGGGGTCCGCCTCTCACCCGCATCCTTCGTCCTGATGGGGGGGGGGCCGTCTCGCCAACGCCGGCGAGCCGTTGCCGTTACCATGCCGCTACCTCTTTTGCTTCCACTGGCTTTCTTCTTGGCTTTTGTCTTCCTCTCGTGTTTCCTTCTCTTCCTTTCACCTACTCTGCTTTCCTGCATCTACTTCACCTCCTCGTCTGCAAATTGTCCTTTCGTCTCTCCTCTCGTTCGAGTTGCGCCACAGGACATCCTTTCGTTACACCCTGTCCCAGTCTGTACGAGTGTAAAAGCACATAGTCGGTTGTGACGAAACCCTCGTTGAATCAAACCACACAATGCCTTCCGCGGCGCACCTTCTCACGCTGGCGGCGGCCGTCTCCTCGGCCAGCGCTGCCATCCAGGGCTTCAACTATGGCTCTACCTTTACCAATGGCCAGGCCAAGGTCCAGTCCGACTTTGAGGCCGAGTTCAAGACGGCTGCCGGCCTCGACGGCACCAACGGCGGCTTCACCAGCGGCCGTCTCTACACCATGGTGGTAGGTGATGCCCATCGGGCGCCACTCGCGCAGCATCGTGGAACTGACAGTCTTCTTTCTTACAGCAAGGTGGCTCTACCAATGACCTCATCCAGGCCATCCCTGCCGCCATCAGCACCAAGACGAACCTGCTCTTCGGTCTCTGGGCCTCTGCTGGCCAGGAAACGTTCCAGAACGAAATTGCCGCGCTCAAGAAGACCATTGACCAGTACTGCGGCAAGCTCGACGGCCTAGTCGCCGGCATCTCGGTCGGCAGCGAGGATCTCTACCGCATCTCGCCCATTGGCATAGCCGCCAGCCCGGACCCTGGCGCCTCGCCCGACGCCCTCGTCGGCTACATCAAGCAGGTCCGCGAGACCATCAAAGGAACCTGCCTCAAGGACGCCCCCGTCGGCCACGTCGACACATGGACCGCCTACGTCAACGAGACCAACAAGCCCGTCATCGATGCCGTCGACTGGCTCGGCATGGACGCCTACCCCTACTACGAGGACACCAAGCCCAACGCTCTCGACCAGGGCAAGACGCTCTTCGACGCTGCCCTGCAGAACACAAAGGGTGTTGCCGGCGGCAAGCCCGTCTGGATCACCGAGACCGGCTGGCCTGTGAGCGGCAAGGATTCTGGCGCTGCTGTCGCCTCGCTCAAGAATGCCGAGACGTTCTGGAAGGACGTCGGCTGCCCCCTGTTCGGAGAGACCAATGTCTGGTGGTTCACGCTCCAGGACGGCGCTCCCTCTACTCCCAACCCCGCGTTCGGTGTCATCGGCTCCCAGCTCACCACCAAGCCCCTCTACGACCTCTCGTGCGACAAGGCCGCCAAGTCTTCCTCTGCGGCCGTCGTGCGTCCCATTGCCACCAGCTCGGATCTCGCGTCCGCCACTGGCGCCCTGTCTATCCCCCACTCTGCCGCGAGCAGCGCTCCCGCCGCCGTCAGCAGCGCCGCCGGCAGCAATGGACCTTCGTCCGCGGCCCCTTCGTCAGCCGCCCACAGCACGACTCTGAGCTCTGCTGCTGCTGTGCCTCCCCCCTTCGGCGGTTCCAACTCTACCGCCGGCGGCGCCAACCCCACGGGTTCCGTTCCCTCATCTGGCGGTAGCGGCCAGTCCACCAAGACTGGTGCTTCCGGCACGCAGCCGTCTTCGACCAAGGTTCCCCAGGGCAACGCTGGCCAGCTGAACTCTCTCGGCGCGGCTGCCATCGCCGTTGTCATGGCCGCTGCTCTCCTGTAGACGGAGACGTGGTCATTCGGATCGAATATGCTGTCATTCACATTCCAGGCTTAAATTATTGGTATTTTAATCAAGTCCACCGTTGGGGATAGGCTCCTCGGTGGCTGGTCTGTTGATCGGGGCCCTGTACATTTCGGGGATGCCCTTGGTTGTTTGACTTGTCCCATTTTGGATTTGCATGACGGCGATACGGAAGGGAAAATGGCCTGCCAGAATGGCACAGGCAGGACCAACACGCTCATTGATGACACATATTAGACGGCGTATTCAGACGTCGATATTGGACTACATGGTTGAATACTCTAATCCTCGTGTCAAAGCAATCCGATGTCGCCTGTCGTGAATGTTCAAAGTAGTCGAGTATTTCAGTATTTCATCTCATGTGAGAGTGGCACCCGGCTCCAGGCGGCGGTCCCTGCGTTCGCGGGGGCCAGGGGTCGATGGGAAGGGGGGCTGAGCCTTAGGTTGCGTTCCTTGTGGCAAGCCAGGGGTCAGCTAGCGGAGCTACGGTGGCATTAACGTCGGCGCACCGAGCCGAAGCCTGACTTGCAAAACTGCCCTCGTGCGCAATCCAACAGACCTATCCCTTCCCGCAGCGCAGCCATTGACCGACAAACGACAATGGCCTACACCATGCGATCCCGGACCGTGCTGCTGCTGGTGTCGCTGCTGGTGGCCTACGCGGCTGCGGCGTCGCAGACGGCCACCAAGGCGAGCGTGGTCGAGGGCTGGAGTCTGGACGAGCTCGACGAGCAGCTGCAGGTACGAAAGCTTTCCCTGCTCCTCCCACTGCCGTCTACTAGAAGCTGCATGGGGAACAAGTGAGTCGACTAGCTAACGACTTCTTCCTCTAGACGTGCTCCGTCGTTCAGCAGCTCAACGCCGCCAAGCACGCCCACCACGCCGCCCAGCCGTCCTCACTGACGACGCGCCTCTTCGCGATCCTCTTCCCCAGCTCGAAGCCCGCCATCAACGCCCTCCTCGCGACGCTCTACATCTCGGGCCCGCCCAACTTTTTGCTGGCGCTGTGCCCGACCAACATCGACCCGTCGTCGCTGAGCGTCATGGTGGCCTTTGCCGTCGGCGGCCTGCTGGGCGACACGCTCTTCCACCTGCTGCCCGAGATCTTCCTGGGCGAGGACGAGTCGGAGCGCGCCCGCTTCGTGCTCGTCGAGCCCAACCGCAACCTGATCCTGGGGCTGGGCATCCTCGTCGGCTTCATGACGTTTGTGGCCATGGACAAGGGGCTGCGCATCGCGACGGGGGGGGCCGGCCACGATCACGGACATGGCCACGCTCACGACCACGTGCTTGACAAGAAGGTGGACGCCTCCACGGCGAAGACGTCTGGCGCCAACGCCACGAATGGGGAGGCTAGGTCCAGGAAGGCTCAGCCTGGCGAAAAGGCCGTGGTTGTCGAGGAGCGCAAGGAGGTGAACCCGAGCGTGAAGCTAGGCGGCTATCTCAACCTCATGTAAGTTGCAAGCCCTCGCCCCCACACGCAGTCGGCCTCCCCTCTGACGTCCTTCCTTTCAGCGCCGACTTTACCCACAACATCACCGACGGCCTCGCCATGTCTGCTAGCTTCTACGCCTCGCCCACCATCGGCGCCACCACTACCGTGGCCGTCTTCTTCCACGAGATCCCCCACGAGGTCGGCGACTTTGCCCTGCTCGTGCAGTCGGGCTTCTCCAAGCGCGCTGCCATGGCCTCGCAGTTTGTGACGGCCATTGGAGCTCTGCTGGGCACGCTCATCGGCATCGCTGTGCAGGAATTCGGCGGCGGCAACGTCGGCGGCGAGGGCTCTACCATGGGGCGCAACGCAGGGCTCTGGGGAACAAGCCTGGTGAGTTGTCACCTCCTTACCATATCCCGTGAAATAGCTCGAACGCTGACGTCTGCAACTAGTCCTGGGGCGACATGCTGCTGCCCTTTACGGCCGGCACATTCCTCTACGTGGGCACCGTGGCGGTGATTCCCGAGCTGCTCGAGACGGGGCCCAACAAGGCGCTGGAGCTGCGCAAGACGCTGGTTCAGTTCTCGGCGGTTGCAGTGGGGGCCGGCATCATGCTGTACATTTCGTGGCACGACTGAAGCGGAATCGCTGCGTTGACGATCCAACGAATCAACTTGTCTGCGCCATGGTAGCAGAGCGTAGTTTCGAAAGACACATTGGAGGGGAACCGGTGGGCAATACACGAATACGATACAGATCCGATTTTGCAAACGGCCACGGCGGAAGGATGCTCAGGAACGGAACTTGAGGAGCGTGGTCGAAGGCAATGTACCAAAATGAGGGTGCCGTTATGCTTGGGTTTCGAAATTGTGATTTACAGTGCGCCGCACAGCTTGCTTTGAATATCGTACAACGTCGAGAGACTTGCTGGCCCTGGTGCTTGGGTCTAGACGCTCGGTGACTCTGCTTGAAGAAGCGGTCATTGCTCATATTACCATCCTCTATACTACGCAGAGTCAGCCCCATCGATGCAGTGAGGTCACGAAATAGAGATGTCCAAATCCCCCATCGGCGCAGTTGGTGATGGCCGAGCTGCAGCTTGGGATGAGCCTAGACGACGTTTGGCAACAAGCGCAGATTCCGACATACTCGTCTAGCCCAAGGTTCCCGTATCTTGGTTTGCTTGGTTTGATGTGAAGGGTTCGTCTCGGGTTGGCGAGCTGCAATTCCTACCCTGGAGCTGCTGTTCCGCCAAGCGACATGGACAAAAGCAGTAAGAAGTTGAATAAGTAGCAACCAAATATTAAGGGAAATTCTTGAAGATATAAAGACTGAAACGGAAGACATGGTCCGAACCAACACCCCCCCTTGGGATCCTGAAATATGGCGACAATGATAGGATTCACCTGAACCCTCTGTTTGGAGCATAAACACAGTTCAATTTGCGTGTCTGTCAGCACGAGGTTTTTCCAGATTCGCGATATCGCATGTCTCCTTGACAGATCCTAACCCAGAAGAAATCAGCGAGCAGTCCATCAGCCTAGGTTGCATCCGAGAACCTGAGGGAAGGCTATTAGAATAGCTTTCCCTGATCGAGCTGCTGGCAGGAGGCAGCATTACGTTGTTAATACTTTATCCGGTGACGAGGCGGCTTCTGATTGACGCAGCTAAAACTAGAAAGAGCGGTAGAATCCGAGCCTCTGCCACGGCAGCAAGGAGTCAAGGACGATTGCAAATCTAGTTTCGGTGACATTGTGACGACTTATTGGCTTTCTCTCCTCGAGGTTAGAAGGCACCGCGTCTTATACCATATCACATGTGAGAAGTCAAGAGGAGGATCATGGTGAAGGCTTCCGCGGCGAGCCGGAGCTTCAGCTCCGGTCGGTGTATGTAAACCTCATGTCACCGCACCGTCGCATCCATCCGAGATCTCGCTTGACTTCCAAAGCTGGAAAGAATCATGGTCGTCGACGATATACTTTGCCCCGGGGACCTCGAATCAAGTCAATAACATTCTGTCAGTGACGTTTTGAGAAGATGGGGTTGAAGCTTCTCCAATCGCCATGCCGAAGCCTGAATCGGATAATGACGACGCTGCTTCGATTGATTTGGAGAGAAGAAGCTGCTGGGGGCAATTATGACCAGATCTTCGGGGGGCTGCCCCGAGTTATGTTGTTTTTCTTCTTCTAATAGATTACAAAAGCAACGTAATGAAATTAGAACATCGGTCTTTCCTTGCCATTGCGTCTACGACTGCGAAGGTGGATCGACTCGGAGCCTCTCCCACTGGCGGGTTCCCCATCCCTTCGCACTGGCTCCTCGCGACGGTCGTCAAACGCCCCGCTCATCCAGATGCCGAGCCTCGTTGACCTAGTCACGGCAATGGACGAGGCCGGCACTAAGTCGGACCAAACTACAGCTTCAACATACGATAGTCAACTGTCTCTTTCCGCTAAAAGACATGCAACAATACTAACAATGATATGCAGGTAGCGGAAGGCTGGAGCCGGGGTGCATCGGGCTCTAGGAGCAAACAGTCTCCGGGAAGATGAAACCCCAGACTCCCGCCAGTGATCCGTCCACGAAGGACGTAGCAAAAGAGGAAGGCAAGCACAAGTATCGCTTATCCATCTTCTCAGAGGAAACGCGCTTTAGTCAGCTAAAGTAAGAAAAAATTATGCAAGTTTTCGCATCTGAAAGCGAAAGACATCAAATGGGTCTATTCGGTATAATTTTAGCCTGGGAACCTAAGTAGGTTACCATAGAGGATCCTCGTGGGGTGGCGGCATCTGAAGAGGCTAGACATTTAGTGACGAAGTGTTTCAGTTGCGCTACGTACGAGAGGAGGCTGTTTAATTCTCGTGATAAACGCAGCAATAGTAAATAGGTAGATGTAGCGCGAATGGTCAGTACAGCCTCATCTCTTATTTCGATGATCATGTTATAAAAGGGTGCCTCGGCCGCCACTTTCCTCGTGAACGCAAGCAGGTGCGCAATTGCAGTTACCACGGCAAAACGGCTGCATCCATCAATAGCGTGTGGCATCGTAGTGATGAGGTGCCACCCAGAAGTCGCCGAATATCCCTGTGTCTTGGACGGCGCTGGTGATTGCTCTGCTCCAAAGACCTGGCCCATCAGCTTCGAAACAAACAAGACAAGCATTGATTTAAATCCTAAAGTTGAAGGTCGGACCAAGCTCTCCTATATCCAGCGAGATGGGTCACCCTCATGGCACAAGAGCAGCTTTTTGTATGGCAACGTCTGACGGATATTTCAAACTAGCAACAGGATTGCCTTGTTATCCTTGAGCACGTTGAACGCTCCATACTTGATGGGCATGCGCCTGAAGCAGATATGGGCTTGCGTTTCGGGATTCATTGTCTGCCGTCTTGTGTCAGCGGCAACTGCGAAGGGATGGCCTGCGCATTCTGTCGGGCTCCATCTCGGCGCAAGTAAGCGAGGCACGAAAAGCCTCACGGAGGGAAGCGCCAGCAAGGCTTTCTCCGACTCAGGGTGGGGCAGCAAGCGAGCTGATATACACAGATATTTTGCAGCATATCAAAGTTCAGCTTGGAATTCACTAGCAAGCAGTGTTTGTATATACGTGCCTTCAAAGGCCAGCTATAGGGTCTTCCAAATGACCAATCCAAGAGGGCAGTCGCGAGCAGAATAGCCATTGAACAACACGGCAACAGGGAGCAGCTTACGTTGGCTTTTGAGCATGGTCACGTTATAGGCTTGGACGAACTGTTGGGTACGTATTAGCCTGCGTCGAGGCTTCAACCAGACCATTACCGGAGGTGGGCATCGTGGGTATTATTGACTATTGTGCCGAGTCTCGTCCGAACACCGTCCTGTATACTAAGCCGATGTCCCCGTACCGACTGGTCCGGGTAGGAAAACAACTGTGACGGCCATTTTGACTGTCGAAGATTTGAAGCCCCAAAGGCCCTTCTGCCCTGGCGAGATATGGTACGCCATCATTCGCGGTTGCGCTGGGGGATGGGCTTGGTCCAGGTGTACTGACTTGCCTGTTGACGTTCCTTGCACGCGGCTGAATGGCAGCGTGATCAGTATAGAGTCTCGAGAAGTGGTGAAAGGTGACGGCGCGAAGGAACGGAATCGGTCGCGTACAGCATACATCAGTCCAACTACCTGAATCAGCAATGCGCAAGGATCTTGTACAGCTCGTCCCACGGCAACCTACCAAAGATATCGGCCGGTGAGAGTGGGAGGACATCGGCGTTGTGTGTTGATGTAGTCGGAGCACCACGCCTCCACAAGAGTGTGATGGTGCCCGCAACCTAGCTGCTTCTGCAAGGCGGTAATCTGTTAGCACAACTGGCCCCGATTCCCAGACAAGTGATGCACCAACGCGGATCCAGTTGCACATGGCGCTCTGGGCTCTGGGGAAGTAGGTACAAGAAGCATATGTCGAACGTGAACGGCGGTGTGAGACCACCGGCGGTTGCGTAGAACTTGTAAGAGTGTTGCTCATACAGCCGTAGGAGTCCCTCGGTGAGCAGCCCGGCCCACCATCAGTCGCCTTGCAACCAAACCGGGACGGCTTGGGTAACAGTTATTAATATACACAGTTATACACTCTCGCGAGGCCGTCTAGGTGGCTCACCAGCGCCAGCGCGATACCAAACAGGGTTAGGTGGCCATGGCGTCCACAGCTAGCTGATTTTGGCTTGGTGCGCGTCAGCAAATGTCAGGTACGTACTTGTACGTACTGCCTTGTGGATTCTCATCAGGTCACATCAGCCTCCTTCATGAAACAGCAACGCATTTACGAAGAGAGTTAGATGCCCATGGCGCCTACAGCTAGCCAGATCTGGACCTACCAAGGGCAAAATGTCTTATGCTAAAGGAGTCACCCGTCGTCGGGATCCGTACGAGCCGCCCTAACCCTGGCACCTGTTGGTGGTGCCTTGGGGCACGGGTTGCATGCCGCGTTCGTCATCTAAAGCAGTGACGAGTGAGCGTACGCCATGGCTCGTCGCAGTTGGACGTGCACGCTCGGACCTTTGATACCTCTAACCCATCCCCTGGTCTTTTCCCCAAAGACTTCGCGTCCGCCGGGGTGGAATGTGGTGACATTCTCCGAGTATCCTTGTCCCTCAGCAGCCCCTCTGCCTTGGCCAGTTTTCTTTTTCATGCGCGATGAACGGGTAGCCTGCGCAAAGTCCGGCAGCGAAACCTTTTGTATTGGCATGCCCCTACCGAGTGATGGCGCCGGGGTGCCACCGCAAGATGAGAGTTGGGGAAACGTAGACAACGTCGCCGGCGAATTTTGAGATTTAATGCCCCCGCACCTCGCCCTGCCTTTCTTCCTACTTTGTGCGACTCCGTAGGTGGCACGTGAACGTGCGCATGGTAGCATGAGTCACGCTCCAGCTTATACAGGGCGAACTCGTCCTGGACCTCTTGCACCTCCGCAAGAAGGTAACGATGTCGGTAAGTCCGAGTTTCGTCTGCTGCGACCTGCCAACGTTTTCCAAAGTCCTTTCGAAGGCGATCCGAACATACTCGTTCGGGCAAAAGTGAGGGGCTACAGCCGTCCGCCAGATGGAAGAATTAACGGATACATAAAACTAAACTGGCGTGCCTTGCCAAGGAGCGCAGAAACAGTCGCACTGCCGAGGTGTGCCCCTCATGAACTTGCAATGGCACCGGCACCCACCCTGGCCGAGAAGCCTGGCGATGGCAGTCAAGAGTCGGGGCCAGCAGACTTGCACTCTGGTCAATCTCTTTTCATGGTGCCGCCGCACTTTGGGCTGGCGGCCAGGATGGACCACATGGACAGGAGCTTTTGGGCCTTTTGTACATACTTCAGCAGGTGCTTTCACCCGAATGCTCGAGAAGCTAATGGAAGCAGATATCAACAATTGGTGCACGGGAAGGACTGTACTTCGGAACACAAATCCCTGGCTCAACGACTTCGCCCCGATGGGCAGCAACGACGGCGTCAGAGCCGCAATTCAAAGCCTCGCTGGGATGTATATATACGACTACCTACCCGACGATGCTGTGCTCGAGCGCGTTAATGAGAGGTTTTGCAACGCCGAGGCGCGGTTCAGCAGACTCTTGCTTGATCCTCGTACTGTCCAAGACCATTATCTATCTCAGGAACTCATCACCATCGCCATCATATTGTCTACGCAAGATGTAAGATAAGACATCAATGACAGAATGGTCCTTCCGGCAGCTACATGCTCACCTACACTGTTCCCATGCTAGATTGTCTTGACGGAGCGCCGGCTGCAGAAACAGTCTGAACCTCGTTGGTTGGCTGGTTTTCGACACGGCGAGATGTTGCTTAGATCAACGGATCTGGGTTCGCGCTTTTGGAGCCGTTCATATACACAAATCTCGTCGATACGCACTTCACAGACCATCCTTGTCGGCCAAGGAGTAATACTAGCACAACCAATGTCGGCTCTACCTAGATCTGGCACCTTCAACCAGCAAGCTGAAGTCTCTAGATTTGGTTGGTTGCTGCATGGCTCCGAGTCAGACGTGTACGAAATACACGGCGGGTGCGGACTTTCGAGAAAGTTACTGCACATTTTGAGCCAAATCACCAGCTGTGCGGCGCGTCTACAGCAAGATCCCGAGAATACCGTCATCCCCATGAATACACGCTACCTCACAGAGGAGCTGGTTCGGATGAGACAGTGGAGCACTGAATCGCTGCACTGGGACGCTGCAAAATCAGGGCCTCCGGGAGTAGATCGTCTGCGGAACATGCCCAAACTCTACCGAGTCACCACGCCTGCTGAGATGACAGACGTGACGGGTGAAGCTTGGAGGCTGGCGGCTATTCTATACTTGCAATGCCGTGTCATGAGGTAAGCTTTTGTCAAGTCATAAGGAGGGTTAAAACCGCACAAAGTGTGGCGTCACATTTTTGAACGTGACAGCTTTCGTATGCGACTACGAGACCCACACTAACGAAGTCACATAAGATTACCTCGGACCCACTCGGTCGTGACAGCTACCTTATCTGACTTGACGGAATGCATTAGGGTGTTGCCGACAAGCGGCTTTCTCTTCACAGCACAGACCCCGTTGTTTCCCGTATTCTTGTTGGGCATGCTGGCAACGAGGTCGGAGCACAGACTGGTTTCGAAAACGTGGTTTGACCAGGTAGTCTCCATCCCGACTAGAAGTGTATGTTGCCCATGGAGTCTCTCGAAGAAGGCCGATCTAATGTACACCCCTCAGACTGTTCCATCGCTCTACGAGGCGCTGAAGCGCATTTGGGGGTGGATAGATGATGCGATACAGTCATCTTCGCCCTGCAAAGACGATGACCACGGTCACATTGGGTGTCGGGACGCCTGGTGGGAGCGCATGGTCAAACAAGTCGTGGAAAGAGAGGGGGTGCTCCCAGGCTTTACGTAACGGACTGGGAGTAGGTTTCACTTTTGATGACTGTTGAACGAGCAAGGATGCTGCGTCGCCCCTACCTGTACTAGGCCTATGAGATGATGCGGTGTACATCGGGTAGAAACGACGAGGCGGGTGCGGTGATAGTCTCTGCTCCGATCACCCGAGGTCGCCGCGAGACTTTGAGTCATCACCACCCAAGTACATCAACAGAATCTGCGTCATCCGACACAAAAGTACCCGACTCTTTCATAGTAATGCCAGAGACCGTAACGCTCTTGCGCGTCATTGTCTGGAGATTGAGCACATGCGCTTCATCAAGCATCAATACCTTTACGTGAGCGAGAAAGGCGAGATACCAAACATTGGTGGCGGGCTTTTCAAGTTCCTTCGAGAGTCCACAAGTAACGCTTCGGAGAACATGCCTCTGCATCAAGTTGCATGGAAGGGCGGCCCGGCTCTGATGGCACGTCCTTCGTCCTCTGGCGCTAGTATCGGTGGCAGCACCCGTCTGGCACTTAAACGATTCCGACCTTGACGCTGGGCCATATCTCCTAATATATCTAGGAACAGGGTCCCGTGGCCCACGAAATAGTACTGCCTCTCAACGGTGAGGTGAAGCTCCTCGGCTTGAATAGCCAAGTGGCGCGCGCTTCCGTCATATCCCAGCTGGTAGGCCGTTTCGCTCGATCCATACAGGGCGAGCATTTCGGAATGACCAGCATTTGGCCAGCATCGACGTGACGCTTCCAAAGACGCTTGCCATGTTTTAAAGGCAACGTCGAACCGCAACATTGCGGTCTGAGCCATTGCAATCCCGGCCAGGATAGTGAAATCCCTGAACTTGTCGACAAAGCTCGGGACATGCCTAGCGTTCTGCATCTGCTGGAAGAGCTCTTCGGACTGCTCCAACGAAGAGTTGTCGGCATCCATAAGTTTGACAAGTGGCCACAGCCCCTTCATGAGGTAACAATTCGCCAAGGCAAGCGTCAGCCGTCTTCCATCCCCGGTGTCCATTGATTGAAAGCGTGCTAGGCTGAGATATTCGGCGTTCAATGTTGCAATCGACATATCCGCTGCGCCTATCTCGCAATAGACGGCGCCCATTTCAGTGATCATGCGTTTGCTAGAATGACCAGCTAAGCTGCATTCCGACAAGAGTCGTTTGAAACAATCGGCCGCTTCACCGAACCTCCCTGCAAACCTCAGACTCTTGGCATAAATGAACTGTCCCTCGAGGATGATGTGTTGCTGTAACCTTGACGGGTTCGACATCCGTAGCTCTTGCAGGATCTTTTCGATAGCTACGACGCCAGCGCGATCATCTATCCGATCCTGCGCCTCGGACAGCAAAAGAAAGCCAAAGTAGGGACTTGACGGCCCTAGGCACTGTTTCCAGGACTGTGCAACCTTTGACTTCTCGCGGTGATTGGGGAAAAGCCTGGCTAGCTGATGCTGCCGCAGGCGTATCCTGGCTCGTAGTTGTAAAACATGACTAGGTTCGATGTGTCCTTGATATTTTGCTCCATCGTCGCTACTTGGAAGCGAAATAGAGGTTGGCGTTTCTGGCTGCCGAGATGTAGATTCCACAACACGTTCAGCAACATCTAAAGAGAGCGTTTCCATGCCGCTGAGACAAAGTACGATGCAGAGAGACAGGTATTCACAAAGTCGGTAACATCGAAGTCAAACACATCGAGGCCGAGCTGACATAGGTAAAAAAGTGCTCTGTTCAAGATTGGCAATAGAGAGTGCGCAGTGGAATAACTGCAGAGAGATCAGCTGTGCACTAGGTGACCCGAAGTAAGGACTCACTAGATGGGCACGATATACCGGTCTTTTGGGAAAGAGTGGATGGCAGCGTTGACCACCATGCCCTGCCAAAAGCTAGGGTTGGTCGTTGCTAGGGAAACGTATGCAGATACCGATGGCATCACCAAGATCATGCCAGCCGCAGAGCGTGAAATATATTCGCCCCTTTCAAGTGCCATTATGGACGTGTTGAATCGTTCTGTGGATTCCAACGCCGCGATGAGTCTCGGCTGATAATTTTCGATATTTCCGTCGTCGCCCCAGCGAGCACTGCCGATAACGCCTGTTAGGAATCTGTCCGGAACAGCCCCGCCTGCGAACGTTAGGAGTCGCAAGAGGTCCTGGAGGTCGAGCTCTAGACCGTCAAACGCATGGCAAGGGTGCCCTGTGCTGAAGAACCCCAAGTCCTCGGCAGGTTTAGCAAGACGTTGGAAGTATAACTTTGACTTCTGATCGCAGATCAACTGTACAAGCAAGGCGCTCTCTACCAGGGTGAGATGCTCAAGATTTCTTCGCTTGTTCAGGATCAGAAGAAGGGCGTAGCTTGGCCCGAGAAGCTTCCAGATGGTCCAAACGACTACGTCTTGCCGGCGAACTGGATGTCCCTTCAAGATGTTGTCAATCCATGTTTTCGAGGTCGAGTCTGAGCCATAGCCCCAAGTCGCCACCGGGGTTGTGCTAGTCGCGATGTTCAGGAGCTGTTGAATTACTTTCTGCGGTCTTTCCCTAGGCATGACTCGCTTGTTCTGTCTGTTTGAGAGCTCAGCCTTTGCGAGCTCCGCGACGAGCATGGCTTCTTGTCCTATCTGCGCCAAATCTTCGCTGGGGACATTGGCCGGGAATTGAGGATCCAACCAGGTCCGACATGTCCACAATGAAGTTGACACGGAAACCTTGGTCTGTATCATCGCGAGTGGGGGACCACAAGACCGGTAGATCTGAGTTGGACGTGGGGTGCGTATCTGCCTAAGCGGAGCGGACTACCTCTGATTTATTAGTGGGTTGGCCAGACAGGTCAGAACACTGGATAGACCTGGCGGCCTCACTTCGGACTTCAGCGACCCATGGCCATTGCCCTGCAAAAACCGTCCTGAAGTGGGAAATTTGGCAACATACCTTTCGAAGCGTGTTGCGGCGCGATAACTGGCTGTTATTTCAAGAATAAAGATAAAAATTCCTACTCCCTAGGTTTTGCTTTCGCTTTGATTCGTCCCTGTCGCCGTTAGGGTTACTCGTAGTTCTCGCGGCGGCATCAAATACGTACGTTTCCTCGCGGCAGGCTTACCCGAAGATGACCCGACCTCAGTAGGTACAGGTCATGAACAATGGCGATATCATCGCGCTGGGTGAAGCACCTATAGATTGCATTTGAGGCCGTCCTTCTTCTTGCATGTAGCAGTGCTTCTATCTACTTTGCGACCCGTTTAAATTACCAAGTAAAGGAAGCATACGTCGGAGAAACGTGGCTGCAGTTCGTCCAAGAGTTAGTGAAAGGTTGAGGCGACCCCGGACGGGCACCCCTCCTTTGAGCGATAATTCCGAACAACAGGCAAGACATCATCAAACCCAGGGCGCTGCGCGATGGCCTTTGGGACGATCTCCAGTAAACACTACGAATCGACCATGGGCATCACCAGTCCGAGAACTTACGACGTGAGCAGTGGATGATAGCAGGCTGGCCTATAATCTAGCCATTTCTAACTGAAAGCAGAATGCAGTCAGGATGCTCCTTGGCAGGAAAAGGGGCCGGCGTCCGGACGAACCCTCGCACGGCAGCGCCCTGCCCAAGTCGCCATTGCCGAAAGGAACGCCGCAATTCACTGGATCACCACCGGTAGAGGGAATGGCTGGCTGGCTCCAGAGTCTTGGCGATCCGGTACGACGACCGAGCCCTAGAGCAGAGCCCGAGCAGACAGCCGTTTTGACCACAGAATAGCACCATCGGCTCTCTGTCGTCCATATCGCGGGAACAAAGGGCAAAGGAAGCACTGCTGCATGGGTCGAATTACTGCTTCGGGCTCACGGGAACAGGACCGGGGCTCCCATCAAGACTGGCCTGTACACGTCGCCCCATCTGATTGGAGTGAATGAACGAATCCGCATCAACTTCAGGCCTCTTGCGGAAGAGCAGTTCGCCGCGTACTTTTTCCAAGTCCACGAGCGTTTGAGCAGGTCTGGGGCCCCGGAACCGCGATACCTTCAGCTCATGGCCCTCCTGTCCTTTTACGTATTCGCGGCAGAGCGTGTCGATGTCGCGGTTATTGAGACCCATCATGGCGGTGAATTTGATGCAACAAATGTTATAGCTAACCCCATCGTCACTGCAGTCACCCCGATAGGAATGGACCACGTCTTACAACTTGGGCCAACGATTGAGAACATTGCATGGCACAAAGGCGGGATATTGAAGCATGGCGCCGCAGCATTTTCCGTGCCGCAGCTATCTGGAGTATCAGCGCAACTGCAACGAAGGGCGGGGGAAAAGGATGTGAACTTGGAATTCGTTGGATGTGATGAGGCCCTCCCCGTCCATCTGCCTGCTGAGCAACGCCTCAACTGTTCACTCGCAATTAAAGCCAGCAACGCCTTCCTCGCCTCGAAAATGCGCCCGCCTCTCTCCACCGACGACATTTCCCGAGGAGTACAAGATTTCCATTGGCCAGGGCGTTTCCAGACAGTCACCGCTGGCCGGCGACATTTCTTTCTTGATGGTGCCCACAACGAACTCAGCATTGCTGGAGCGGCCTCCTGGTTTGCAGAAGCTTCCCGCGCCACTGAAGTTGCGGCCACATCGTGGGTGTGACGTCTGACAGCGGCTTCGAGCTAAAATTACTGACACTAAGCAAAGAGATGCCTCAGTTATTCGAGTAGTTGTTTTTTCTCAAACGGCAGAGGATCGCGATAGCATGCGGTTGATATCGCTATTGGCCCAGTCGCTCCACGCTAGAATCCATCACGTCTTTGTCACAACCCACCGGCAGCCGTCTCATGGTATAGTACTCCAGCTCAAATTGCCTTGTCCGTATTGCTAAACATTCCAGTGACCAAGTTTGACGAGGATCTTCTCCAAGCCCAGGCTAAATTATGGGAAACGCTTAAGCCAGACTGTCAAGTCTGGAAAGTTTCGACCATGTGCGAAGTTTTGGAGAGGCTAGAAACGATGTCAGAGGAGTCCGAAGCGTGCCACATTCTCGTCACGGGCAGCTTGCGTTTGATTGGGGCGGCACTTAGGCTTCTGCGACTGGGAAAAGATCCATCTATTGGGGAAGCAGAGTCACCGTCTGAGTAACAGGGTAGTTTCGTCGGGTTACTCCCTATTCCCACGTAATGTTGCCCCGGCACTTGCGAAGATTCCCAGCTTCGACCACCTGTTACACTTGGCTTGATTCGCGTTTCTACTGTAGCTCCTCCGTGAGGACTTGTGTGCCGAGCCACTGGACCCCGTGTATAGACTCCACGAAAGCTGAAGCCGATCCCCGTGGTGCGTTCTGGGTACATTTCCAGATCGCTGGCGGCCCTGTTGGTGGCGTAGTATATCCTTGGTGCCGGCAATGAGATGGCAGATGCTGCGGTGGTGAGGTCGAACCCTCCCGCGTGCAAGCAGTCGAGTCTAGGCTTGCAACACAGTCCAAGGCGTGAAGCTCGGACGGTGAGCTTAGCTAGGGCAAAAGACTTTCACGTGGCAGTTGATTGGCAAGCATCATCCACGAAGGCACAGAAACTCAGGGTTGGGACGCACCACCTTGGCGGCCATATAACGCCGCCATGGATGGCGGATGGCTCACACCAATTAAGCCCGTCAATATTGTCTGCCCGAAGCGGCGGTTCGTGGCGTCTAGGCGTAGTTGTGGGAACGCGAGCGTGAGTCAAACAAGATCCAATGGGGCGTTGCACTAGCCCCAAGACGGAGATGGGCTAGCATCTCGTGCAGCAGAGAGGGGCGGGAAGACGCCAGCGGCAAGCAGGGGAGAAGCTGTGTGGCCGTCGCGATGCTTGTTCAGCCTGAGATCGTGATGGACGTTTTGTGTCGTGTCACGGCTCATGCTGCACACCGGGGAATGATGCCCAATTCTGCGCCGGTGCCGCCGAAAAGCAGGATGTATCTCGTGTCTACGGTATGTGTCTGCATTGTGCCTTCGCCTGCGTTTGGCTGACTCCTGCGATGCGTGTGAATCGGGTCCTTCGTTGTTCTAGTGATCGAGATTCTGGATCCGACGCAGCGACGAAAGGGGCGGCGTGGTGTACGCAACGAGCGGCAAGGTGAGTGCTTGGTTGGACGAGTCCAACAGTCGCGAGGACGTGCGTCCGTGGGCCATTGCTGGTCCAAAGCGATCCGGACTTCCTTGGCAAGGAAACTGGGAGGGAGTGCAGGAACAAGTACCAGTACCGCTGCCGGGGGTGGTGAGCATTCGAGATGGTGGGAGGGACCGGATGGATGCGTGCTGCTGTGCTTGGCTGGGAGGTGGAGGTTGGCGAGGTTATCCTGGTGGAGAGCTGGCACCGCGGCAAACTTTTTTTCCTGCTGGTCTGCTGAGCTATGAGTCGGCCATCAGAACAGCCGTTATCGGACGTGCGCGGTGCCGCCCGGGAACAATCAACGAAATGACCGTCAGCCCTTGGCCGAAGCGGATTGAATACTGCAGAGGCCTGCACATGTTCGGGTGAATGCATGCGTGTGTGGTACAGTACTCCGTACGGGGTGGCAGCGAACTGGGATGCAACAGAGAGGCTGCGGTGAGGCTGCATCGACGTCGCACGTCGACTTGCTTCAAACCGCGTGTCCAAGCTTCCAGAAAAGACATGTCGCCATTTCCTCTGGTCTGCCCAGTCTGGATGTAGCCGTCCGGCAAAGATCCCCGCAATCCAGGCGAAGCCGAGAAGCAGTGTACAAGACATGTAGCAGATCCCCGGATTCCACAGCTGTGCGCCGAAGCCATGAGCGAAAGGAGGTAGGATCTCCGATTGTAGGGGGTTGTCACTTAATAAGGTTGCGTGGTGTGCGCTCCCTTCTAGGCGGCAGTATCCTCAATAGAAGGAAGCCAAGCCAACACCCCATGTGCCTCACACGCCCCCCAATGTGCAACCGCTCGCGTCGTCAATGAACAACGAGGAGCAGACAATAGTAGCGGAGAACGAGTCCGACTCGCTCTTGGTTCCTCGCCGAAGCTGCTTCCAGGCTGGGGTCTGGAAGCAGAGTCGGTGACAGGCCTCGGACGTACCCTCGACACTTGATGCAGGCTTTCGGAAGGGGTTTTGGCAGAGTGCAAACTAGACAATGGAGCATCGTGTATTTTCGGGAAACGGCATTGCTCGCGTGCGACGATAACGACTTGCTGCACACTACTCTCGTAATACAAACCCCGACGCGGTGGAGGACGTGGAGGCCATCGTGGTGCAAGCAGGGCAGAGCCGGGGTGCTTGGGAGCCCCAGAGCGCGGTCCTCGACGGTCGAGGCCATTGGCGATGCGGACCACTTCGTACCGAGATCAGGTCGTTGCGGTGCGGCGCGGCTGGCAAACGGGTACGGGCATCAGTCGCACACCGCCGAGCGCGGGCGCTCCCTTCCAGCAATCGCGCGTTTCTGGGGGCTTCCAAGACGCCTAAAGGCTGGATGGTGCAAGCTTGTCATTGATGGAGCTCGATGGAGAACAGGCTGCAGACATGAATCACATTGAAGTCATGGGCGCCACTTGGAGCAGAGTCTGCGCCAGGGGCAATGACGTTGCGATCTCGATGTACGGAGTGCGAAACCCAAGAGGGTTGACGTCCGCGCAGATGGAGCGATGTCGCGGCTCACGTCCCGGGATCGTCTCCGCGTGTGTGGCTGGTATTCGTGGATCGAGCTGCATTGTTGGCGGCGACCCTGCCCTGCCCTGCCTGGATGCTTTGTGGTGCGCGGTGGGTGTGGAGGGAGGGGACCCTGCCGTGGTTCTGGTTCTGCTTCACACGAGAGTTCCCAATGCTTGTGGCTGGAGGAGTGCACCTATGCCGACACCTCGTGACTGACACCACGCCCCCCCCGAGGGGAGCATCCGCGCGCAGGAACAGGTGACTGCCGCCGTGGGGACGATAGCGGAAGGGGGGTGCCACCAAACCTTGTACCGGTACTGGGCCCCCTCCGGCAACTGACTGCTTGCGTGCATGGGTCAGGCCAGATCGATTTCGTCGAGCTCGACGAGAGCAACGGCCGACAAAGGCCCCTCCAACCCTCTCATCAATCAGCCCTCGGTCCTAGGAGCGTCGGCAGATGCGCTATCGTGATGAGTCCGTCTCCGTCGACCACGGCGTGGCCCAAGTGACCCAACCCATAAAGAAGCTGGCTGCCCGCGCCCTTCACACGCCGCCAGCCGTGACCATCATGTCAAGCCCATCATCGCGACCGCCACCCATCATCCCCTCCTGATCATACTTCCTGACGGGGCCTAATTTATAATCATCCCATTTCTAATACTACCGTCTGTCTGACCAACCTCTGTCGCTTCACCCGCGCCCTGACTCATTATTGACATTGGCGTTGCCTTGCCGTCGATTACGCCCTGTCACATCTCTCCCGTTCCGCTGAGCGGCCTGCTGTGTTCCGCAAACAGCCTACCTCTGCGCCCAACAACCACCGACCCGTCAACAAGACAAGAGACGCGCATCGCACACCCACCCTCACACATCCTATCCTCTCACAAGCAAGTCGCAGAGGGATGCCGTTTTCGCGTGCCGCAGAGGCCTCTGGGCCTCGTGCGGGCGCTCAAGCCAAGCCCGCGGCTCAGCATAAACCAACCATCGACATCAAGATTGAGCGTCACTTCAGCTCCAAGGTCTACACCTCCGGGTCCACCATCGCTGGCCAGGCCATTGTCCACACCCAGCGGGACACGCCTTTCGATGAGTTCGACATCATCTTCACGGGCATCGCCGCCACTCGCCTCGACTTTGTCCAGCAGTACCCTTCGCACTCTTTCCGCCCCTTCATGAAGCTGCGCATGCCGCTTCCGCGGTCTGCATTTCCCGAGTCTGGCGTGTTTGAGGCTGGGAAGACGTACACGATCCCTTTCAACTTCGTCGTCCCTCACCAGCTCACCTTGGGAGCCTGCAACCACCACTGCAGCACCCCCGTCGTTCGGGAACAGCACTTGCGGCTGCCTCCTACCGTCGGTTTCTGGGAGGCCGATGACCAGGCGCCTGACATGGCCCAGGTTGAATACTCCATCAAGGCGAGGGCGTACTCGAGGGCACTTCCTGGCAACGCGCCCGTCAAGCTGATGGAGGGCTATCACATGGTCAAGGTGCTGCCCGCCCTCCCCGAGGACGCGCCTCTCGACATCACCTTTCGGGATGAGCGATACAGCTTGTCCAAGTCCAAGACGATCCGCAAGAACCTGTTCTCGGCCAAGGCCGGCAAGCTGACGGCCACCGCCACTCAGCCCAATGCCGTCATGCTGGCGGCGGACGGACACGGCGCCTCGACCTCGACCGCGAGGATAGCCTTCAAGTTTGCGCCGACCTCGGCCGAGACGGCACCTCCAAAGATCAACTCGGTTTCGGGAAAGGTCACGGCTGTAACCTTCTTTGGTGCTGCCCCCGCGGATCTGCTGCCCAACTTGGGAAGCCGATCGGCCTACACAGTAAACCCTTCTCTGAGCTACACGGCCACCAATTCGCTCTTCTCCAAGTCCATCGATAAGCTGGCCTGGAAGCTGCGCAACACATGCGGTCGACGAGACTCCGGCTACTCGAGCTTTGGTCTCGAGGAGGATGCCTCGGAGACGGACGGCTCCGAAGGCCGCGGCCGTTCGGTGGGCAGGGCCAAGAGCTCCAAGAAGTGCCCCATTGAGCACACGGCCGTGCTGGAGATTCCGTTCAGCATTCCTACGTCGAACCGCAAACTCTTCCTGCCAACCTTCCACTCCTGCCTCATTTCTCGGACCTACACGCTTCACCTCAGCATCTCGTATGGGCCAACCAACACCACGATATCGCTGGCGATCCCCTTGCAGGTTGGCGTCGAGACGACTCACCAGCCGCAGTTGGACGATGGGCTGCCGAGCTTTGAGAGCGCCATGGCCGAAGACGAAGAAGCCGAGATCAATGCGCACCTGCAGCCGCGCCTCATGCGGGTTCTGGAAATGACGGATCAGACAAACAGCCTGCTCCCTGGATACGACGAGCTGAACAGACGGATGATTAGCGTCTCATGAAAGAGCTCGAACCGGATCGATGCGACCCTCATCTCTTCTTCGTTTCTTTCATTCTTTTCATGTCGCTACTGAAGAGGACGACCGATCTTTGTCATGTCGAATGCAAGACTTGCGGCGATTGTTGGCACTTTTCTTTAAAGGTTTAATATCTGTCGGGTATCTTTTGATTGGAAGCATGTTCTGGAGTCTTGTGTGTTTGTTTCTGTTGATCCTGGGGAAATATCTGCTTCATTTCTGCGTCGCTAGCATTGCGTTGAGAAACGGAGCGACGAAACGGATTTGCTTTGAGCGTAAGGTATACACCTGGGGTGATTGCTTGCTGCGACTGATGAACATTCATGAGTGACGAATGACGGGATACGACTTGAGTACAACACTTGCAAGACGGCATTAGAGGCCGTCTGATGACAATGAGTCAATATAATTACAATCACCACCTTCAAACCTACCAACAAGCCCGGATCTATCTGCTGCCGGACCTATCATGCTGATCTGTAACCCTGCCGGCCAAGTTGTACAAGATGGTCTACTCGTAGTGCTGCCGCTGCTCATCAAGGTACCTTATGCGATGTCACGGCACATGGGAAATGTGACTTGGCAATCAGGCGTATGATACGGTGAATGGTAAACCCTCGGCATGCATGCGCAATGCTACCACAAGCACGGGAAAACACAACGTGTATGCAGGTGACTTGAATTTTCCTATCGCTCCATCGTACAGTACTCCGTATGATAGGTGGCATGGAACGTACATTGCACAGTGCTTAGCACGGAACAGCGGTTGCTGCCAGAAGCTCCAGTGTGACAGGACCGTTGTCGCGACCGCTGCAGGCCGTACGCTGTTGGGCTCCTTTTACCTCCTCGTGGTAATAAATGCTTGTTTTACGGGCCAGCGCGCAGCACAGACCATTGGATGCCACTGTTGAGCGGCCGGGCCCCCCCCCTGACCCGCGCATCGTATCCGAAATGCAGGGCCCATCCGAGGCTGCACTGGCCGGCGACGACGCTGGGTGATTGGCGAAAGAGGGTCTCGCACGGGGGCCTGCCGAGCCCGCAGACTGGCAGCTCTCGGGTCCCCGAGGGGCGAAACTGGGGCCAACAGCGGTCGCTGGGAGCGTGCTGCCATTTTTAGGTACCTTGGTACCTGTAGGTGTCATTGCAAGTGGCGCTAGCCAGCGGGTGGGAACCGCGCTGGAAGATGCCCGGGACCTCCATGATCCATCCAAAGCCGCCGCAAGCGTCCCTGGCGCCCATCCGTTCCGCTACCGTACCTTATCTCCCGCGACCGACCATCGCCCGCCTGGACCCCCTTGTCGCCATCTCATCTCAACCCGATCCATCCCCTTCCGTTACTTGCTTTGCCTCATTTTCCCATTCCCCTACTCCCGCCTGCGCAGGCCCATATCGAACTCTAGCCTGGCCCTCTTGGCTCAAAGCTCTTGTCCAAGTACACCAGCAGCAGACTTCACGTACCTTTGGTGGTACGCATCGAAGCTCGTGCTCTTCCCATCTGTGTCGGTCGACCACGTCTGTTTCGTGCACCGTTGCACAGCGACACTCCGACCCGAGCTCGTTAGCTTCCTTTACGGTACTCTGTACCGATTACACTCGTTCAATCTTTTGTTTCGTCGATACAGCGCTGCCCCAGCACCAGGTCCAGCTACCTTGGGCAGAGAGGCGCCGCGAGCATTGGCTGTGACATCACAACGACGGAACCCTTCTCGACGGTCCGACCCTGGGGCACGACACTCCAATCGAAGGTCACTTCCTGCCTCCGATATAACACACACATCTTTCGGCCGAGAGGAGCTCAACCGCTTCAATCCAACTTGCGGTCGGCGTGCGACTGAGCTTCGAGTGGGTAGCGACGAGTGAAGACAGCCGCCATGGTTCGGGCGACATTGCGGGCCGGGCTGGGCGGCTTGCTCTCCCTATTGCTGCTATGTCCAGCTGAGGCCTTTTACATCCCAGGTGCGACGCCTTGGGCGATCTGTTCGCCTCCATTGCTGGCGTCACCATCTGCTAACCGGGCCTCTCTAGGTTGGTCGATCAAGAGTTACAAGGAGGGTGAACAGGTGCCTCTACTTGTCAACAAGGTTTACTCGGACAACACGCAATTACAATATGCCTACTACGACCTCCCTTTTGTTTGCTCCCCAACAGGCAAGCGCAAGGCCGGCGGTGGCCTTCTCAGCGGACAGAACATTCCCCTTAATCTCGGCGAGGTGCTGCGCGGCGACCGGATTGTTGCCTCGGACATGGAGCTTGCCATGGGCAAGGACAAGCCATGCAACCTTCTGTGCAACAAGGAACTGTCGCGCAGGGACCTCAGGCGCACAAAGGAGATGGTTCGCGATGGATACGTTACCGAGTGGATCGTCGACAACCTTCCCGGCGCGACGAGCTTCGTGACGAGCGACAAGACGAAGAAGTACTACGCCGCCGGCTTCAAACTGGGCCACACTGAGATATCCCACAGCACAGGCAAGGCACATTACTTTCTCTACAACCACCATACGATCGTGATACGCTATCGCAGGGCTGCTGGCCGTGCCGGCGATAGGGGCGAGCGGACCATCGTGGGCTTCGAGGTCTATCCCAAGAGCATCGGCCGTGAGAATCGCCGGGACAGCGCAGGTTGCCCTACGGATCTGCAGCATGTGGGTGGTGGGTTCGAGCTGTACATGGAACCCAACAAGACCAGCGACCTCGTGGCCCGCTATCCCGACTCGTCCTACTACCCAGACGCCCTCGACGACGACGACAGCGACGGCGGCTCGATTACAGTCCCTTACACTTACTCGGTCTACTTTCGCGAGGACGATAGCATCGAGTGGTCCCGTCGGTGGGACCTGTACTTTGTCAACCAGGAGGAGGGATCGCGCATTCACTGGCTGGCCATAGTCAACTCGCTCATCATCTGCGGGCTCCTGACGGGCATCGTCATGATCATCTTTGCCAAGACGATTCGCTCAGACATCAGGTCCTACAGGGAAGCGACGGCTGAGGACGGCAAGCTCAAGAAGAGGAAGAACCGCTCCGGAACGCGTTCGCCAAAGGAAAAGGTCCCCGGGCTGCTCGATCAAGGCGCAGACGTTGAGAACGATGCTGACGTGTCCGAAGACGACGAGGCACTCGATGACGTGACGGGCTGGAAGCTGCTGCACGCCGACGTGTTCCGCACACCGTGTTTTGGCAACCTGCTGGCTCCACTCGTCGGTTCCGGCATGCAGTTGTTGTTCATGGCGGTCGGGTTGGTGTTTCTGAGCGCCTTGGGAGTGCTGAACCCCAGCTTCCGCGGTGGTTTCATCAGCGTCGGCGTTGGCCTATTCATTTTCGCCGGCCTGTTCTCGGGCTACTTCTCGGCGCGCGTCTTCAAGAGCTTCGACGGCAAGGACCACGGGAGGAATGCGCTCGTGACGGCCATGCTCTTCCCTGGGCTGACATTCGGTCTCGTCTTCATCCTCAACCTGTTCGTGTGGGCCCAGGCATCGAGCACGGCGATACCTTTTGGCACCTTGGTCGCGATTGTGGTGCTGTGGCTTTGCATCCAGGTCCCGCTGGTGCTGGCCGGTTCGCACTACGGCTACGTCAAAGCTGGGGCCTGGGAACACCCGACGAGGACGGCGGCCATCGCTCGCCAAGTCCCCCACCAGGCATGGTACACCAAGTCTCTGCAATCGATGCTGCTGGCAGGGTTGATACCGTTCGCTGTCATCTTCATCGAGCTGCTGTTTGTGTTCCAGTCGGTTTGGCAGGACAAGAGCGGCTACTACTACGTTTTCGGCTTCCTGGCGGTGGTGTCGATCATCTTGGTGGTGACGATTGCCGAAGTGACGGTCGTCACCGTCTACATGCAGCTCTGCTCCGAGAATTACCACTGGTGGTGGCAGTCGTTCCTGGTGGGAGGCGGCAGCGCGGTGTGGGTGTTTGGGTACTGCATCTGGTACTACATGTTCAAGCTTCACATCAGCGGCTTCGTCAGCAGCATGCTGTTCTTCACATATAGCTTCATCGCTTGCTGCGTCTACGGGCTGCTGACGGGGACCATTGGCTTCCTGAGCGCCTATGCATTCGTGCGACGGATATACGGGTATGCAATTCCTCCCCTGAGCCATGAAGGACGCTCAATAATGCTGACTGTGACACTCAGCGCCATCAAGGTCGATTGACAGGTCTCGAGACGGCAAGGAAACCAGTAAACAAGCGTTTGTCACTCTTTTGAAATAGACTTGTCCTTTACACCATGGAGAGTGGCGTTGAATCTTTTTGGTTAGGGGGCTGACGGCGCATGAGACGCGATGCGTGACTTTACATCGGGGCGTTGCAGCCACTACGGCGAGCAGGCGATGCATACAGCGCTATGGTAATTTGCTTTTGGGATATGGCAAAGGAAGGGAACATTAATGGTATCATACGAATGCATTCTTGAAGGGTGTCATGCTCCGTTGCGGTTCGTTGAAGACGTTGGCGGGTGCGGGCTATTCCAAGCGTAGCGTATATCTCCGACTTGGGTGGACCTGCAAGAGTCTCGGCGCTGCGTCACGGAAGGGCGCGGAAAGGTCGACATGTACGACAAGGTGCGCGTCTGCCATGTAAAGTCAACGGTGGACTAGCGACGGGAGGACGCTCCGCCATCCCCCACGAAACGCCGGCGAAAACGTCGGAAACGTCGGAAACTTGTTCCGAGGGGACGCGAGGAACAACGGCACCAAAATGAGGCCCCATTGGGAATCCCGCAGGAGTGCCGAGTCCACAGCGGCGTCAGTTGGGCAACTAGGTGCGCTAGAGACGAGCCGTCGGTGGCCGGGCCGGAGGGCCTCTTAAATAGGCGGCGCAACGGCATCGACTTGACGGCTAGGCCTGCTTACACTGCTACCTACTTGTATAGTCAACCTTTTCGACGGCGCGAGGCTGCGCATCTCTGGAAAAAGCAAGGGTCAACCTCCAGACAGCAGCCACCATGGACGTAAGCGAGTTTCGCAAGGCGGCCAAGGAGGCTATCGATCAGAGTAAGTGCAAGGGTTCGCCCGCCTTGACCTGACCTTTCCCCGCACTCTGTCGCTGCCGACCAGCTTCACCTTCAGCTCCAGCTCCAGCTCCAGCTCCAGCTCCAGCTCCAGCTCCAGCTCCAGCTCCGACTTCACCTTGACCTTGGCCCGCGCGCCATGGCAACGGGGTCGTCTGCTCTGGTCTCGCACGCGCTGCTTGCCGTCTCGTTCGGGATGTGCACAATGGCGATGAAACCGGCCATTGGCATCGCCGTCCTGGAGCGGCAGACAAGTGCCGTGAGAGCCAGCGCACCGCAGACATGCTCACCACCCTGGTGCACAACTGCAGACTACATCGTTGCTGACACTCGTCTCCCCATCGACAGTCGCCGACTACCATGAGTCGATTCCCTCGAGGCGTGTCGTCTCCGACGTCCAGCCGGGCTACCTGCGCCCCTTGCTGCCAGCCTCGCCGCCGCTCGACCCGGAGCCCTTTGCCGACATCCAGGCCGACATCCACTCCAAGATCATGCCCGGCATCACCCACTGGGCCAGCCCGGGCTTCATGGCCTTCTTCCCCTGCACCAGCAGCTACCCGGCCGCCATCGCCGAGATGTGGTCCAACGCCTTCAACGGCGCCCACTTCAACTGGATCTGCAGCCCCGCCGTCACCGAGCTCGAGACGGTCGTCCTCGACTGGCTGGCGCTGGCCCTCGGGCTGCCCGCCTGCTTCCTCAGCGGCGGCGAGACGCACGGCGGCGGCGTCATCCACGGCAGCGCGAGCGAAGCCATCCTGACCGTCATGGTGGTGGCGCGCGACAAGTTCCTGGCGGCCAAGACGGCCCACTTGCCCGACGGCGACGACAAGGAGGAGGAGACGTGGCGTTTGCGAAGCCGTCTCGTCGCCCTGGGCAGTGCTGGCGCGCACTCGAGCACCAAAAAGGCCGCGCAGGTCCTCGGCGTGCGCTTCGCCACCGTCCCCGTCTCTGAGGAGCACGGCTACGCCATGCAAGGCGCTGCCCTTACCAAGACCCTCGACGAGCTCGCCGCCAAAGGCCTCGAGCCCTTTTACGTGACCGCTACCCTCGGCAGCACCGACGTGTGCGCCGTCGACGACTTCCCTGGCATTGTCGAGGCGCTGTCTCGGCGCGCCGGCACCCCAGACGACATCTGGGTGCACGTCGACGCCGCCTATGCCGGATCGGCCCTCCTCCTCGACGAGAACAAGCCCCTCGCGAAGCCCACGGAGCACTTTCACTCCGTCAACTTCAACCCGCACAAGTGGATGCTCACTACCTTTGACTGCTCCGCCGTCTGGGTCCGCAGCCGAGCCGACCTCATCACTGCCCTGAGCATCAAGCCCCCCTACCTGCGCAACCAGTTCTCCGACAGCGACCTCGTCACCGACTACCGCGACTGGCAGATTCCGCTGGGCCGCCGCTTCCGCTCCCTCAAGCTGTGGGTTGTGCTGCGCGCGTACGGCGTCCGCGGCCTGCAAGACCACGTCCGCAGGGGCATCGTGCTCGGCGAGACGCTCGAGGCCAAGATTCGCGAGCGTGACGACTTGTTCACCGTCTTCACGCCCGCCAACTTTGCTCTCGTGACGCTGCGTGTCAAGGGCGATGGCGAGGAGCAGATCAACGCCCGCACCGAGGCGCTGTACGAGGCCATCAACGCCGGCGGGCAGTTCTACCTGACGAGCACCGTCGTCAACGGCAAGTTTGCCATCCGCGTCTGCACGGGCACGGCGGCGGTGCGCGAGGAGCACGTGCTGAAGCTGTTTGATCTGCTCGTCGAGCGAGCCGAGAAGATGGTCAAGGGCCTTCTTGATGGACCTGCCCTCAATGGCCATGCCCTCAACCAACATGGGTAAAAGAGGCAGACGCGGCGACGGACTGTCACCGCACGTCCATGATTAGTACACGAAGCAATGTAGACACGCGCGTCGAGACGACTTGCAAATAGAAGCACCAAATACCAAGGAAAATGACACATGTTCACTAGGGATAGAGCCCTCATCGATGTACCTTGCATTCACACTTGGCTGACACAATGGGAAGAAGGAATCGCTGGACGTGACAATTATGCTATTAGTGTTCGTGAATCTCGTGCATGCAGAATGGCGCCAGCGCTCCGCTATCTATCCATGCCTCTTGATGCCCACGCTGTGAAATGCTGTTGAAAACATCACTGCTGTGCCATTTCGCCTAGATGCTGGCCCGTCGGGGCGCCGTGGTGCGTCGCATCGACCCCTTGGCTCCCGCCTCTTCCATTAACGGCAAGCCGCCCTCTTCCCGCAGCTTCTGCAAAAAGTCCTGACCGTACTTGTACCCCATTTGGTATAGCTCGTCAAACTTGTGAAAGTCCAGCGTCCCGTAGTCTTCGACAGGAGGTCGCATGTAGATGCATCCTGCCATCGTCTTGGCCCGCTCCAGAGCGTCCACGCTCGACACGTACGCCAGGCGGCCTTGAATCTCCGCCAGCGTCGGTGGGTTGGGGTGCGACGACAGCGGGTTCCAGCGGTTGAAGAACGCCCACATTCCAGAGAGCGAGTCCCCGTACGTCTGAGGCGTGTCGTCGTCCAAAGCACCAACATCAATGGCAAAGATGGTGTCAACTCCAAGTCCCTTCATGTGCGACACTGTCAGGTTGTCCACGTAACCGCCATCCAGGAGCATGCTGCCTTCGTCACACAGAGGTGGCAGCAGACCGGCAAGAGACATTGACGCTCGAATGTATCGCCATGCATACCCGCTCGTGTGGAACTCTGCTCGACTCTTGCTGATGTTGGTCGTGTTGCAGTAGAATTCCAGCCAAAAGTCTTCAATCTGAGTGTTGCCAAACGTCTTGAAAATACCCCGATTGAACTCGTGCCCTGTCGTGTAAGATGCTGACGGGTACGTCAGATCCAGGGCAAACCGCCACAAGCTTGCCATGCGCCCCGCGAACTTCTTGGCAAAGCCGAATATTGGCACCACATCAGCATGTCGTGCATAGAGCGCACCGACGAAGGCGCCAATGGATGTGCCTCCAATCAGATCAATCGGGATGCCTGCTTCTTCCAGTGCCCTGATGATGCCGATCTGGCTCATGCCGCGTGCTCCGCCCCCGCCCAGTACCAGGCCGATTGACTTGCCGCACAGCCTCCGTGCTAGGCGATGGAAGTCGCCCTTGTACGGACTGTCGGGCGAATAGTATGGCGTGTGATGGACCTTTCTCGATGTGTACTTTTGAATCTCGGCCTGCAAAACCTGGACTCGTTCCTTGAGAGCTTGGCCCAGCCTCTTGGATGGAGGGTGGACAGGCATCGCGTTCGTTCTGAATGCCATTTGAATATGATGGTGACCACCGTTGATCCACACGCGATTGCGCAGCCAAGATCTAGCGAGGCCAGGCCCCGAGAACCTTTCGGTGTGGAGCAGAACCAGCATCTTGCGCGCTGTCGACTTCATGCCGAGCATGAATCGCTCATATTCTCCAATGGCGGGCGATCCCTCAGCGACGCCCACCAGCAAGATACTATCGGCTTGTGTTATGCAGGTTTGTGTCCATGGCGAGTTGACGTTGGTATCTGTGCAACGAGGCTTCCCGTTAGTGTTTGACCGAGCGACTCAAGATGCAGCAAGATAGCAGGTGAAGAGTAGTTATTGTCAGGAAAAAGTTAGAGTTAAGAAAACCATCAGCGGCATTGCCTTTGGTTCAAAGGTTTCTCATCATGATAACGAAGCAAATGCAAGAAATAGCAACGGTGGGTGGCTTACCAGCAACATATACCACAAGACCATACTTTTCTTCCAAGTCGGCGAGATACTGAGAGAGCCTCAGCTTTCCCATCTTGTTGAAGGCATGTTTGCCCAGATGGTTGAGAATGGCGGCTTGGTTCAGCGATGTAGCACCGTTCGGGGGCCCAACCTGGGCAAGCGCGTTCATAAGACGATTGCCAAACTCGACAACAGGGACGCCAGCCGTGACAGGCAGAATGGCAACCGTCCGCAGGTTCATCGTCGACTTCCTCTGATTGTTGATGGCGCCAGAACCAGCCTCCTTGCCGCTGTTCTTGGTTGGATCGTCGACCGCAGCTCGCATCCGGGAGGCGATGATCTTGGAGATCTTGATGGTGATGTTGGGGTGTTCTTGAGCCAGGCTGTTGAACAGGGTCCGCGGAAACTTGACCAACTCGGTGTCACGAATGGCATGTAACGTGCCAGAACGAGCAGTCTCCGTGAGCACCTCCAGTTCTCCCACGCTCTCGCCCTGGCCATACTCGGCGAGTGCGCTCATGCCGCCATCCTTCCTGTCCTCCACAAGTCTCAGCCTGCCGTTCAGCACGATGTAGATGGCTTCGCTCTCATCGCCATTGTGGAAAATGACCTGACCCGCATTGACCTGAACCCATTCCAGGGCAAAGTCGATGTGGAGGATGAGACGAGGCAAAATGCTTGTCAACCGCTTCGCCATCGTGAGAAGAATGATTGGGTAACGATCGACAATTCTTTCCAAGGACGCTCGAGGCAAGAATCCAACATATACATCGGTCTTGGCCACCACGTCGATGAAGGATCGGTAAGAAGATACGCTTCCAATGTATCCGGCCAAGCCGCCTGATTTAACCAGCGCGACGCTGCGGCGATGGCTCGATCCCTTCTGAGGTTCTGCGCGATTGCCATCACCGACCGTCTCTGTGCTGTGGTCCCCGGAGGTAAACGAATCCGAGCCGAAGGGCCCCGGGCTGGACGCTGGGAAGATGTTTTGCGAGCCTTCGCTGCTGGCTGTACCAATGTCCAAGAAACCATCCACCACATAATACAAGCCGGGGTTTCTCTCTCCCTGCTCAACGAGAACAGAACCCTTGGGGAAGAAGACGATCTCGACTTCGTCCGTCATCTCGTGCGACAGGCTTTGCGCGCTTGGAGGGGTGTTGACTGCCAATCCGCCAGATGTCAGCGACTCAGAGTCCCCATCAGCCGAGCTGTCGAAAGGGGCCATGAAGCCAAAAGCATTATTGCTATAAAAGGCCCTGGAGCGTCTTTGATCCATAGAACCAAGCTTCGGCGATGCTTCGATAGACTCTGGCTCCCTCGAGGCAGTGCCACCACCGTCCAGCCCGAGAGACTTGAACATGCATTCCAAGATCGAGGCTCTGAAGAGGTTGTCTTCGTCAACCGACTCTCGCGCGTCTATGGAGATGCGGGCGTGCCTCTGGGAGTCGAAAGGATTGAACGACCTTGTTTCCAAAGGACTCGCCATGTCCATTTTCGAAGGGCCCAGCGAAGCATCGACCGTTGCCCCGGCCGTAGCGACACGACCGAGCGTGTGACCCATATGAGGAGTAGCGCGCAATCGCTGGGAAAACCGGCTGGCAGCCAACGAAGCAGGGCGTTGCTTTGCCATGGCCGAGAGCACGGCTTCCTTGCGCAGTGTCGTGCTACTAGACCGACGCCGACGAGTGGCGCCCGCGTTGTGCAAGGCGATTCCCTTCGTCTCCTGATCTTCCCCAATCTTCTCGCGCTCCCGATTGAATTTCTCCTTCAGCCGCGTCAACGCGTCGCCGCGCAACATATTTGGGAGCTGGCACACAGTGTACTTGATCATGCTCTTTTCGGTTTGGAGGACCTCATTGGTCAGGCCAAGGTAGTTGAATGCGTGCGACAGAGTAACTCTCTGAAAGCGGGAAAGGATAACGTGCACAATGTGCGCTGTGGCTTTGGGGTAGGTCCTGATGAGGCGACGAAACGCGCTCGCTGGTATGATGGCGATGGTCGTGTCGACGGTTGCACGAGCGATGATGTCTGGATGTGCCGAGCTCGAGGTCATCCTATGCGGCATGCCTGGCCTCTGTGTTGAATACACTGATGATAGAATGGATGCATCGAGAGACATTGGAGGGATCCTGCTGTTGAGACCGGCCTGCAGATGCGCGGCGTCTTCTGGCGGCATGGTGGATTGGCCCAAGGCTCCGCCGAGAGGAGGCGAGCTAGGCATAGACATGGGAACTTGGGTCGATATCCGCACAGTAGGGCCTCTCACAGAGTCGGGCTGCTGTTGATAGTTGTGACTGTCGCCGGATGGCACGCGAGGTGACTCGTCATCGCCGTGCCGCAGTTTGATGTCCTCGGTGAACAGAGACATGATGGAAAACATGGACGACATGGGAGCACCGTTCCGTACTTCAGTCAAAAGCTGGTACCGCTGTTGGCCGGGGGCGATGTCTTCATCGTCTGACGAGTCCAGGCCGTGGTGGTGAGATCGCACAGGTGCCCGGGGATTGCGGCCGGACTTGACAAAGATCTCGACCAGACCATCCACTACGATGCAAAAGCCCTTCTCCTCCTCCAGGTCGATTGTCTCTCCGGCAATCAGCTTCCTGGTTTGCATGCTCCGTGTGAGCTCATGGAAGACAGGGCGCTCAAGGTAGCCGAAAATCTTGATGGCGCTCAGAAACTCGTCCAGGTAACTGGAGAGGCCCGACTTTGTGCCCTCTTCATGCGTGTCTGGGAAGAGATCGATCTCAGGCTCCTTGCGCTGAGGCTCATGGGGCAGCCTCGAGTACATGTTGAGGATGCGGTACCTCACGACCCAACTCACGGCCGACACAACGCCGGCCAAGATCAACATGAGCGTGGTGGCGTTCATAGTCACCGTCCAGCTTGTGGAGAAGAGCGTGTAGAGAATGAGCGGCACATTGATGGTGGCAATGCGAATGACCCAGTACAGGATCGTCGAGATGAGGTTGATGACGGCCAGCAGAAGCCACGCGATGAAGCCGAACCAGCCGGTTGCATTCTGCGTCGCTGCCACCTGCGTGGCCGTGCTCATGGCAGAGGCGAGCGATGTGCTTGGCGACTCGAGGACGTGCGCGAGGCTCCGGGAGACGCTGTCGGCCGCCTGCGCGGCAGTTGACATGTCCGATGCCATGACTGCTGCGAATGCTGGTGCACGCAAAGGGCCAGCATCATGTGTGGCGGCGCGAGCGAGCGAGCCGTGGTGCAGAGTCGCAAGCAGACACGTGAGGGTGAAGAGACTGCAGACAGGATCCGGCTGCCAGCGCAGAATAAATAACACAGGCCGGTCATGGGTTGTGGTTGTTGGAGCTCGTGAGCTTAAGGTACCCACTTTGCCCGAAATTTGGCCGGCAAACCCCACTGCGTCATGGCAGCCGCCTGTGAGCTAGGCACCTTACAGGTACTCGTGGAGGGGCTCGAGTTTCGGCATCTGAAAAGGCTACAACTTCAACTTCGTTGGAAGATACTTGGACTTGAGCACGCCGACGCCTGTTCGCTGCGCAGGCGAGAACCCGTTGCAGCCGCGCCAACCATGTGCCCTTGAAGAGGCCCTCTTCTTGCACCGTCCAGATGCCCTGCGCACAGTTGGTAGTCGGCAGCCCCGGCTCCGGCAAAAGCACGTACTGTGATGGCAGTAAGTCGTCCAAACGCAGCGCAGCTGCGAGCACATAGGTGCGCCGTCAATGCTGATCTCATCTTTTCCCACAGTGCACCAATTCATGGGCGCCATTGGGCGCGCCTGCTCTGTCGTGAACCTCGATCCCGCCAACGACCATACCAACTACCCGGTTGCGCTCGACATCCGCAGCCTCGTAAAGCTGGAAGACATCATGCGGGATGACAAACTTGGGCCGAATGGGGGCATACTGTACGCCCTGGAGGAGCTGGAGCACAATTTCCAGTGGCTCGAGGACGGCCTGAAAGAGTTTGCCGACGACTACGTCCTGTTCGACTGCCCGGGCCAGGTGGAGCTCTATACCCATCACAACTCGCTGCGAAACATCTTTGGCAAGCTTCAGAAGCTTGGCTTCAGGGTGAGCTTCACATGAGCATATTGATACATGAGGGGGCCGCGCATGCTGACTATGTTGCAGTTCGTCTGCGTCCACCTCTCCGACTCCATCTGCGTCACGCAGCCTTCCCTCTACGTCTCCAACGTTCTCTTATCCCTCCGAGCCATGATCCAGATGGACATGCCACACGTAAACGTCCTTTCCAAGATCGACAAGGTCTCATCGTACGACGAGCTGCCATTCAACCTAGAGTTTTACACAGACGTCGACGACCTGACGTACCTGACGCCGTACCTCGAGGCAGAGTCCCCGGCCCTCCGCAGCGAGAAGTTTGGTCGGCTCAACGAGGCCATTGCAAACATGATTGAAAGCTATGGCCTTGTTGGATACGAGGTCTTGGCTGTCGAGAACAAGAAGAGCATGATGCACCTGCTGCGCGTCATCGACCGCGCCGGTGGCTATGTCTTTGGGGGTGCCGAGGGTGCCAACGATACCATCTGGGCCGTTGCGATGCGGAACGAGTCGTCCATGCTGGATGTCCAAGATGTACAGGAGCGCTGGATCGACGGGAAAGAATCATATGATCGTCTCGAGGAAGAAGTCGAGGAGGAGCGGGCGAGGTTGGCAGAGGAACAGGCCATGGAGCTGCAGCCGTCGCAACCTGCCGCACCTGACCCGGCCCCGATGGAGACGGATCCAGACTTTGGAGATATGTCGATACCGGCCGACGGTGGAGTCAAGGTGATGAGGAAGAAGAATTGATACCCCTTGTCAACCGTCGTCTTCGCTCATGGCCTCGTCGTTAGAGCTGTCGCCATGTACGTCCATCATGTGTTGATCCCGTAGAGTTTGTTCGGCAGCCTCCGCCGAAGACAGATTCGATGCCATTTCTCCCTTGGCAGCAAGAATGATCCTCCTGGACTGGCGGACAGCTTCTTCAGAAGCCTTGCGCATGGTTCCGCTCACGCGAATGACGCGGAAAATGCATGGACGCCCGTCTTTGACAGGCACATGATCCATGAAGGTTAAAACTGCCCACAACATTTGGTAGTGTGACCGAGAGCATCTGAGAATAAAGGTGGACGTGGCCAAGGATAGATATTTGACTGCAGGTGAGAAGAGTGTTAGCATCTAGGTCGAGGAGAAACGTGACATGGCAACGAACCCGAAAGATGTCCCTCGAGCGCCCCCGATCCATAGTCCCCAAACAGTTGCGCAGCTTCCGCTCTAATGGCTTTAAGGAGCATTGGCGGCGTCAGCTTCTCGATGGTCGGCTGGTTCCCGACCAGCAGGTCCGACACGCCCTTTGCAGGATCTGGCGGGTAGACGATGTTGACGAGGAGGTATCGCTCCTTGATGCGGACCATGTTGCCGGTTTGAGCCCACCCGGCTCACAACGCGGCTATGTCGGGACGTGCTACGTGTGGCCGCGTGAGAGGTCGTGGACTCGCGCAAGCTGGGGATTGAGCTGAGGTGAAGTTTGGGAAGCGTGGTTCGCGGCGAGCCGACCGACCACTAGAACGTCGCGCCAGCGGGGGCAACCCTGCCAATGCCGCCACGCACGGCGACTCTGAATGACATTCACTTCAACACATCTCCAGCACATTCAGAATAAACCGGCAGAGCAGTGACCGATGGTTAGATCGCGTCTCTTTCATCAAGACACACGGCGTTGCAGCTTTGAACGTTGATTGACAGGCGTTTGCAAGCATCACCTCCTACGCGAGACCAGCCACCATGGACGGCGCTCTGACGGCAGCCATACTCATTGTGTCCACCACGGCCGCTCAGGATGCTTCGAAGGATGCATCTGCTGATGTTCTTCGCAACGTACTGAGGGAAGACGGAGGCGGCAAGTGGAATGTGATTTGCGAAACCATAGTCTCCGACGATGTCCGTGCAATCCAAGAGCAGATTACGACCTGGGCTGATGGCCCCGATCCGCCCAACCTCATCATCAGTACCGGCGGCACTGGGTTTGCGGTTGCAGACAACACTCCGGAGGTAGCCTCTCATACATCAGTTCCTAGTGGAAGTGTGCTGACAGCTTGATCAAGGCAGTCTCTCCACTGCTTGATAAACAGGCACCTGGCCTGGTACATGCCATGTTGGCTGCCTCATTGACCGTCACACCTTGTAAGACTTGGCCGCCCAAACAACCTGCTCCTGAGTCCCATTTAGTTGACATTCCCGGTTAGTTGCCATGATGTCGCGACCCGCTGCAGGCGTGAGAAACAAGACCGTCATTGTAACACTGCCGGGTTCGCCCAAGGGCGCCAAAGAAAACCTGCAAGCCATCAACAAAACGCTGCCCCATGCCTGTCTCCAAGCATCCGGGGCCAACTCACGGGACCTACACGCGGGAGGTGTCAAGAGGCTCGAGGCTGACGCAGGTATCGGAGAATCAACGTCGCACGAGCACTCACACGACCACGGCCATCACCACCATCACTCAAGCGGGCACGGGCACGGGCACGGGCACGGGCACGGAAACCTCGTGAGACACACGAATTCGGACGCGAAAGCACTGTCAAATGATCCTCAGCTGGGTCCTACTCGTAGGCACCGCGAATCGCCATATCCAATGCTATCAGTCGATGATGCCCTCTCCCTGATCGACAAGTATACACCCGAACCCAAAGTTGTCACTCTCAAGGTCGACGATGACATCATCGGCTCAGTTCTGGCCGAGTCTGTCAAGGCACTGGAAAGCGTTCCGGCTTTCAGAGCTAGCATCGTGGATGGCTATGCTGTTGTTGCTCCAAAGGATGGCAACGTCAAATGCGTCTTCCCCGTCACAGCAATCTCACACGCCACTCCCGGCGAGGTCAAGGCTCTCAAGGAAGGCGAGATTGCCAGAATCACGACGGGTGCACCGTTGCCTCCCGGAGCTACGTCGGTCATCATGGTGGAGGACACAATTCTCAAGACCATGACTGACGACGGCAAGGAGGAAAAGGAGGTGGAGATCCAAGCCGAAGACGTCAAGGAGAACGAAAACGTACGGGAAGTTGGAAGCGACATTAAACAAGGCTCGGTCATTCTCGAAACTGGCGAGCAAATAAGCGGCATCGGCGGCGAAATCGGCCTTCTCGCGGCTGTCGGCGTGGCCGAAGTAAAGGTATACAAGCGGCCAGTCATCGGCATCCTGTCCACCGGAGACGAGATTATCGAGTACGGCCGACCCGGACCACTTCAACTCGGCGAAGTGCGCGACACGAATCGCATCACCCTCATCTCCGCAGCCAAGGAATGCGGCTTCAAGGTCATTGACCTGGGCATCGCCAAGGACAAGCCCAGCTCGCTGGAAGAGACGCTGCGCAATGGCTTCAGGCAAGCGGACGTGCTCATCACGACGGGAGGCGTGTCCATGGGCGAGCTGGACTTGCTGAAGCCCACAATCGAGCGCTCCATGGGCGGCACCATTCACTTCGGCCGAGTCGCCATGAAGCCAGGCAAGCCCACCACGTTTGCCACTGTTCCTGTCAAGGACAATGCCGGACAGCGCATCTCCAAGCTCATCTTCTCCCTGCCCGGGAATCCCGCTTCCGCGCTGGTGACGTTCCACCTCTTCGTCCTTCCCTCCCTCCACAAGCAATCTGGCGTCTCCCCCGTCGGGCTGCCCAAGGTACCCGTCGTCCTTGCCCACGAGTTCCCCATGGATCCGCGACCCGAGTATCACCGTGCGGTGGTGACGGTGGGCCATGACGGGCTTTTGACGGCCACTAGCACGGGTGGCCAGCGCAGTTCAAGGGTCGGAAGTCTCCGCGCGGCAAACGCCTTGGTGTGCATGCCTAGTGGCAAGGGGAAGCTCGAGAGGGGCTCCAAGGTTGAGGCTTTGTTGATGAACACGGTTCGTGGAGCTCCCGACCTTGTATGATGGCAGTGCAAGCGATCTCCATTTTGTCAGCTTGAAAGACGCCAATTACGGCTTTGCACCGCTAGATGATTGACTGTTGTAGAGAGGCAAGTGAGTCCCAAATGCTCACAACGGATGTGATATGAAAGATACTGCTGGAATCCGAGCTTAATGTATCTATTTTTACTGCTTCATGTTCCGGCTGATATACACGTCATTTCCAGGGGCTGGCTAGTCGTACAATGTAAAATATATCCTCTCCAGCCGATCGTCCGAACGCCAGACCAATCATCATTGGCGCAATGCAAATAAGTCTTCGCTTCTCGGGCCGCGAGCGGCCGCTTCACCAGTGTGAGTCGAAAATCATCTTGGCTTCGTCTACTGGTTGTCGCCGAAGGGGTTGGCCTTGCCGGAAACTAGCAAGCCAATGATGAGGCCAAAGAGGCCCAATACGGAGCTGAAGATTTCAATGACCAGCACCTTGACGAAGCTGCGTAATGTGAGCACATTGGTTCGAAGGGTCGTAGGGACAGGGAACGAGAGACGCACAGTGATGCGTCGGCAGCATCGGCGAGCGCGGCACCACTACCGTTGATGCCGACAGCCACGCCGCAAATGAGATTGCACATGCCCACAGTCAAGCCTGACCAGAACAAGGCGTAGCCGGTGTAGTATGCGTTGGCAGAGTAAGCCGCGGGGCCTTGCACAAGTTCGATCTTGGACGAGAAGACAATGGACATGATGACGCCGTAGATGGCGACGACCTCGCAGAAGATGATGGAAATCAAGTTCTTTGTCCGGATTCGAGGGGCCTTGACGCCTGCGCCGAGAATGGTCGATCCAGTGATGAAGATGCCCCTGCGACGGAGCTCAGCATGCGCGACGGCGTTACGATGGAGGGGGGGCACAAGTGCTCACCATGCCGCGCCGACGACGGACAGGCCAATACACAGCGCGATGCCCAAGTCTGCCCATGCGTAGGGAGAGACGGACTCGAGGAATGCACCGACATTGAAGGACTCGCCGTTGCCGGTAAAGAGCATGTCTAAGAGTCGTCGTCAGCAAAGCACCATGGATCGTTTGTGTCCTGGAGGCGTTGCATACACAGTCCTACCACGAGCACAAAGGACCCCACGCCGCCCAGTCCATAGGTGAGGCTCATTGTGACTGCTGTCGGCTCTGCTTCGACGACGAGTGGCGGAGTACGTCGGGCGCTGGATGCGAAGTCAACGAGGCCGAAGCTTGTCTTGGACGAGCTCCAGTCTAGGTACCAAGCTGGAGATGTTGCAGGTAGCCGCGACGTCACATGACGCAGTGGGAGCCTCAGGAGCGGGTTAGTCAGCGGAACTCTAGGCTGCCCCTCGAAAGCGGAAGACGCTCGTCACAACCTCGCCTTTGCAACAAAGCGTCGCTCGGCTCTCACAACGCTGAGCTATCTCTCCACTCGGCCAGCTGTCGCGAACATGGCGTCTGGTGCACAGTCTTTCTACGAGCTGTACCGTCGGAGCAGGTACGAAGCGTCTGCCGACGTGGACGTCGCTGCGAAGGGCAGACTAGGCTAACCGGGGCGTCACTGTTGCAGCATCGGGCTCGCTCTGACGGACACGCTCGACGACCTCATCAGCGATGAGCGCATCAACCCGCAGCTGGCGATGAAGATCCTGGGCAACTTTGACCAGGCCATTACCGAAACGCTGCAGAAGAACGTCAAGAGTCGCCTGCAGTTCAAGGTTCGTTGTCTACCGCGCCATGATTGGCGACGTTGGTGAGACCGCAGACGCTGACAAGTGGTGGCCGAATCACAGGGGAGCCTCGACACGTACCGGTTCTGCGACGAAGTGTGGACATTCCTCATCAAGAACGTGACGTTCAAGATGGACAACGGCAGCCAGTCCGTCCAGGCGGACAAGGTGAAGATTGTTAGCTGCAACGCCAAGAAGCCTGGCGAAACATAGCCGAGGACTAGTTCCTGGATGTGTGAGGTGCAACGGCAGTGACTGGAGGCGGTGGCAGTGGCGGCGGCAAAGAGCCCTGGCCCCGATGGATGATACCTGTGCTCTGGGCCGAGGAGATGGCTCGGGGCGGCTTGCATTTGGACGGCGTTTTGGGGTCTTATGACGGACGGTTCTTTTCACAAGTGCATCTGTGCTCGTGGGCGCAGGATAAAAGCCATCTCAATACTACAAATATGAGAGCACCCAGGCACCTTTGTGCAGACTTGCTGGCACAAGGGAGCTTTTGGCCCCGTCCTGTGGTGGTGACGACACCCACAGTGAATGCGACCCGTTAGGGCCATGGTGTGGGCCTTTGCAATACGACGGCAATCCATATGAATTTAGCTGAACAAAGTCTTTCTCAAGCTTCACGACGAAGTAAAACGCAAGAGGCGCATGCTGCCGCAGGTCACGCGTGCGTCACCGGCATCCCGCAACTTAAACTCGGTGGCGCATCACCTCCGAGGCTGGCATCGCGCCCCACAACTCCTCCACCTCAGGGGCCCCAGCCAGCCCGTTCCGCGTGCAGCCGGCATCCGTGACGATATTAATACGCCCGTAACGCGTAAAACGGCAGATGCGGTGGCCGTGGCCATGATCCGACAACGACGCACCGGCGACACAGGAGCAGCGCGGAAGCTAGAGACTCATCCTGAGCCACCAACAGACAAGACGACAGCAGCAGCAGCAGCAGCAGCAGCAGCAGCCAAGATGGCCGATGCGGTCCATGCTCCCAACGGCGCCGAGCCGCCTCGCGCCAGAGGCAGTCTCAGCAGCCTTAGGAGCACGCGGACGACGTGGATCTTGTTTGCGATTGCCAGCGGCGCCTGCGCTGCCTTTAACGGCGTGTTTGCGAAGCTGTGAGTTGTCCTCGTCCCTTGCAAATGGGGGCCGGCCGGCTCGCGTCTCATTACATGTAGATGAAGGGTTCGACGAGGCTGCCTTGACGTGGGAGCATGGTTGCTGATGATCACCGACGTTGCCTAGAACCACGACGAACCTCACGTCGAGCCTGTCCCACAAGCTCGCCGCTCTGCTCGGGCTCTCCTCCGCCGAGAGTGCCGTCGAGTTTACGGTGCGAGGGGTGAGTCTCTCATCAATCTGAGCCCGCACCTTTCCCATCTTGTTGACATTTGCAGATCTTCTTTGCCCTCAACCTCACATTCAACGGCATCGTAAGTCTCCCCCTCAGACCTAGGTGGCGCCCCCCCC
>JALHBZ010000032.1:11586-139980 GCA_024340015.1 Tolypocladium ovalisporum | reverse complement strand
AAGGTAGGGGGGGGGGGGGGTCAGTTGATGTGTATACTCGGGCGGACCAGCAATCTTTGGCCAGAGGGCCCCATTTTTTGCAGAGGCCGCACTGCGGCCTCTTGGCCTTCTTGGCCTTCTTCTTCTTCTCCTTCTTGTCCTTCTCGGCGCCGTCAGCGCCGACTGTGGTCGCTGGGGCGGCGGGGGCAGGGGCGGCGGGGGCAGGGGCGGCGGGGGCAGAGGCGGGGGCAGAGGCGGCGGCGGCGCCAGGGAGCCGCAGGGGCAGAGCCGGCGGGGGACCACCGGCCTTGTCATATGTAAAATCCTAGCTCTTCTGGTAAGCATGCTGCATATATCAAGACACTAGCAAGCAGGGAGACTATACCATTCGACTGGACATGATTCGTTCTATAATTTAGTAAGTATATATCTTTAGACGCGGACGATTCAAGCTTACCTTTGCTTCTTTGTTTGAAAAGAATTTGTATCTGATGATTATTAGTGTATGGTTCAACTGGTACCGAGGATGCGGGTGTACGTACGGCAGAGTGATCTAGAGTCTCTTGAGATAGAGTCGTGTTAGTACCTCGAGAACTCTTGAATGTTTTTGACGAAGAAAGGACAACTGTAACGAGGCTATGTTTGGGAAGAAGACACGATACTAGACAAGTGCAAGAAGAGCGGAAGCGAGAGACGTATGTTTGTAGATAGAGTCGTGAGGGAGCGGTGCAGCTGATGAGGGAGATTGGGAAAGGGAATGATGGCAAGGGAATGATGGCAAGGGAATGATGGCGGAGTTGGAGACTCGACGAGTGTGAGGCCGAGTAAGTGTGGGAATGGGCGAGCAGAGGCTCGACGAGTGTGAGAATTGGACGAGCGTGAAAACTGGACGAGCGTGAGGCTGAACAAGTATGGGAATGGACGAGCAGAGGCTCGACGAGTGTGAGACTTGGAGGAGCGTGAAGTTGAACGAGCATGAGGTTTGGACGAGTGTGAGGCTCGACTGGCGTGGGCTTTGGGCGAGTGTGAAGCATGGAGTCGGACGAGCATGAGGGTCGAACGAGCGTGAGGCTGGAGAAGCGTGAAGCCCGACTCCTGCTCGACACATTTGCAAGACGCGATGAGGAAACAGAATGAGCCAGTGGCCACAATGGTAGGAGGTGCGAGGCAGTGACGATGAGTGCCACGAGTGCGGCAAAGGTAACGAGTACGGCGAAGAGAGCAACAGTAATGGAAGAGGCGATACGTACGCAGACGGCGAGGGTGAAGGAATGATGAAGAAGAGAAGAAAGGAGTGGGTGGAGAGGGTGGGCAACGAGGTGTTAACACCTGGCAGACGGAGGACAGGAGTGCTCGAGGAAGGAGCGCTGGTTTTCCCACCCCCGGAGAAAACGCCCCGCCAGCTCTTTCTTCAACCCTCGTGCGAGCGGTCTGGGCTTCGGGGACTTGATTCACCTCGCTGCCTTCCTCGACGCTCACGGCGGCAGAGTTGGGAGTGAGGCTGATACCTGTTGAGAGACCTCTCCCATCAGCAACGTCATGGTCAGTTGGGCCTCGCATGTAAACGAGCAGCAGTCAAGATACATGTACGGGGCAATGGAGCAGGCAGTGGTTGGTCACATAGCATAGAGGCTCGTGAATATCAGAATGGCAATCATCAGGCTACCAGCTTTCGTTGTCATCACTTCCATTTGCCAGTCTTGAGACGATTTCATCCACTCTTGCTGACACAGCCACCGCCAGAGCCGTTGGCATGAGATGAGACGGCCGGCATGGCTGAGCCATCGCTGGGACTGCGATTGGATTTGTCTCGTTGCATGCGTGCTAATTTGACATGGCGAAGACGGTGTTGGCCAACCGGAAGCCAGCCGTCGCGAGGAATCAGACTTGAACGGCCAGCTGCTAACAGCTGCAGGGCGCCCATGATACGGGCAGTCGTGCCCCTTGTGCAGCCATGCCGACACTTGAAGTTGGACGACTCTCACATTCCAGAACTTGACATTATTTCGTGCTCATCACCACCAGACACGACACTCTTGAGCCTCGACCCCCAAGACTACCTACCTAAGGTAGGTACGTCGCGCTCATTACGGATGGTGCGTGACAAGCAGTATCTACGGTACTCGTCCCCCACGCCAACTGTCACTTTTCCCAGACACCGCCGCACGAGACGTACCCGGAAGAACGACCCAAGTGGAACCAAGGTGCTACGAGTTGCAACGAGTAGTTCCCCCTGTCATCGAATGTCGTTGGGCACCGAAGACAATGTTCTTTCTTTCCTTTGGCCACTTGATCAGCATGGAGATTCACTTTGCCATGCCACGTGTGGTAAGAGTCACAAAGGTCTACTTGCAGACCGCTATATTACAGAGGGAAGAGCGGCCAGGCGCGCCCAGACCGCGTCCGGAGCGGCCATGACGCACTGTGAGGTAGTTTTCTTTGATATGGCCGATAAGACGTAGAAACGGAAAGAGCAACTCCCAGTTCCTGGAAGTCCGGTACAGTGCCCCTTGGTGCTCGTCTCTGCCCTCTCTTTTTTTCTTCTCTTCTCTCCTCTTCAAGGAACGCCCGACAACTGACGACGATCCTTTGACGCACCATTTCTTTCAATTTCATCTCACCCGCAGTCAACTTTCGATATGAAGCAAGCTTCTATCCGTTCCTTCTTCACGCCGCGTGCGGTGCGCACCGACGCCCCCGAGGCTCTCCCTCCCACGGAGCCGTCTCAGGGTGAAATCCCAGCTGGGGTCATTGACCTCGAAGAAATAAGTTTAGTGTCTCCTGACCTTGTCGAGAATGACACTGGCGCTGTTGATGAGACTCCAGGTCCCAATGATGACCAGCCATCGGAAGAAGAGTCCGTTCGTGCTACGGCGAAGTACCTACAAGTCAACCCAGAGTCGACTTATGGTAAACTTTTTCTCTCCTTGATCCCAGAGAGTAACCTCAAGTCGAAACTTGTCGACTTTGTTGACAACCTCCGCCTCCGGCCGGATGTGAGTCTAGTGCCCATCGAGGCCTTTGCCTCTGCCTCTGAGACGGAGAGACGCAGCTGGGACGAGCACTGCCTCGAAATGACCCCAGCCTGGAACGCTTTCTGCACTGACATGCAGGCAGCTAGCAATGGGCAATTCAAGATCCCAGAAATGGCTTGCCCCTCTGGGCCAGTCAACTCCAGAGCCACATTCGTGTGGCACTATCCGACATTCGCCTCCAAGAACACGGAGTATTCACATGTCATGGACCCCGGAAGCAATACCCTTCGGGTCCAAAAGGCATAATCAATTTCCATGGCGGCATTGGCATACACTGACAGTCGACAGTTGAAAATCGGACTGCCGCGGGACGTCAAGACAATTGACTTGATCCCTGTCCGAATAAACTATGACGGTCGCAACGATCATGGAAGAGGTCCCGACTGGGAGCAACAGTTTCAGAACTGGGACAAGATCCACGAGACATGCGTCGACTTTATCGGCAGGGTCACCGACAAGGACAGCATCATCGTCACCATGGGGCGACATACCTTTGACGAAGTGGTCGACGTTGCCCAGAGAAGAGGCTTGACGGTCAAGTACCTACAACTCTCATTGGGGCAACAGATGTTCGGCCAAGCCCCAAAATTTGCCGTTGCACTGGGCTCAGATGGCAAAGTCGAACAAGTCATCTTGCGTTCGTTTCATGGCCAGTACACCTTTAGCAACAGCAGCCAGTCCCGCGGCGCTCTCTGGGACCTCATCTACAACGCCGCTTGCGCGTTTGCGGATGTCCCGGTTGCAAACATGCAATACTTCACCTGGAAGAGCCACAACCATACTTCCAAAGGACATGAAGTCCCTGCTGGACAAAGCCGGCCTCGTAAAGGCCAACATGCTGTTTCGAGATGCTCGCAAATTCGAGCGGGACAGCGACACCAATCTCTCTGCTGAAGAAATTCAGACTCTGTTCCCGCATCTACTGGAGAAGCAACCTGAACTTGTGGGCAAGCTCCGCGAGTATGAAGACAAGGGCTTGTCTCCGTCATATGTCATCTCCGAATACTTCAGTGCCAAGGGCGCTGCGACGAGGAAAAGCAATGACGTCAAACGCAAGGCCGATGAGCCTGTGGCAATCCCTTCGTCACCGCCTCGCAAAAAGCCGATGACTGATAGACAAAGAGGATACCTCGAGAGCGAAGAACACAAGGCGGCCCAACAAAGGGGCAACGCAACGAAGAGGGCCATTCTGATGGCCAAATATGCTGCGCTAATGAACACGCAGCAGGTTCGACATGCCCTGGCGAATCGCCACAACCCGGACAGATCTCGATCGGTTTCGGATGCGCTCGCTCGACTTGACAAGCAGAAACGCTGGCAGGAAGACCCGGACGCAAAGCCCGATGGCCAGAAACAGATCAACGCAAAACAGCTCTCTGCGAATTTGTCTGTATGGGTCACCTTCTACGACGAAGTCAGGTACCCTCGCGGTTTGCCGTACCAGTCTGGTCAGCCGGGATATCCCTTCGACTCTGCCATACCTCACGCCGCCGTTCGAATTCTCGAATCGTCGGGCTTCAGAAATGCAGCATCTCGAGTCGACGTTGCAGGGCCTCTGTGAGATTTCAAGACGCGCGATGAATCCTTTCGCCATCGCCGCTGCCTCATGCTTTTGCGTGGGTAGCCGTCTTGGCTTCAATCACTGGCTCTCCGGAAACAAAATTACTGACCATCGGATACGCTCCGTTGGTCGGAGCGTTCGTGTCTCGGCACGGGGAGGACTGGTCGATGGGTTTTCTCATCGATTGGTGGCGGTGCTTCGGCATCGGAAGGACACACAATCGAGGAGACTCGAGACGTGGTCGCGAAAGGGGCCCTTCGGGGTCGGGTGACGAAGTCGGACTCTGCACCTCCACGTGGTGTCGCCTGGTAATTCCTTTAGCCGCAAGGCGAGGAAGCCAACGCAGAGACGCATTCCTCCATTGATTGCTTGATGAGTGGGTCGTGCTGTAGTGTGCATGGGTTAGAGGTCATGGTAGCTACTGGGAGCTGTGCCTGTCGAGTGGTTGGAACTGTTGAGATCAGGAAGCGGCTACGCGTCGAGACGAGGTTGCACCATTGACGAGGTGAACCGTGGAGGATGCAGTATGCTTCTGTGGGAGAGCTTGTGGCGTTGCCCGACCCTGTTCGCCAAAGAGGTGAGGCGAGGACACTGAATCCGTGGAAGAGGCTGTGGTTGTAATAAATGGTTCTGTCCGCGAACGTGGCGGAGTCGGAGTAGCGGCTACCGCAAATATGAATTGTCATCAATGGCTCCCCTCAATGGCTCCCCTGTCGTAGAGTTGTTTCCATGGTTGTGGTGAACGTAGGTAGGTAGGTAGTCAGGTGGAGGGAGCACAGCGCCTAAAGACGTATGAATACAGGGCTTGCGCGCCTGTACAGGGCATTCGATACACCCGGCATCTTGCATCTCATGGCGTATCAGTTAATTCTTCTTTCGCATCGCCAATGGTCTGTTTGCCGCAACCTACTCGTCATATTCGGAAATCATGAGCCAGCTGACGTGGGAGCATCGTAGTCCAAATTTCGAGATGCAAAATAACGCATCGTTGTTGGGGACAGATCGTCGCCGGTCCGACCGTCAAGCTGCCAATCAAGTATGACTCGTCGGTAAGCTTGTAGTACGGACGCATCCTAGAAGCCGGGAAGCTGAACAGCTGAGGCAGGCTTGTTGCCAGCAGATGACAGCCTTTCAGCTCGGGTCACAACCCGACTTCGTGAGTACCCAAGTTCAAGTCGCAGTATCTAGCTTCTCTGGCCTCTCTACGGGGATAAATTAGTGGCTCAGCGCTGTCCTGATGTTTGGCCGGAATGAACATGAACAAGATCAGCTTCTTCCCAATTGTTATCGTCAGAGGTATTATTAACATACACACTCAATGAATGACAGGCGAAGAGCCACGCTGCTGCTATTCTGAGTGTCGCAATCGACCTGTTCCATCTATTCTACTCCGGCTTTGTGCCGTCATGTTTATCGGACTTTTTGAAGGGCTTGAGAAATGACTTTGTGACGCGCGTCGACTTTAGCCGCTTGCAAATATGGTCAAGGCAGTAGCATTTCGGGAATGAGATGCCCTGTTTTCGCTTCGCAATATTGCTATCGAGAGCTCGGTGCGCGAAGGTGCTGTCCCGGGCACTCGATGAGTAGAAGAATTGCAAACACCAACACCGCCGCTTGAGCATCGGCGCCGTAACGCCGACCCATTACAATGTAAGCCAGTCCAATAATGATTGATGACAGCTCAGGATAATTAGGGGAAAGAGCAGTCACGTCCGTTAGCCGTAAATCAGGTAAGCGGGCTTAGAGTGTAAGTTGACATGGCGAGAGAAGGGCATGAACATTAAAAGACAGCGCACCAAATATGGAGTTTATTAGCACGAGAATCTAAAATGGCCGATTCGGCTTCCTCCTTCTTCACAGGCTTATCAGCCTCACTTATTGGGCTTTACGGAGTAGAGCCCGACGGTCGTTGGCCAGGTCCCCTACTTTTGGCAGTGCGAGCATTGCGGCCTCTTATTGGTCTTATTCTTCTTCTTCCTCTTTCTGTTCTTCTCCTTGACCGCGACACAAAGCCTTATTGGTCTTGTTCTTTTTCTTCTCCTTCTTCTTGTCCGCGGCATACGCGATTGTACGCGGTGGCAGTGTCGGCGGTGACCGGTGGAGGCGGGGCCGGGCTTGGGGCAGATCAGCGGCGGTGTGGGAAGCAGCCGGTGGGAAGAATTGACACCGCCTTGATTGGAAGAGTTACTTCCCAATCAAAGTGAGGTGTCGGAACCGGCAAGAATTCAGTTCGTCAAAGCGGCGGGCAAAAAAAACGATGTACAGCTCCGCCGGATATCTTGAGGATATCTGATCTTGAAGCTGTCTTGATCGACAACGGTAGGATTCGAACCTACGCGGCCGAAGCCATACGCTTAAGAGCAATTCAAGAGTTCGAGGCGCACCCGATAGACCACTCCGGCACGTTGCCTGATTTGATGGAAGATTTGTTGAGTAATGAGTAATATAATGGTGTTGAGTTTGTGGTTGTGTGGGCCGGACGCCCCGGCGGGTGGGGGGTCCTCATTGGTGCAGGCCCGGCGGGTGATACGGTCTACAAAGGTTGATTGGGTCTACTGCGGGTCCTAGGGGCCTTGTCTTCGTGTCACTGCAGGGCAGGGCGGGCAGCCGTGTCTCAAATTACAGATATAGCTGAAGGCTCACCAGCCCGTGTAAGTCGAATTCCGTTGCACGCCGGCAACCCCCAGCCAGTTTGAGACTTGACATGATGGTCACTCGATCACATTATCTTATTGTTGTACAGGTAAGATCTTCTTTGAACATAGGTGTAATTATCAAGTTGTGTGGGTGGAGATGTTGACCAAGCGCCGGTGGTGGCCGGGATCTCCATCGGTGTGAGCGGCGGGGTCGGCTCGGGCTCGATCACTCGTCGGGACGTCCCACAACACAATTGGTCCAATAGGAGACGACAATTGCCCTTGTGTCGGCGCCGGGCAGGGGGCGCAGCCGTGTCACCAAGTTCATACATGTAATGTACCTGCACGATCACCAACCCGTGGCACTTCGGATTTTATTCCACGCCGGCAACTACCAGCCGATATGAGACTTGACAGGACATTTACACGGTCACGTTGCCTTGATTGTTGAAGATTGATGGCTTAATTGAGCTACGTAAATGATGAGAGCTAAAATCGGGTTTGGCACAAACCAAGGTAGCTCGCAGTCGCCCGTACTGTTGGTCTCGCGTCGAAGATGCTAACTGCCAACGGCCCCAGAGCTTCCCACTTGGGCGGTTGCTAGCGATGCACCGGGTAAAACGACGTCTTGCAATGGCGGCTTCTCTCACAGCGTGTTGATAAACCGTGTACCGAGTCTGGACGGGCTACTTCTACGCATTGTGTTCCGTCTGGTACGATCGACCGTCCACGTCATGCAAGTTGAGCTTCTGAATGTCCACGTCCTTGAGCAGCCGTGCCTCGAGTTCCAGTCAGCATCGACGAGCACGCGCAGGTTTACAGTTCTGCCATGGGTTGACGAATACGCACATTGATGGCGATTATGTCTCCGGCCGGGTGGAGGCCCTTGAAGTCGATGGCGACGCTGGAGCCGCACACGCCGCAGAACTTGTGCTCCCACCGCTTCGACGCGAAGAGATAGTTGCTCAGCGCAGACCACCCGCGCATAAACTCGACCTGGTCCCTCGGGGCGTAGATGAAGAGATAGCCGTTCTTGACGCAGATGGAGCAGTTGCAGCGCAGGACCGTCGAAGCCGCCTCGCGCGAGGATGCCTCGAGGGGCTCGTGCAGGACCTTGAACGAGGTGGCGCCGCAGTGGCAGCTGCACGCGTACCAGGCATTGTCTGGATTGTCGCGAGACGCAATGAGCTTTGACCAGTCGGGTTCCGACATGGTGCTTGTTGCTTTGAGTTTGGGATGCCAGGAACAAGATTGGCTGGAGAGATGAAGAAAGCCGGCGGACGCAGTGCTCCAACTCAGGATCATGTTGAAGGGCTCTGCATCACTTATAAAACGCCGCTGGTGCAACGGGCGAGCCAATGGCGGCGCCTGCTTCATTGGCAAGTATTATCGATTCAACAGCATGAGAGGGCATCACATCGTCTTGTACGTAGGTCGAACGGGTTCTACCCCTCGCTGTAAGCCATGCATGTCTCAGCGTGGTGTTCCCTCGCAGCCCGTAGACTCATGACGTGCGGCTTTCCCACCCATGTTTCCCGGCTCAATTGCATCCATGGATGCTTCCTGGGCCTTGGCGACCAGCGGCTTTGGATTTGGCAGAAGGCATCGGGCTACCTAATTACCGAGGAGACCCCAGCGGCATCTTGGCGAGGGCCGCTCACCGAGAAGCGCTACCGCACCCCGGAAGCTTGGAGCCTCGGCTCGGCCTGATTATCTCACCTCATCTGGGGAAGATCTGGGGAGCCGCGCCCCCTCAACGTTTCCCCATGGACATTCTCGAAAGCGCGTTTCCCAGAGTCAATTAAACGTAGACTGCATTTTTGAAAGGCAACATCTCTCGCAATGGATATTGATACTCTCTTTGGCGTCAAGGCAAGCTCGTGCCCAGATCCGCACGCTCTATACCTGGGAGTTCCGACTGACATTGTCAACCGTGACAGGGCAAGGTGGTGCTCATCACCGGCGGTAAGCCAATCCGATATCAAGCCGGCAACACAGCACTGACCTGACCTGACCTGACCTAGGTGCCAAGCATGATTGCCGAGGGCTTCGTCGCCAATGGTGCCAAAGTCTACCTGACGGGCCGCGACGCCGCCGCCTGCCAGCGTGCCGTCGAGGAGCTCACCCCCCTCGCGCGGCACGGCGCATCCGCCCACGCCTTGCCTGCTGATCTGCAGCACCTGCCGCAGTGCGAGAGCCTCGTCAAGACGCTGGCCGAGCGCGAGCCCGCCGGCCTGCACGTGCTGCTCAACAACGCCGGCGCGGCGTGGGGCGACGACGTCGACGACTACCCGGACCACGCGTGGACCAAGCTGCTCACGCTCAACCTGCAGCGCGCCTTTACGCTCACGCAGCTGTGCCTGCCGCTGCTGGAGCGCGCCGCCACGCCCGCCGACCCGGCGCGCGTCATCCACATCGGCAGCATCGACGGCCTGCGCGTGCCCACCATGGCCAACTACGCCTACTCGGCCAGCAAGGCCGGCCTGCACCACCTGTCGCGCGCCCTGGCCAGGGAGCTGGGTCAGCGCCACGTCACGAGCAACGTGCTGGCGTGCGGGCCGTTTCCCAGCAAGATGATGGCGGCCACGCTCGAGTCGTTTGGCGACGCCATCAAGGACGAGGTCCCGCTGCGGAGGATCGGCTCGCCCGAGGACGTGGCGGGCTCGTGCATCTACCTGTCGAGCAGGGCGGGGTGAGTTTGGCACTCGATGGATGACTCTTGGCCGGAGAAGCTTGACTGACGTGGTGATGCAGGGCGTATTGCAACGGAGCTTTGATCCGGGTGGATGGCGGCATGTCGCTCTTGGCCAAGATCTAATCAGCTTTGATGGCATCTGGGGCAACACGAGGCAAGCGAATGTATGACATGACCGCATGGCGCAATGTGATGGAACTGCGACAAAGAGACCGTCTCGGTCGGTCAATTATTCTCGACATCTGCCACCCACAAGGTAGTAGCTGAAGATATAGCTCCTGTATACAAGCCAGTCGGAGCATGAGCCACGCACCCACCGTCTCCCAAATGCAGTGTGAATGATGAAAACGACATGGTGATGAAGGAAACCCAAGGGATATATGCCTGCTGCGCCAGAAATCAGTACGAGTACGAGTACATGCTCAAAGCCACCCTCTCCACGCCTCCGCAATCCACCCCGCTCATAGTCGAGGCGAGACTGTGCAATTTTGCCACTTCCCGGTGTATCGCGGGCGGACACGACACTCTCAAAGGGACCGGGAGCCATCTCCGCTCGATGGAGGCAGTGTGAATCATGGCCGCGGCCACTGCGACATTTGGACGGACAAGGCAAACCGCAGCGCCGACATCGACGTTTGCGCGTCAATCGCTGGCGGCGTTGCGCTCGGTTCGGCGGCGTTGTCGGCGACTAGATGCCGCAGCTCTCAAAGTCGCGCACCATTACAGCGACTTGCGCGCGCTTGGCAGCCTCTGCGACCAGGGTAAAGTCTTTGAGGAACGAGTCCGTGGATGGCGTCTTCTTCTGGGCTGGCGGCGGGGCGGGTGCCGCAGCCCGCGCGACATTGGCGGATGACGAGGCCGCTGAAGAGCCGGCTGTGGTGGTGAGGGACGATGAATCCATGATGCCGTGCAGGTGCGCCGTGTGATGAGGACGAACAGAGGCGGCGGCGGCGATGACGATGTGCCGGTCAGAGGCAAGTCGATGTCGAGGAAGCGACACGAGCTCCAGGCTTGTGATGAGCCCAACAAACCCAGGGTCACTGTAGTGTGCTGCTTTTGGATTTGACCTTGTGTAGGGTCGAGAGTGTGAGCGACACCGGCGGCGGCAAAGGCGATGCTTGTGCCAGGTCGGTCGCGGTCTCCGACGAGAAGCACGAGGAAGAGACGGAGCGCACGACACTGCGGGCTCGGCGGCCTTTATTCGGCCGTCTGGGCGCCGAGCGAGATGCGAGACTGAGGAGTGGCCCCGCGATGGCGGCAGTTCCGTTATGCCTCGGCCTTGAACCCGCCCCGTCCGTCCTGACGTAGCGACTAATATGGCAAGTCTGCACGATGGAAACACCGAAGACGGCCGTCGGTGCTGAGATGAGGACGAGAGACAAGGCGCCTGGCGATGGGCGTGAAGACGGATTGCTGCGGGCGATCTTTGCGTCGTCGACAGGTCTTTTTACAGAAGCGAGCGATTGCCACAAGTCGACGGTTGCGGGGATCGAGGCTGTCTGGTGGCGCTGGTCGGCTGTGTCTCGTGTTGCTGGACGCGGCGCCTGGGCTGACGGATGCGGGGAGACGAGAGTGTGCAGTTGGGGAGGAGAAAAAGGAAGCGCGAGGGGGGGGAGACGGATATAGTTTTGCGGGCGGAGAGGGCGGAGAGGCTTGATGAGGGCAACCGGACCAAGAGGAGGCTCGGAGAAGACTGGAGAAGACTGGAGACGGGGTGGTGAAGCCATCAGTCGATGCGCCGCGCTGCGAACAAAGAGCCGAAGAGGCACCTTGTTCTCCCACCACCACCACCACATCCAGCAGCGGCGTCCTCTCCAACCAGCGACCACCACCACCACCCTCCACCCACCACTCCCCCAAGCGACGCAGGCACCAGCAGCCTTGCAAGCGGTCCAGTTGCGGCGAAAGAATCGGCCCCCTCGGCGGGGGTCGTCTTCCCACAGATCCGGTGGAGACGGGGCCCTGCCAAGCTGCGCGCCACGGGGGGCGTCATAGGCCCGTCGGCATCAGATGGGAACCCTGGGAAAGCCCTGGGCTCGCTACAGGGATGCCAGCGCGGCTGCAGCGCGGCTGCAGCGCGGCTTTTGGGCTGGGGCGGATGCTGGCGAGGAGATCCAATGCGAGCCAGCCCGGGCCTAGATTCTCCAGGCCAGCAGGCCGATGCTGCGTCCAGGCCGCTTCACTCAACGGGCCTCGATCACGATGGCGCGGGGGGGCGGGCTGGGGGACCCCGTCAGTTCATCAATAGCCAAGGCCCGCCCTTTGTTGTTGGTCTGAGCAAGACTCGCAAGGCCCTGCGACACGCCATCTCGACTGTTATGCCTTGTTGCTCAACGGTGGAGATGGCCCAATGCCAATGACTAGCCGGCCGAGTCGTCCGGCCGGGCGAACCCCGAACTCCAGCAACCCGCCTCGGGGAAGATTCGGCTCTGCATGGTCTGGCCTACCTACTGCTGCACCGCTGCGATGCCATGTCGTGCCGTCCTTGCGCTGCATCGTGGCAAGCCTCGTTGCTTCTCCGCACTACGAGTACAGGTACACAGGGCTTTGTCCTGCTACTGCACGCCCGCCTGCAGAGGGGAACAACTCGGCCGAAGCCTTTGCAATCCAGCAAGCAGCGCCGAGCCCATCACATGCTGTCCCGTCGTCGCATCCCCCGCGGCGTCCCCAGATCTTGCCCTCGTACCACAGGCGTTTGTACAGGTAAGAGGCCACAACAGCAAGCCCCGGTGCCGGGCGAGTGCCAGCGGCAGGGGCACTGGGTCGATTCCGCGGCCGGCATCTGCAGCGGCATCTACGGACGGCGCATGGGGGAGACCACCTTGCAGCCCCATCGTCAGCTTCGCAACCCGAGGTGGCCCGGCTGCTGCGTCGCAATTTGCGACTCGAGTCTTGCACGATGCGCCGGGAAAAGTCGGGAATAGGGTTTCCACATGGTGGTCGAGTGAATGGGGCCACTGTCTCTCCTGGGCGGAGCCGAGCTGCCCTGGATGTCCTCACTCGTACGCGCAACAGGCGTCTTTCCCATACCGCCTTTTCCGGACCCGCGACGGCCTCGTTGGCCTTCTCTCACCAGCAGCAGAATCATCAAAGGTCGTGCCAGTGAAGCCAGGTCAGGCGATGCCCTGCCAAACGCGGTGGCACCGCTTCTCCGGCCCGGCCCTATGGGTCTCCCCTGCTTGTGCGGTATTCGATACTTCGTAGTTGGCAAGTGTTTCGCGGCAATCACGTACGCCGCAAGCCGTACTCGGTACTTGCGCCCCCACCCGCGCGCAGCATTTCCGCAACGCAAACTCCCAAGCCCAAACGTACCCTCCCCGGCCCGTAATTCCCCCGAGCCAACATCCACTCTTTCGGCCACATCTCCAAGCCGCCGTACCGCGTACCGGGAGCCCCAACCAGCTTGTTCCCCGAATAAGCCTGGGCGCGCCGCCGCACATGGCTGCTGCTGCTGCTGCTGCTCCCGCCGACGAGCGCGGCTGGTTCGCCGCGCCGCAGCCCGTGCGCGAGCTCTTCAAGCTCTTCCCGCTGCGCGTCTACGCCGCCGAGCCGCTGCCCGCCCGCGCCCCGCGCCGGTCGCGCCACCGCCCGCGGCTCTACGTCTTTGCGGGCGACGACGAGGCCCGACGGGGACGCCCGAGCTTCAATCCCTCGTGCCTGAAGTGGCAGGTCCGTGGCGTGCCCCGTTGCTGAACTTGTGCTGGGACCTCGGAGCTGACAAGTCGTTCTAGACATATCTGCGCATCGCCGGCGTCGACGTCGACCTCGTCCCGTCAAACAACCACGCCTCGCCCTCGGGCTCGCTGCCCTTTCTCCTTCCCCCGTCGACCGACTCGAGACCCGAGGCGCCCCTGACGGGCGGCAAGATCGAGCGCTATGCCCAAGACCGCTCCGGCCATGACCTCAAGGACGTTTCCTCGCCGCGCCTCGAAGTCTACCTGGCCCTCCTGACGCAGAATATCCGCCCCGCCTGGGTATGTCTTCTGTCAAAGCCACATTGCACCGAGTTCAAGCAGCTGACCTTTTGCAGCTCCACGCTCTCTACATCCAACCCGCCAACACCTCCCTCCTGACCACCCTCTACCTCCCGGCCAGTATCCTCCTCCGCACACCCCTGCTACACACCCTCCGCACCGCCGCCACCGCCGAGGTCCTCAAGACCACCCGCCGGACGCTCCTGGCCCCTCGCCAGCTCATAGCCGACGCCGCGACCGCCTTCCGTGCCCTGGCTACCCTGCTGGGTGACGACGAGTGGTTCTTCGGCGCCGACGGTCCGAGGACATTCGATGCCGATGTGTTTGCCTACGCGTATCTGATACTGGACGATGGCATGGGGTGGAGGGACGATGCGCTGAGGACGTGCCTAGAGGAGTTTCCGAATCTGGTGCGGCATAGCACCAGGCTGTACGAGCGATGTTGGGGAGCCGCTGGGACCGAGGAGTGAGAAGACGCTCCGTGTGAATATGGCTCCGCCATCTCCTTGCCATGTCACGGGGGATAGAACGGGTCTCGTGTACCATTTTGTCTTATGATACCAGCGTCAAGCAGTGCCTGAACAAAGCAATATAGAGCTACGACTACCACTGCCAGACTGGCCACTTGCTTCGTACTGCGGTGCCCGAGAACTGTTCGTTCAATTTCATTTCGCTAGGCCTTTGTGGGCTCGTGTTCCCCGACTTCATGCAGTCAGCACCCAGAACCCACCACCGTCATCCCCTCGCAAGCACAATTAGCCTCGATGAGGCTCCTCGACACCCAATCGTAGTATTCCCCAACCGCAATATCGGCTTCGCCATGGATTGGAACCAAAAGGAGAAGCAAGTCAACGCCCGTCCAAGCCAGAACCCGGAAAGGAGAGCAGCCGGAGCCCACCCCAAGAATGCAGCCTTGAAAGATAAGGAGAGAAGTGACCGCCGGTCCGGCGCCGAAACACCGCAGCGATGAATACATGCCCTGACCAAGTAGAAATGCCACCGCGCATGCAATCGACCGCGAGCCATGTCGTAGTCGTCCGGTCGTTCATACCTGTGGAAACGCAGTGATGCCATCCACCAGAGCCTGTAGAGATACGAAAGCACCAGGGCCGCCGTCTTGTCGGAGATTGTCGAGCAAAACGCTCGTCTGTGCGTAGACCTTTTCCAAGCATGCTCTTGATGACTTGCCGAGGGAGGCTATGCTAGCGTTAGCCGTGCTCATCTCGAGTGGGCTTGTGATGGGGTTGAATCTGCACATACAGAGAATGGCCGAGTTGAGTTCCTCGGCGACAGCAGCCCGACCCTTCCTGTCCAATAAGTGGCTCACCTGCGGCTCCGTGAGTGGGTTGGAGTAGGCTACGAGGGCCCATATCTCCCCGAGCGCGTTGCTGACCTCCTTGCGCGGATCCTTGGTGTATTGTGCTTCCAGTGCCTGTCCGTACTCCAGCATGCTCTGCTCAAGCTCCATGAGCTCCAACTGCTGTTCCAAACCGTCCTTCTCCGGCGCCTCTTCCCAGGTGGCGTTGTTGTCACCGTCGAGATCGAGGTCCATGTCCTGCGAGCCTGAGCCAGGTCCATGGCCGTTAGTCTTCTGGGAGTCGCTGCTGCTTCGCATCTGAGCGGCTTTCCGAATCATTTCGATGAACTTGCGGCATCGAAGTTTGAAATACACCTCTTCGTTATCCTGCAATACTTGTGGATAGTATGCATTGGTGTACTTGAGAGCCCGGTCGACGTCTCCTTCTAGGATCGCTCTGCGGATGCCTGCATGCACATTAGACAACGTCGCATGACATATAGAAGGAGGAGGAGGAGGAGGAGGAGGAGGAGAGCGCACGTTGCCTGTTGTTAGCGTCCTCATCGTCCTTGATGTTGATGCCATCGACCTTCACATTCGGGTCCAGGTTGAGCGCCTCCTTCTGTGTTCTCATGTCCTCCGCAAAGGCCCGGGCCGTCTCGACGTAGCCGTCGTGTTGGAGGAACTGCAGCACCAAAGTTTGGATGAGGTCTGTCTCGTTCATGCCGGGTTCCAATCCCGACGTGTCTGTGGACTCGATGGCCCTTTGAATCTTGTCACGTTGCTCCTGGTGTCCTTGTCAGCAAAAGTTCAGCCGTTTCGCAAAGAGTCCAGGGGTGAGGCAGCACGTACACGCATCAGGTCATCAATGTTGTACACAAAAGGCAACTGTCCGAAGTTCGCAAGGATAAACTCCCCAGGCTTCTTAAGGCTGACGGAGGGATACAACTTGCCGCGGCCTAGGTCGTTGAACCCGACACCTGATGGTCTGTCAGCAGCAGCACATCTTGTTGCAATCAGAGCGAGTGCATCTTACCCAGCTTGACTCCGTTCTTGGTGAAGAACGCGGTGTGATCTCGAAAGTTGACGCCACAGCCCACCACGTCACCAGGATTGAACGTTGGCCCATAGGCACGCCCATTATTCTGCCCTGTGTAGCAGCGACCGTCGTCGCCGTGGTATGCCCAAGACTCTGGTTCCCAGCCCACTGGTCTTGCTAATGATGCAGTTTTGGTCGAAAACCCAATCGCCACGGTAGTACTACTCGATTGTCAGTCCGTTCGTGCTGCTAGACCAGGTCGTAGAGACCACCGCCTGAAGTGAAAGGAGTAGTACGTACTCGTCTCGCTTCCCCTGCAAGATCTGTATTTCGAAGTAATATATGCCACATTGGGGGGGCATGTGATGGTCTGCTCGCACGGCGGAGGCCTCGTGTTCACGCTCGTGGTGGCTCTTGGCCCCGAGGTATTTGACGGTCAGGTCATCAGGCTCGAGCTCGATGCCGCTCCAGATGTCATCCTTGTTCCATCGCGTCGGGAGAGGTGCCAAGGCATCGTCGTCCTCAAAGGCAGGCGGTCGTTCGATGACGTTGTGATTCAGGCCCCGGTGGGCACCGGGAGGGAGTGGTGACTGATTGAACGCAGCGCCGTTGCTAGCGGAGCGATTTCCGGCCGACCGCTTGGAATCTTTCCGTGCCTGCAGCTTCGCCTTGTGCGCGTTCTGCAGCATCTGCATGTACGTAGACTCCTTGAGGTAGGAGGGCACAAAGAAACGACCACGGGCCTTGCTCGAATCGCCATCGCCGTCGTCGTCGTCATCTCCATCGACCGGTGTCGTAAACATGTTGAAAGCCCGCGAGAATGACGGCATAGTCCCGGCCGGGCCCCATATGGATCCTATTTGGTCGTTGAGTGGATCGGCCATGTCGATACTGTCGCCGCGGACAGTGCCGGTTTGGCGGGACATGGGATCGACGAGCAGGTCAAGTGCTCCGTCCAAGATGGACGTGCGAGCGGGATGAGAGTAGAAATGAGAGCTTCCTCCGTGGCGTGGGGGAGCTGGAGTAGAATATGGAGATGCGAATCGGCCCCGAGCTTGAGCAGGGGTTCCGGCAGACGAGTCCGAGTCTGGAACACCAGATGAGCCATGCCGAAACGGACTGGTCATAATGGGGATGGAGTAGCGGCGGAGTGTGCCTGACAAACGAGGGCGGGTGCAGTTGCTGGAGCTTCCAAGCGAGCTTCAGTCAACCTGCCGCTCGTTCGAGGGCGAGCTTGCGTGTGACTGCAACGCTCCTCGCCACAACGGGTGCTCGACTATGCCAGCAGTCACGGGGCCGGCTGTAACAGAGGTCGGCGAGGGAAGGAATCGTCGCGAGAGGTCGGACGAGCAGTGCCCCAAGCAGGCAATCGGCAGTTGGGTCGATGACGAAGAGGGAGTGGTCGGAAGCTGGCGTGGAGTAGGTCCGTGGGGGTCCGCCGTCGAAGGGCTCGCTTGATGCCGGGACGGCTGCCGCAGATAGGCGGCAACAAGGCAAGCTGTGATTTGGCTCGGGCGAGGCTTGACCAGCACAGGCAGGGCGGCTATTACACGGGAGGACGAGGATGCTGAAGAGCGGAGTTGAGCTCGGCTCGGGCGCCTATCTGCGGAGATGGTCGACACGTCGAAGGGTGTCATCACCTGCTGAATTGACGGGCAATGCTGCAGCTGGGGCAGTGGAGCAGTGGGTAACGGGCGGGTGTCTCCGCCGGGCCAGCAATCACGCGCGCAGCGCACATAGCAGCAGCCGGTTTCAGCGGGCTCGCCTCCGCTGCGGCGGGCAGCCATGAGGCGCCGGCTGGGCTCGGGGAATGGTGGAAATCCAGTGGAGGTCGCTACCTTAGCTTCTGTAGCTCAGGCGTCGAGACCTCGAAACCTTGCCGGAGTGATTGGCTTGGCTCGCCTTCCAATCGGCTGCCTTTTGCGTCACCCCCTTCGTTGGGCAACGAGTGAGCAAACGACACACACCTAGAGTATTGCCCCCAAGATGTCGGCTCCTTGCTTGTCGCAAGGAGTCGAGGGATGGATGGGCCTGGGAGTCCAGACCGTCGCCGCGCAGTTCGTTACGACCAAGGTACAGTCCTCTCTCTGGCAGCTCGCCAACACCAAGAGGCCCCATCCAAACGCCAACCCGCACCAATCGAAGCATGCCCAGCTTCTTGAGGCACAAAGAGGATGACTAAGCGCCTCTAGGATCGCCAACGTCCCTGCAACATTCACCCTCGGCGCCAATTACGCAGCTGAGGCGTTGGGCCTCAGCACTGGAGAGATGCGACCCCGACAGTAAAAGTAGATGTAGTGCGCCATTTGCGCAGTGCCTGCGAATGGCTGCAGCGCGACACGCGTAGCCTGTTGTGCCCTATGGGCCCCCGGGGAGTGGATGGCGAGAGAATCCCATGATGCCATCCACAACAATACGTGGCTACTAGCGAGCTAGCCCGGCTGGAGCGGTGCTCAGCGGAGGGGCGGCCAGCTCACGGTAAATGCTGGGCCATGTCAGCCCATCGTTTCAGCGTCCAAGGCTGCGACAAAGGGAATGCCGCACAAACTTTACCGTCGAGATGTTGTTTCACAGCAGAACCGACAAGTGCACCGCGTGAATGAAGTACTCAGGCGTCCACCCAGCCCGTCCATGTATGAGTTCTACGACTACCATTGATAAACACAAAAGCACGCTTCCTTCGATCCTGTACTCCCACTGTCCTGCCGTCCCTGAGGAGCGTGCTATGCCTGTCCCAACGCCGGCGACTTCATCGTCGCGAAGACTAAGCTTGTGAAAAGCTCATAATAAGACATGAAATAATATGTGACCAAACACACCAACCAACCGTCGCCATCGATAGTGAAAACAAAGGCGCTGTGCGCTGCGGGCTGCAAGCCTGCTGGCGACTTTTCCATCGACCCTAGCCAGTCTCCGCAGATGGTCGTGCTATCGCATCAGTGAATCTTTTGAGAAAGGGACGTCTACACAGCAGATAAGACTGCTTTGTGGATCGTTCATGATGCAGCCGCGACGGCCATGGGTGCAGGCGATGAAGCGTTGATGCTGGGAGCGCTTCGCATCTCGGCATCGGCATTGCTGTTGCTGTTGCTGGCGCTGGGGCCTCCCACCCCGTTCTCCTTGTTCTCCTTGCCGCTGCTATTGTCCGCTGAAGGAGCGCCGGAATCGTCGTTGCCAGACTCTAGGGCCTTCTTCGGCGGTGCGGTCCATCGAGGAACTTCCCAGATGACGCCGGTGAAGCTCTTGAGTGTGAAGCCCCCTCGGGCCCACTTGCGGCAAGGCTTGCCGGATCTATCGAGTGCACGGAGGCCGGCGTTGATGGCTCCCTGGTTGGCCTTGGGCCCGAGCTTGTGGCCTCCTGCAGCTCGATTGGCGGCGGAGTGATCTATTGTGCCATCCTCCCTGAGGTCATTGTCAGCATGTTGTACCAGCCATCGAGCGATGACGGAGGAGACGACTTACAGCCGAGGCTTCTTCTTGGGGCCAGGCTTTCCCCTTGGCTTGGGCAACCCATCTATGCCGTTTGCGGATCGCTTGGTGCCTCTCTTCTTGGGCCCATCGGTGGGAGGTCCCATGCCAGACGGTGCAGGTGTGCCCTCGGCGGCCGGTGTGGCAGCGTTTGAATCGGATGCATTCTCGCCGTGGGAGGCGGTCGGTGCAGCCAGGTTTGCAGAGTTGGCGGGCGAGGCCTTGACATCCTTGGGCTCGGAGGATTCCTTGACCGAAGAAGGAGTGTCTTCCTTTACCGACTCGGGTATGAGAAGTATGCGCAGCTGCGCCGGCGCCACGGCCAGAGTGACCAGGAGGCTCGGCTTGGCGCCGGACTTGCGTCGGCCGTCTGCAGCCTTGCCGGGGGGAGGCATCGTGAAGGTGCGTGTATGTGTGCGTGTGTCGCGGCGATGGACGTTCAATGCGGACGCTGCGTGGACGAGGCGCCGTGAAGATGCAGGAGGACAAAGACTGGTGAGGGTGGCGACGAGGGAGGGTTGTGATTAGCAGTGGCCGAGGGTGGATGGTGGAGGCGGCGGCAGTTTTGAGCGGTGCTCGGGGCCAAGGACCAAGACCCAGCAAGCAACGGGCTTAGCAGGAGGGCTGGAGCGGTTGTTGGTGGTGGCGGTGGTGGTGATGCCGCACAGTCAGAGCCGTCAGGCCAGGTCAGACGGGCCAGGGGGCGATTTGCGTGCACGCGTTGGAGCCGGTTGGGGGTTTTCTTAGCAGGCAGGGCTGGTGTTGATGCCCATGGCCACGGCGGTGATGGAAAGCAGAGGCGGACGGGGAGAGTTGGGGGGAGGCGAGGGCAGGGAGGGAGGGAGGCGGGATTTTCATTTTCTGGGGGGCGTTGCGTTGTCTCGTAGGTTTGGGGCCTTGGTCTCATCCTGACAATTTTTTTGGTGCCAGAGGCGGCGCACAAGGGAAACGAAGTGGGCAAAAGGCTCTCTGGCGGACGGACGACGCTGGCGCAGATACCACAAGCAAGAAGCGCGGGCAGGTTGCAGGGCCAGACCGTGACGCTCGCGCTTGCCCCCCCGAGGGGGTGTGGGTTTTTGGGAAGGTTGCCGCGGGTCCGAAAGCTGCCTAGCGCCTAGGTATGCACCAAAAGGGGCGCACGCATTATCCTGGCCTCCGGCCGCGCCGGCCAATCAGCGCGTGCCTGGCCGCGTAGAGCAAGAGCGAGCTGAGATGAGCGGGCGAGGCATCGCGAGAGAGTGGAGGGAACGGCGAGGGCAGGCGGGATACGCACACGCCAAGGACGCTCGTTACTCGTCACGTCACAGGGGGCGGGCAGGCTTCGTTCAGGCTAGGGTCAGGCATTTACGAGTGCTGCTACGCACGACACCGTTTGCTCGCCGTCCATCGCATGACCAACACGAAGCGACCAACGATGACGGACACATTGGCTGACGGGAGCACCTCTCAGTGTGTGCTCTGTCGGAACAGGCGTTTGCACCTGGATGCACCGTCGAGAAAGGGGCTGAGCGACTTCCGGCCTCACCAATCTGGTCTGGCACGCAATTGATACACGCCGCCTGCACAGATCCTAGCGCACGGCGATGAATCGACACGTCCGCCAGATCCAAGTCGCGGCCCTCCACCCTGTCGTGCGCCCCTGCCCGAGACTTCCGTGCTGTGCGACCAGACACAGATGGCCATCAGCTTACCTCTGCCTGGGCGGAATAAAACCTGCCATCTCGCCAAGGCGTCGCCGCCGTACTCGTAGGGGCACAGCTCGTTGGCCGGGATCCACGGTCTGGGCTACTCATCATGAATACGGCGCAGGCCCTTCGATGACTTCTGCATGAAATGACACAGTAGGACTCCGTGGGACTTCGTGGGGTCCAAACCCCAAAGCACCACCGGCAGCCTTCGGATGCGCTCTCATGAATCAAGGCCGGACGGATCCTCTGCTTCTACGCTGCTCTTCCCCCTCCCCTCGCCACGCTGCCCACAAAATCATGATCCGATGTGCTGATAAAGCAAATCTGCGCCTCTACTGGTAAGCTCCAGGCCAAGCCCACGCCGCGCACACAGCAATTGGCAAGCCTGTTGCAGCGAGAGCCGGCATTGATTGCGGGCTGTCGTGTGCACGGCAGCATCCGAGCAGTCGGTTGCGACACCATTGAGGAACAGTTCTGTTGTGGGCGATGCTGGAATTTTCGACGCCCATTTTCTTCATCCGGGCCACTGCAACTCCAACGAAGCTACGGCACGCCGGGGGTGGCACGTGATTCTGCCGAGCGCCTCATCTATTCGCGGAACAGGACTCTCAAGCACTTCCGGGTGCATGTCAAATGTCCATCTTTCCACCTCATTCACGTTGTCCAAACGACAAAGACGCGTTTTAGATCGCCTGGGTCGCGATGCAAGTCGCCCGTGACGCCGATTCGTGACGAGCGTGTACGAGAGGATGCGACTGGTTGCAACTCTGCCGGAGAACGCTGCTGTGCAGTGGGCATGATTCATGTGTCGAACAAAGTTGCGGGAGATCGACTACCTTTGCTGCCTGCCTGCTCTGGAATTCAGCATGCGTCCGCAGTGGATTGAGCAAAGGCGTTGGTTCACAATGACCCAGCCAGCCAAGCGTCGTTGCGGCGCACCCGTTGGAATGCTGCGTTGCTCTGCACAACGCCAGCTCCGCCTTTGAAAAGGGTATATCAAGCAGATAGACAGCCGAGAGAAGATTTACTGTACAACCTACTGTGAGGAAATTGTTCTGTCACCAAAACGAAACCATGGTTCTTTTCGGTGATCTCCTTCATCTTGCCCTCACTGCATCCCCAGCTATTAGCTCTCATGAAGCAGTCAATTCAGATTCTGCCCTCGCCGGGCATGATGCCAGAGCCCTCCCCGCCTTTGCCAGCGACATAGTGCAGCTGCATCACACAGTGAGACGCGCCAGAAGCGTCGTCGAAGAAAGAGACGCTACGGCCCAAGTGCCTCATTCCGAATTGCAAGACATTGTCCACAAACTGAAGGCTCTCGAAGAGCAAGTTTCTGCTTTGCTGCCCGCCGACGCCAAACATGACGACAAGTCCGACAGCGACGACCAGAATTGTGATGTGGAACACCTTTTGTACTCTCTTGCATTGGACGGAACCCACAGCAAACGAGACCAGTTGAGTTATCACCACTTTTTTAATAGGAACGCTAATTGCTCCATGGATGCCATTGCAGCGGCGCAGAAGCAGGACATCCCTCTCAACTCGGACGACAAAACTCCCGACAAAGGCGACGGCTCCTCTCCATCCACGCCACCTTCCGCTACTGCCACGGGCGACGCTGCATCGACTGCGGCAGGCAGTCATGTAAAGTATGTAAAGCCCGGGGCTGGCCAGGACAGCAATGTTGCGAACGGAAAGGCGCCGGACCTCGACGACGACGATTCCCAGACGACTACCATTACCAAGACGTTGACGAGCCGAACAACCATAAACATCACCCGAAAGCACACGGCGACCCATCCTAGGACCACGCCGACAGATCTGCCGATCGAATCGAAAATCCAGGAAAACGGTCAGACTACACCAGCTGAGTTGCCAATGGAAACGGCAGCTCAGGATAGCGACCAAAGCTCACCAACAGAGCTACCGATCGCAGCGAAGGCACCGATCGAAACAAACGTCCAAGACAACGATCGAAGTACGCCAACAGAGCTACCGATGGAAACGAAGATCCAGGACAACGACCAAAGCACGCCAACGGACCCACCGACCGAAACTAACGTCCAGGGCCACGACCAAGCCACGCCGACCCAAGCCAGTACAGACGACCACGACGCAAACGACGCGACTGGGCGCAGTGCCCTTCCGTCGGAAGACGCACAAGTCCCCTCCCTCAGCATGAACGTCCCCGTGTCAGTTGGGGATCATATGACCTTCTCCAACTCGACCGTTCAAACCTTGATGGCGAATCATGACGAAGAGCCACGCCCGACCCTTGATTTGACCGAAACAGCGACACCTGTTGGCTCAGAGGTGACACAAGCACCCACGTCAGAGACCCCGAGGCTTTCAGATGCAGCGGGCGCAGGGAAGTTTGGTGCTGCCAATGCGGCACCAAGCGGTTTCAAGACGATCTCTACGCCGGCAGCAAAGGGCGCTGCCGAGACTACGCAGTAACTGGATGGGAAAGGAGGGTAAGGGGCGTTTCTCGGCAGATTGGGCTTTGGGCGACTGGGACTGGGATAATCTTTATTTGGCTGAGGAACGGAGTTTTGATTTATGGAACGGTTTCATAATGAATTTGGAAGTTGGAGGCAGTGATTTTGGCTAGCTATGGGGCGAACCAATAAACGCAATGACTTTCTGGCTTATCTGGCTGTCGAAACACATCTCCCAGCTTCCATTGCGTAATACAATGCCTCTCCGCCGTCGACAGGTGACAAGGTCGGGGGGGGGCGGTCCGACGACGGAGAAGCCCGCTTTTCAAGTCCATGTTTCGCAGGCGACGTGGAAGCGGAGAGGGACGAGCCCCGGGTCCGACGTCGTCTATTGGCCGGAATGGTTCCGGCCATGGTCCCACAAAAGGCCGGGCAGAGTCGGCATGCTGTGGGTCCAGCGTCCCTCAAGTGCCCCGGCCCCCCGCCCTCCACGATCACGGCGCTCCTCCACCAGCAATGCGGAGCGGCCAGTGTCACGACGAGAAATTGGAAAGCATGACCAGCTACCCTAGATTTCCCTCTTGACGGACACTGCTGATGCACTTGCAAACGCCCACGGCCCGGGGCCAGCGCGGCCGGGACACGATATCGGCGTAGACGGCGCGCCGTGTCGACCGTCTCGGCCGGCCCGTCGGCGTCTCCGATGCGTCGCGCGGCGGCAGTTCATCATCCAAGCAGCAAGGGATGCGGACGACTGATTTCTGTTACGTGTCGCTGCACAGTAGGCTCCACGAACCTTCCAATAACGGCTTGACGGAGGGGTCACGGATGCCGATGATGGAGAGCCAAATGCCCCTATCCCCGCTCCTTTGGCCGGAACGGATTCCGGCCACGGGGTACTTAGGCGCCGGCGGGAACCAAGATGGTGCCCCCGGATTCTGAGTTGCTCAGCATCACTCGCAGACGCCCGAGATACCTCGAGATCAGCGTTTTCGACCATCTCCAGATCCACTGGTCCCCCCCCCCCCTGAGATAGTCTTCCAAGATGGGCTCCATCACCAACACAACGCCCTTCCAGGTCCTCGAGGACACTCGTCCTGATGACAACTCCCTCCCTGCCTTCATGGTGTCCACCACCCGGGGGTTCCTGCCCCGGACGGACCCCGTCGTCACTCTGCCCAAGGAGTTTGACGCGCTCGAGTCCATCCTCCAGCGCATGCCCGTCAAGACGTTGTCGGGGGAGCCGGGTCTCCTCGCCCACAGCAAGCTCGGCGATGAGGTGGACTCGATGTTCCCTGACTTGACCGAGGCCATGGACAAGTACAAGGACAACCTGCCCCTTATGAATGCCCTGTATCGGGACTACTCCTTCCTGGCGTCGGCGTACCTCCTCGAGCCCTGCCACGAGCGCTTCGTCAGGGGCGAGGAGTATGGCCTGGGACGACAGGTGCTGCCCAAGAACATCTCCCTCCCTATTGCTAAATGCGCCGAGATGTAAGTCTTGTCTCGAGTCCATACCTGAGACACAGTGTCGCTGACGCTCATCAGCTGCGGCTTCCAACCTTTCATGGAGTACGCTGGGTCGTATGCCCTGTTCAACTACCGCCTGAAGAACCCTGCCGCGGGTCTCGAGTACTCCAACTTGCGTCTCATCCGTGCTTTTGAGCACGGGCTGGACCCCGAGTCGTCCGAGGCCGGCTTCGTCCTCGTGCACATTGACATGGTGAGGAACTCGGGGCCCCTCGTCGCCGGCACCGTGCAGTGCCTCAACGCGGCCTCCAAGGTCAACTCGCCCTTGGGCACCGTGGAAGAGCGCACCGACTTCAACGAGGGCCTGTCTTGTATCGTAGGCGCCATGAAGAAGATCAACAGCGTCATGGAGACCATGTGGGGAAAGTCTCGCCCGACCGAGTACACGAGCTTCCGAACCTTCATCTTCGGCATCACCTCGCAGTCCATGTTCCCCAACGGCGTCGTGTACGAGGGCCTCAATGACGGCGTGCCCCTGTCGTTCCGGGGCGAGAGCGGTGCCAACGACTCCATGGTGCCGCTGATGGACAACTTCCTTCAGGTGCCCATGCCCGACACACCGCTCACGGAGATCCTCAAGGACTTCCGCAAGTACCGGCCCAGCAACCACAAGGCGTTCCTCATGCACGTCAAGGAGCGCGCCCAGGAGCTAGACCTGCGCAACTTTGCGCTGGGCCACCGGGCGACGCCCGCGACGGACGAGGAAAAGGACCTGCTGCGGGAGTCGCGCAGCCTGTGGCTCCAGATCCTGGACCAGGTGCGCGACTTCCGGTGGCGACACTGGTGCTTTGCGCGCGAGTACATCCTCAAGCGCACGTCGCACCCGACGGCGACGGGCGGCAGCCCCATCGTGACGTGGCTGCCGAACCAGCTCGAGGCGGTGCTCGAGGACATGGTGCGCATCAACGAGCGGTCCACCAAGGAGGACGCCCGCGGCCTGGGCAAGACATGCGACGCCATCATGGAGGCGGCAATGCGCCAGCGAGATACCCTGCGGAAGGAGGTTGAAAAGTACTGCGTCGAGCGTGGTGTCGAGCGCAAGTGAGGGCTCTTGGGCTGAGAATGATACTGTAGGAGTAGTCTTGAGTAGAATTTTACGACCATGTCATGTCAACATATCATCTCGATCGGCCATCTCATGTGATGGAGGCGCTCGGCGCTTGATGCAGTGTAACGGCTTACATTGGGGCCAGCAGCATGCATAGATGGCGTGCGTTTCCGCATCGGCGTCTCTTTAGGGTGAGTGTATGCGGCCCGACAGCGTCGTCGTTGTGTAGCGTACCCATTCATGCTCTCGCGGGGCTTTTTGTAGAACAAGACAAATGCCGCCCTCTGCCATCGACCGGCTCGTCATCTCGGGTTCCCGTCAATGAGTGTTGGCGTGTTGGCTTGTGTAGCATCGAGTATGTGTGGTGGTGGAGTCGCCATGCAAGAGGCATTGACCTAGGAAGGTGGTCGGTCATATGTGGTATCGCCAGGCAAGTGTCCGCTGCATATCGAGCATCCTCGGCAAGTTCTCGCTTCGGTCAACGTCACCCATGCTGACGGCGAATGTAACGTGCTGCAAATTCGTGCAAGGGCGGCCAACTGGGCCAACACGCCTCGGGCGGAGACGGTAGCAGCAGCACGAGAACACGGACTGCATGCTGCCCAGCACCCCTTGTCGCAAAAGCGATGACTTGGCCGCAATCCGGGTGCGGCGCACAGCGAGGTTTTACTCAAGTCGATTGACAGGTCTGGTGCGAGCGGAGACATTGCCGCGGAGATATTGCCGCACCAAGGTCGCGATATGCACGTCGGGCCAACGCTATGCTGACTCAATGTGACGCTGCAGCCAACCGACAATCTTGAGACTTTTCACAGCCGCCGTCGGTCCGTGACTTCAGCATTCGCAATGAGCAGAGCAGCTTCCTTGAACCATCGCGACGGCCATCCGACTAACACGTTGCGCGCGCGCAGAGACCGACAGTTTCACGGAACGGAGCCCGGGGACGTCGGCAGCCCATCATGATGCTCCTCCTGCTGGCCTGCATTGCGGGCCTCGCCGGGGCAAACGCAGTCGAGCGTTATGTCTCGATTCCAATCACCGCAGGGGCCCTCATGCCCCGGTACGTTGTCGACAGGTCGTCACCTCTGGTGAAGCGCGACGGAAACTGCGGCCAGGGGCGCCACGACTGTAAGTCGACTACTCAGTACTCACATTCAACCCATCTCCGCACGCGTCCCGGCTCAGGCGTTTGACAACTACCCGCAGGCCTCGACATTGAGCGCGGTGACCAGTGCTGCGACAACGACACCTACTGCTACGTCAACAAGGCCGGCGACCCGCGGTGCTGCCCCATCGGCTCCAACTGCGTCCACGACGCCATCTGCAAGAGCGACAGCTATCAGTGCAAGCGCAACGTCACGGCGAGCGGCAGCGTCAAGACGGACCAGGACGGCTGCTGCGGGCGGCTATGCCGCAGTACGAGCTTCTACCTCTGCGCGCCGGACCTCGGCGGGAACTGCTGCCCGTACGGCGCCGAGTGCCGGGCCGGCGGCAACTGCGTCGCCATCAAGACGGCCTCGAAGTCGGCCCTGCTGACGCCCGTCGTCGAAGGTTGTACCACGGCGCAGTTCAAGTGCGCCGACGGCACGGGCTGCTGCGACAATTCGCAGAGCTGCACGCGCGTGAGCGGCACCGGCTTCTGCGCGCCAGGGACCCCGACGAACAGCAACGCCGTGGCGGTGGGTGACGGCGCGTCCAACGACGGGCTTTCAAGCGGCGCAAAGGCGGGCATCGGAGTCGGCGCAGCGGCCGCGGGCAGCCTACTCATCGGGGCCGTCGCCTGGCTGTGCATCTCCAAACGGAGGCAGCGGAAGCGGAGTCTGGAGCACCGCCCCAAGCCGGTTGAGATTGGCGGCGACATGGCCGAGACGACCGTGTCGCCCCGGCCGCGCGCCGGACACGGCCTCACCGAGGACTACTTTGGGCCGACGCCGATACCCGGACCGTACACGGAGACGGCGGCGGACTCGACGGCGACGGGCGCCTCGCCGGGTCCTGTACGGGCCGTTCCGTCGCAGCCCAACAGCCCTGGCGATATCGCTGCGCCCGTCGAGATGGACTCGGCGGCGGCAAGGGCCAAGGTGTACGAGCACCGCTTGCCCCCCGGCACGGCGAGCCGACACACCGCGACGCAGCCCGAGAATGTGGATGGACGCTTCGAGCTGTACGGCAGCGAGGCGACGGAACCACCGCCACCGACCACCATGCCGGGGACGCCTCGAAGCGAAGCAACGAAAAGGTTGGGGTCGTGAGATAGAAAAAGACTCACATGCCATTCGTCTAAGAGAACGCCTAGCCTAGTAGTACACGATGCCGTATAAACCCTAATTTGATATGGAAGAAAGAAGCCATCACACATGAGTTCTTTGTCGCAAGCTTTGGACGCCCCTTTGAAACAGAGACCCCTTTCAACGCCGTCCGCGAGACATACCGGAGACTGATACACAAAAGGAAATATGAGAGCGTCGGCGCCAGTTGAGGCCGACAGGCTAGCACACTACACCCCCAAAAGGCGCGCACGTCCGCAAGTCTTTAACCAGGTCCTCGACGCTGCTCAGGTGCTGGCTCAGCAGCTGCTGCTTGTCCTCGGTCGTCAGGGTCAAAGTGCCGCCGTTGTTGCCGCTACCGCCCCTCTTGCGCCGGCTCGTCCCGGCCGCGAAGGCGCCAGCCAGCTTGCTGGGGCTGCGCTGCAGCATGGCAGGCACCGAGTCGCGCTGGTTGGCGTGGGGGATCGAGGGCGTCTCGGGCATGAGGTAGCAGTAGAGGAACTCGATGAGCTTGAGCTTGACCTCGCGCGACGTGGAGCGCGACTTGAAGAGCGACGTGACGGTCAGCAGGCCGTCGAGACCTTCAAAGGTGCGCGTGTTGGTGGGCGTGTCGAGGAGGGCAACGACGAGGGTGAGGAGCGTGGCGGACTGGATCGCGGGGCAGTTGAAGGGCTCGAGGAGGTCAAGGAGGAGCTGCGGGAACGCGGCGTCAGTATGTGTATGCCGGCTCAGTAGTGGGGTGACCTGAATGGGCACCTACATTCATGTTTTGTTCGCGTGAGAACAGCGACTTGCTCGGCGGGTGCAGCAGCAGCGCTCCCTGAATCAAGTCGAGCGCACTCAGGATCAACAGGTCGTTCTGCCCATCGCTGCCCTTGGCCATCAGGCGGTCGAGAGTGCCAATCAGCCGCATCGCGACGTTCCACTCGAAGCCCTCTTGCAGCTTGAAGAACTCGCAAAAGGCCGGGTCCTGGCCCAGCTGCGCGAGGTCCTTGCGCGGCGGCGACGTCGGCGGTTGGCTCTCCTCGGCTGGGGGCGACTTGCTACTGCTGCTGCTGCTAGTGCTGGAGCTGCGGCCGCGATGGTCCGAGAGGCAGATCTGCGCCAACAGGCTCTCTACCTGGCGCAGGCCCTTGCGCACCTTGGGGCCATCGTAGGAGGAGAGATTGTCGAATGCGAGGGAAAGTAGGGCCTCCATTGCTTCGTGGCCGCGAGACTTTGTCCGCGTCTCAAACAAAGATTTGTTGAAGAGCGTTGTGCTGCACAGCGCCCTACGCAACGGCGCAGAACCACACGGCAAAGACGGACAAAGAGATGCGGACAAAGGGGAGGAAACAGGGTTCCCCAACCTTGTTGGCGGCCCGGTGCGCGCGCAAAAGGAGCGCAAAGATGTTAATACAGATGGACGAAGAGGAAGCGCATTGGGGTATCGATACGACGAAACGACGTGCGCCACGCGAAACGACGAGGACGGATGATGGGGCTGCGACGATGTGGATAAGATGGATGGGGGATGGCATGGAGAGTTTGCTGCGGCATGCAGCTGGGTGGACGGGGTGGGCGCACGCTTAAGGCGGTCGTTGACGGGGCAACCGGGACGGTGCAGTGGCGCCGGCAGTTCCGGCGCCGGATTTGTGGAGGCGCCGGCGGGTGGCTGATCTGCAAAGGGACCGTTAAGATTACTTGTAGGGGCTCGCATTGACTTGGCATTTACGGACTACAGTACGATCGACCGACTGTCAGTATGACAGTGCTGCGTCCTGTGAGCGGCGAATCTACAGAGTCGTCATTGACACCCGTTTGCAGAATCAAGTTGGCATCGAGGTTTGTAGCACCGGCGCCACGATGTCGGCAGATGGGCGCCCGAGACGTCTACTCAACTTGGCGATTTGCCAAAGCGCTCATCGTTCATCGGCAACCTCTTCATCAGTAGTCTGCTGCCCTTGGCCAGCGCACACGACTCGGACAAGAGACAGGGCGAAAGAAAGAAATCAGGCGTAGACCACCTGGACAGCGGCCAAACGCGTCCCGTACCGTCGTGGACCCCCCCGGGGGAAACCCCAAAATGTCAAATTCAGCCGTCCATCAGGTCCAATCGCGACGGAGTGGCTTGGCTCGGTACCTTAGCCTCCACTGCCCGTGTAGGCGACTGGCGCCACCTGGGACCCAGTGTCAGACGACAATCTGCTCGTACATTTCCCAATCGCGGGGGAGCGAGCAAGGACGCGCTGTAATTAAAAGCAAGGACAACCGCCGCTGCGATGCCCCGTCCCGCCGCTCTCCACCCTCCCTCCCCCTCGACACCTTTCCCCCTTTGCAGCGCCGTGCAGTATCGCGCTGCTGCAGGATACGAAAGCGGCTCGCATTGGTACCTGTACAGGTACGTCCGTCGGCATCGCGGTAGTGATGCAGCTCGCATGGGCTCAGCTGGCCCGCGCGAGGAGCCCACTGCCCAGCGTGCATGCGTTGCGACTCCACCGCTGCGCGGTCCAGCCCGCACCGACGACCCCTCCAGCTCCCCCCCCCCCTCTCCTCCGTCCACTCCCTCGCCTTATTCCAATCACCTGGCTCCCTGATGGGCGCGCCATGGTGGCGCATCGCATCGGCGGCCTTCTGCTCGTCAGCTGTCCCTAGCTGCAGCTCTCCCGCCCGCCTGCGCAGATGGCGTCGGCTGCTGGCGAAGGCGGCGCTCGATGCAACCTAGCCCCTGCCAGGCTGCCCTTCCGCCCTGCCGCGGACCCCCCTCAGCCACATGTCTGCGCATCCTATCTGGCTTCATCTGGCACGAGTGCGTCGTCTCCATGAGCTGACTTCTCCCATGACGTCCCGCAGCAGCAGCAGCAGCAGCAGTAGCAGCAGCAGCGCCGTTGGGCCGCCGACAGCGGGCCTGTGCGCGCCCTCCTCTGGACCGAGACTGGAGCCCCCTCCTCGTTGGCTGAAGCGCGTCCGAGAGGCAGATACGTCTGCATCGGGCGTCGTCGTCGACAACTGATACGGCTGCCTGGTCGTCTGCCGTGGACCCTGGCTGATTCTTCCCATCGCCACCCCTTCGTCTGCATTCGCGATCGCTCCGAGCAAGCCCGCCCGCCGCCTGCTGTGTTACCCCACGCAAGCCCGCGCCGCCCCACGACTGGGCTCGTTTCGCCTCCATCTGTGCCCCGGCACGGCGCCCGCGACCTCAAAAGACCTTGCGTCCGACAAGATGCCCGACCTCTCCCCTTCCTCGTCCTCGTCCACCTCGCCCGCCGCCGCTGCCGACCAAAACACCCTTCTCGCCGCCTCTCCTCCCGCCGCGGGCCATAAGAACCCCCTCGCCTCCCCCAACGCCATCCCGCCCCGGACCTCGAGCACAGGCGGCCAGAACCACAGCTTCACCCAGCCCGCGCCGCTGCCCTCGGTCCTCCGCCCCGTCTCCGAGGCCGACTGGCTCGGCCAACGGCGGCAGACGACCGACTGGCGCTCGCCCACGCTCAGCCGCGGCATCATGGCCATCATGCAGCACCAGGCCCAGCCGCCGCAGCCCGGCGCTCCCGCGCCGCCGCTCGACGTCGACCGCTACGCCCGCGACGACCTCAACTTCACCCCCAAGCGCTCCTGGACCGACGACAAGGAGAGGGTCATCCGCGCTCCCTTTGACTACGCCATCAGCCACCCGGGCAAGGACTTTCGCGCCCAGCTCATCGCCGCCTTCGATGCCTGGCTCAAGGTGCCCCCCGCTAGCCTCGACGTCATCACAAAGGTCGTCGCCATGCTGCACGAGTCGTCGCTCCTCATCGACGACGTCCAGGACTCGTCGGAGCTGCGCCGCGGCTTCCCCGTCGCCCACGCCCTCTTTGGCGTGCCCCAGACCATCAACTCGGCCAACTACATCTGCTACGTCGCCCTGCAGGAGCTCCAGCGCCTCGAGAACCCGCGCTGCATCTCCATCTTCGCCGAGGAGCTCGTGAACCTGCATCGCGGCCAGGGAATGGACCTCTTCTGGCGCGACACCCTCACCTGCCCGACCGAGGAGGACTACCTCGAGATGGTCGGCAACAAGACCGGCGGCCTCTTCCGCCTCGGCATCAAGCTCATGCAGGCCGAGTCGCCCACTTCCGTCGACTGCGTGCCCCTCATCAACCTCGTCGGCCTCATCTACCAGATCCGCGACGACTACATGAACCTCAGCTCCAAGGAGTACACGGACAACAAGGGCATGTGCGAGGACCTGACCGAGGGCAAGTTCTCCTTTCCCGTCATCCACAGCATCCGCGCCGACCCGGCCAATCTGCAGCTCATCAACATCCTCAAGCAAAAGACGACCGACACCCAGGTCAAGCGCTACGCCGTCTCCTACATGGAGGGCACCGGCAGCTTCGCCTACACGCGTGCCGTGCTGGCCACGCTAATTGAGCGAGCGCGGCGCATGGCCTTGGAAATGGACGAGGGTGTTGGAAAGGCGACGGGTATCCTCCGCATCGTAGACAAGATGGTCATCGAATAATGTGTGGGAGTCGAGCATCGTGGCGGAGCGTGTGGTGATGCGCGCGCTGGATTTGCGTATGGAACGGGCAAGACTGGAGGAGCTGAAATCTCAACGGATCTGGGGCATATCATTTGCGGAGAGCAAACTTTCAACCTTTGAGCATCGGGGTTATCGAGCCATCTATACCTCGTGTGGCAGGTCAGATTATACCAACATATCCAGGCACGACAATTTGAAGGAATCTGAGAGTCTGAAATTAATGACTTCGATTCCATTTTACAGCCTCGTAACGTCATCAAGCTCAAGTTGACACATCATGACACAGTCAACGGAGCAGCCTTTCTCTTGACCAGCCTCACCCAGCGCCGCCTCCGCCACTCTCCCCTTCGACCGCTCCCATCCTCACCCTCCTCCCAGCTCGGCTGCGGCTTCGTCCTGAGCCGGCTGCTGCTGCTGCTGCTGCTGTTGCCGCCGTTGCTCTTCTCTCCAGGGTCCACGACGCCTGTCCGTTCCTCGCGCTCGTCGTACATGTCGTAGACCCAGCGCTCGCCCTCGGTCTCGACCTCGACGCCCGTAATGATGCGCTCCTCGACCCACTCGCGGCTCCAGAGGTCGAGCGCCCACTTCTTCTCGCTCCACTCCCAGCCGTTGGGTGCCATGACGTCCTCAAAGAACCGCGACCCGCGGGGGCGATCGGCCGTGATGCGCGATTGCGAGAGCGGGTCGTAGGGAGAGGGCGAGAAGAGCCAGGGCTCCCACTCGCCAGCGGCCGACTTGTGTTGAAGCTCAAAAATCTCGACCTCGCGCGTCTCGGGCGCCGAGTCGAGGATGACGTCGTTGGCGATCCAGTGATCGAGCCAGGTCTTGGCTTTTCCCTCGCGCGGCTGGAGGTGCTGCCGGTGCTTGGCCTGGAGCAAGGCCTTGACGCTGGGGTGCCCCATCGCGACGAGCGACCAGCCGCCGCAGAGGAAGATGAATCGCCAAGGGATCATGTGCGCGCCAATGGTCATCAGCACACCGCCGGCAAATAGGAAGAGGAACACGGTCGAGGACAGCGCCTCGTTGCTAAAGTTGGTGACAGGGACCAGCAGCTCCACGACCTTGTCGTGCCCGTGGCTAAAGTCGCCCATGCTATTCTGCAAGTACTGCATATTCTTGAAGAAGTCCTTGCTCAGCTCCTTGGCCGGGCGGACCGTGGCGGCAGGCGCGAGGGGAGGCCCGCTGGGCGAGTAGCCGATGTTTTGCTCGCTAGAGAGAGTGCCCTTGGGAGGCGCCGGATGGCGAGCGATGAAGGCCGGGACGAGGACGCTGAAGACGAGCATGACCATGGGCAGTGCGGGCAGCAGGTAGGGATCGAGGCAGACAAAGGTGTAGACGGCGAGGAAGGAAAGCGTGTGGGTGGGCTGCTGCCAGGAGAAGAGGCCGACGGCATCATCCTGGAACTTGAAGACGACGCCGATGCGAGCGTTGAAGTGGCGGAAGTTGTATGACATGGTAGTGAGGTTGAAGCCGGGGCGCTGCGCGAGGGCCGACTTGTCGTCGGGGATGATGGGCCCGTCGGCGGCATGGGCGCTGTCGGTGGGGATGACTTGCTGGAGCAGCCTGCCAGACTTAGCACGGCGTCGCCAGCGACGTAGACGAGGCTCTTCGCAGGAGCACGACTTACCGCTCTACCAGCCGATCCTGGATGCCCGCCTTCTCGCGGATGGCAGCAAAGCCGCCGCGCAGGCCGCTCTTGTGCGAAGGCGACGACGGGCCCGACCCGGCGGGCTCGCGCTTGCGCTCTGGTGAGCCCTGCCCGCTGGCAATGATCTCGGCGATGAAGTCGTCCATGGTGGCGACACGGTCCGTCAGGACATGCTCTTGCTGGACGTGGCGACGGGTGCGTGGGCGCACGCTGCGTGATGCGTGTCTTGTAGAGGTCAGAGGCTCCCGAGGCCTTGGGCATGTGACGCAGGGACGGAACCGGGCGATGATCTCACTCCGGTGCGGTGCAGCCGGTAGGCACCACTAAAACGAGTGCCGTCAGTGGGGAAGTCGGCGCTAGCGGCAGCCAGCCGAGCTTCCAATCACTGGGGCACCTTGGTGCAACAGCCTCCCGTCCATGTCCAAGCTTTGGTTTCTATTAGCTTTCAAGATGGATGGGCAAGCTCAGTCGTCTGCAAAAGGTACTTGCATAAGGTAAGGTAGCTGCTCAGCTGCAAGGAGTGACATTGGTGACATTGGCTTCACGCGTCCTGCTGCGGTCTTGGCATTCGAGACACGGTAAGACCCGGGCTGCAGGAATGCAACAGATGCAGAGTGAGAACCTGACGTAAATAGCGACAAGCACTGCTTGCGCTCGCAAAGGATTCATGCAGCTTGTTCCTTGTAGACCTGTGATGCTGTTTCCCAAAGTACTTTCCATCGCTTTCTTACGCCTGCATAGCATGGTCGCCAGGACAGACGTGATGGTGCGCATGAAGGGACTAGGCTGGAGGAGGAGCCCGAACGGCTAGCGGTAGGCCAAAGGTTGGGCCCCATGTCGATATAAATCTTGTGCACTGAACCGCTGTAGCTGCCTTTTGCTATCAAGTCAACAAGTTGGTTTGGGCCCGACGCAATGAATACTGCGACGTAAAGACTCACTGTGCCGGTGCTGGGACGGGCTTTGCCTTGATGCATCGTGAAACTGGCATGGGGCCGCAAGCTTCTGCACATCTGAAGGAATCGGGGACGTCATCCGATGAACCTAGTCTCAAGACCGATTATCGCGTTGCAACGGGCCAGTGCTTCAAGATGCCAAACGGCGCCAGTCCAGTGGGGCCGCGACGAGGCGAGAGGGAAAGAAAGGGTCCTGGTAGGGTCCAGGTTGGTTGCTGAGCCGGCGGAGAGCGCACTGACGGGACGGATTACAGTTCAAAGCAGATGAGCGCATGAAGAGCTCAATCTGTTGAGAGTTCCAATCGTGGCTGACCTGCCAAACAATTCTCCGATGCCACTCGATGCGCAGGGCAAGGCTCCTTTCGATTGATTTCTCGCGAAGTGGTACGCAACCAACCGTGATGCGCGTTAGACATGCTTGGGTACGCCATGACCCGGCTCGTCGTGATAGTGTCCGCAGAGACAAAGGCACTGACATGTCCGTCCGGCCGCTGCTTGCCGGCCGCGTGAAGAGACACGCAATGCAAGGCGCTTCTGCAGCCTCGACGTTTGGCTGATGCTCGTACCGGTTGGTTTCGCGTCCACGATGCAAGCCCCTGGCCGCCAGTCGCCTAGTGCCCGCTTGCCCCCCACACCCTCCAACCACCAAATCTCCTGTGTGCAGCAATGGAAGCCACCACTGGCACCCGCTGCTCGTAGCGGGTACCTGAGCCCAGCTGGCTTCTAGGCGAGGCCCGCCTACACGCTGCACCGTGCACCACGTACAGGTACCTGGACCTGCCTGGCCTGGGTACGAACTCGTCAACGGCCGCAACTGGCAGGCGCTCGTTAGCGGAGAGGCCTTACCGCACGTGGCGGCACTTTCCTTCACGGCCGTCGCTCGCAATAGGCGTTGGCCACTCAGCGAGCTCCACAGCTCCTCCGCAACGCTCCCGGGTCCCCCTGTGCCCGCTCCAGACCACTCAGGTGGCTGCCATGCACCGTCCGACCGTTCATCCCTCGTTCTCGAAAAACACGACCGACGTCGAGCACCACACGCTTCTCCCTGTCTGCCGTTCGCCCTCGTCGCTCACTCGCGTGCGCGTCTGCTTTCCTCGAGGCAAGACGTGCTGATCGCTGACCGCTGACCGCTGACCGCTGGCCGCTCGTCTCGAGCACGGCTGCATCTACCATCGTCGCCGACGATTGCGTCGCCCATGTCCGCGTCCGGAATGAGGTAGCCTCGCCCCATGCACTCGGCTCCCTGACCGGACTGAGTCTGCCATATCCAGCTACGAGCCGGGCCTCGCCAGGCTCGCGCATCGACCGACGGACGCACTGGCGCCCGTCGGCTCCTCCATGACGCTGATGCACAAGGCACCTGCTGTGCCTCGACCAGCCGACTCGTCTCCGACTCGCCTGTGAGTGCCATCTGTTCTGCTCACCTCCTGACGTTGGCTCAGCGCCGAGGCCAGCACGCCGCCCATGCCCCAATTGTCGAAACTGACCGAGACTTTCTTGTCCAACAGCAGCCACACGTCTGGGTCGAATCAATCGTTCCCCTCGGCGTCAAAGGGCATCCGGCTCGTCTCCGACGCCACAATGCTCGCCGCGTCCTCTTCCAAGTATCACTCCCGGGCTGCCGTCGATCGAAATGGCGAAAACGGTCAGCTCGCGCAACACTCCGGCTCCTTCGACTTCTTGCCATCCGTCAGCTTCGACGACCTGCACACCAGCATCGAGTCGGCCTCGACCGAGTTCAAGCTGACCCAGTTTCCCTCCCCCACCGGCCAAGGCAGCATCCTCGAGGCCAAGGGTATGACAGACAAGAGATCTTCAGATAAGCCCACCATGACGCACGTTATGGGACAGCCACGCGCAGGCAACGCCGCGGCAGTCAACAAAACTGGGCGCTCGGCGTCGATTCTGCGAAGGCCGAGTACTTCTAGCAGACACACTAGTACTTCGTCAATGGTCTCGTCGTCTTCCGGTAACGTCGATATTCCTACAGCCCCCGCAGCTATGCGAAGTCGCCGCCAGAGTCATTATCCGCCTGTTTCGAATCCGACCATCGTTTGCAGGCCCATACGCAAGTCGACTGGCTCTGGCAATGTCGGGGATGCGGACGCTGGGACGCGGAATCCCAAGGGGCGGCGTCCCAGCTTGATGAATGACAAAGGAGCTGGAGATTCGAGTCGGAGATCCATCGACGATGCGGTAGGGGTGCTGCCGGACACTACGCGCAACATGGCCAGCTCAAGGGCCACCAAAGCAAAATCGGTGCAACCGCCTATGCGACCAAGCCAGACAAGCACATTAGGCCCCGACGTCAACCTGACTCCGGAATGCAATAGGCTGTCGGCGCTAGCTCCGCGCTCGCCACGCTTAGGTGTCAAGGCAACGACACCATCATCGGGCGGCAAAAGGGCTTCCATGATGCCGGGGGCCCACCACGCCTCACACGCTACTGGCTTGGGTGCCAGGACCATCAGTCCCACGGACACGAGACGGATGAAGCGACTGTCCACGATGCCGCACTCGCAAAGCCTCAACATGATCGTCAACGTGCCTCCCCCGCCGCCAGTGTCCATAGACATGCGAGCAGACTCTCGATCTCCCTCCATGATACCCCGCAAGGCATCTGGCACTCCTTGCTCCGCCCGAACGACCCCGGATTTCACCAGTAGAAAATCTTATAGTTCAGGACTGTCGGTTGGCTCGGCAACTAGCTACAACACCGTGCGGACGTCGATTGGTTCCCTGCGACCTCGTCTCCCTCAGTCAGCGTCTACGTCTCGACTCCCGGCGCCAAAGCACATCTCTGTGCACAATCCCCCCCCCGCCGGGGACGAGGAGGATGTCCCTCCCGTGCCCGCCATCCCCAAGGCTTACGAGTCCCCGAAAGAAGCACCGAGAGAGGCGAATGTCGCGGACAGGAAGAAGGCAGATATGGGCACCGTCGACGCCCAGAATGTCTACAGTAGTTCGACGGGGAGCATCTTCATGACGGTTCATCCCGAACCAATCAAGGCACAGCATAGAGCCAGTGCCAGGAACAGCTCAGTCGTGCCCACGCCGAGCATCGAGCGCGAGAAGAACGGCCCTCAGGTCAGAAAGCAACTTCAGCCCTTGAGCCTGCCACCGCTCAACATTGGTCCCCTGATTCTTCCTGCGAATTCCAAGGTTGCGGCGCCCAAGGATCATACCGACGCTGGTCCAGACTTGAGTCCGCCGCCGTCACGACAGCTGCCGAAGACGCCGACGACTCCAATGACGGCATCGAAGAGCTCATTCTTTTCCAAAAGCAAATATGACGAAACCATCGAGCTGCCGTCTCTCCGGAGCAACACTTCTGTGCATATTACTCATCACCTAACCCCGAGTCCGCCAGACGGGGACACCTCCGACTCTTTCATCATTGCGCCGGACCAGAAGACAAGCATTTCGCCATTCCTGTCGTCATCTTTGCCCAAGGGAGGTTTTGAGCACAGTCTTCTGAAGAGGTCCAAGACTGGGGGTGATTATCACACTCTGACTGGCCATGTCTTTGAAGAACGGGGCCATCAGAAGCCTGCTGGACCTAGGGAGCCGAGCATAAGCAAGCCGATGCCCAAGTCTCCGCCTCCGCAGCCAGCTGCCGAGGAGCCCCAGACTCCATCAGCGAAGAGCTCCCTGAGGAGGAAACTCAGTCTGACGTGGAAGCGGGGCAGCTCCAAGGGCAGCATAGGTGATGCTGTTGACAAGCCTTCCATACACCAGCAACCGCAGGATAGTATGCCACCGCCCCGGATACCCGCATCGGCAACAACCAACAGCTTGGCGACTGCCAAGCAGCCGATCCCGAGCCCAGCTGTAGGCTCAAGCGGTGGATATTTAGAGTCTAGAAGGCGAAAGAGCTCTGCCGCGAGCCTTACCACTCTCGTCACCCACGACAAAGGTCGAAGCGACACTTGGAGCAGCAAGAAAGAGGCAGCCGACCCGGTTACGCTGTCGGCAACCCGTAATCTGAGCGTCGCGAATAGGATACTGAAACAAAAGACATCTATAAGTGCTTTGCGCAATCAGGCATACTCGGCCACGGATCTGGACAAGGAGGACTCGGTTGCAGAGGAGGAAATGCGCAAGATGGGCTCACGTCGGAAGGAGACTGATGTTGCTGCCAGGGCTCTGGATGCTCTGAGGAAGCGTGCATCGCCCAAGGAGCGCGTCAGCCCCCAGAACGCCATCCGCATCGCCATGCTGAATATATACGAGCGCGGCGAGATCATCGACTTCGAGGACATTTACTTTTGTGGGACGCAAAATGCCCACAAGGTCGTTGGAGACGTGCAATCGGACGTACCCAATTTTGGCTACGACGATGAGCGGGGAGATTACACAATCATCCCGGGAGACCATCTTGCATACCGGTACGAGGTTGTCGATATCCTTGGGAAGGGAAGTTTTGGGCAGGTGGTCAGATGCATCGATCACAAGCAGGGAGTACTCGTTGCGATCAAGATTATCAGGAACAAGAAAAGGTTCCATCAGCAAGCTCTTGTGGAGGTCAACATTCTGCAAAAGCTTCGCGAATGGGTAAGTCGCTTTCGCTGGGCCACGAGGACATGCGCGTTGACGTTTTTCACAGGACCCCAAGAACAAGCACAGCATGGTCAGCTTTACCCAGCACTTTTACTTTCGCGGGCATCTCTGCATCTCGACCGAGCTCCTTGACATGAATCTATACGAATTCATCAAAGCGCATGCCTTTCGAGGCTTTTCGCTGCGCATCATCAGGCGTTTCACGAAACAGATACTCAATTCTCTAATTCTGCTCCGGCAGCGCAAGGTCATTCACTGCGATCTGAAGCCTGAGAATATCCTGCTGCGACATCCACTTCACTCGGAGATCAAGGTCATCGACTTCGGCTCCAGCTGTTTTGAACACGAAAAGGTCTACACTTACATCCAGTCGCGTTTCTATCGGTCGCCAGAGGTCATTCTTGGCATGACTTATGGTATGCCCATCGATATGTGGAGCGTTGGCTGCATCCTCGCGGAGCTGTACACTGGGGTTCCCATCTTCCCGGGCGAGAATGAGCAGGAGCAGCTCGCCTGCATCATGGAGGTGTTTGGACCGCCAGAGAAACATCTGATTGAGAAGAGCACGAGGAAGAAGCTCTTCTTTGACTCGATGGGCAAACCTCGCTTGACCGTCTCATCAAAGGGCCGCAGACGCCGTCCATCGTCGAAAACGCTGCAACAGGTTCTGAAGTGTGATGACGAGGCCTTTATTGACTTCCTGACTCGCTCCTTGCGTTGGGACCCTGAGCGACGGTTGAAGCCCGAGGAGGCGATTCGCCACGAGTTCATCACGGGACAGAAGCCAACAGCACCGATCCCGCGCCTTCCCGCACGCGATGCTTCCCCAGTGAAGCGTAGCGCTACAATAGCCACGCCACGTCCGCTGCCGGACCCGCCCGGGGCTACGGGCAAGATCACTCTGAGAGCGGTGCCCAGTCCCCATAAGGCGGTCTCCGGCGCCGCGAGGAGGACCTCTGGCGCGACAGCGGCCACGGCGGCGAGCATCAACAGGCGCACAAGTGCGGGAGGCGGTCCCACGACCGGCAGCGCTAGCAGCCTTCCTCGAGTTGCTGGTAGGACAGTGAGCGGCAAACAGGATCTTGCTGCTGCCGGGGCATCAGCTGCCATGGGTCGCCGGGCATAGTACCGGCCCATTCATTCGGGCAGGTCAAGCACCTATAAACGCGAGAAGCGCGATAATGTTGGCTACTGAATGTGTACATGATGCCAATGAGTCGTTGGGCGTGTTGCCACTATATATATAGGCCCGTGGACGATAGACAAGGGCCCAGGACTCAACCGCCCGAACGAATCACAACCTTTCATTTCCGTACCTTTGATTCGAGTTCATTTCATCATCTGGCGGTTGACCAGATCTGGCGACTACTGATGCATAGGATGACGAGATAGTCACTCAAGAACTTGGCCGGTCCCGCAAGTGGCCACTACCTCGAAAGGACTGTTGAGACGACGAGGTGGAGGGAAACTATTGGCCTATGGCCGACTTGTACGTACTGCACGAAGCGGTTGAAACGAATGCCACCGGTGGCGGCAGGTTTCCTGGACCGAACGTGAAGACAGCCTTGCTTGTAAAAGCTGATGCCCATATTGGAGAAAGCTGGGCAACTACAATGTTGCTTGTTCTAGGGTCTTCGCGTACATAGTGGACAAACGCCATACAGGAACATGGAGAATGCGATACACCCACGTTTCCCACGAGGCCTCCGTGATGCTTACGATGACGCTGCTGATGATGACAACGACGACGGATGCATGTGATTGTGAGAGTCAGCGAGTCGAGACCGAAGCAGATGTGCGATGCCGAAAGCCACAACTGTGGCGGCTGTGGCAGGCAGCCAGGGCGACCGACGCCTGCGCACTGCAGATGGCTAAATAAAGTATGGGCGAGATAGAGACGGGCGTTGTCAGATCGGGCACGGTAGCGCGTGTACGTCCAACTCACTGCGCCGTAGCACAATAAGCTTGCCAAGGGAAGTCGGTTGAAAGGCGTAGCCGCGACGGCACGGCGGCTGCGGCTGTTGATGACGACAACGGGGGGGTCGGGCCCTCGAGAGGACGTGCGGGCAAGGCAGCAGAGGTCGAGGGAGAAGGGGCAGGAGGGGGAAACTTTTGAGAAGGGCGATGGCTAGCCAGAAGAGGATATAAGTTTCGTGCTGGACTCCGTCAAGAGTGCGTGTCTGTCAACAGCCAAGGGCGTGGGCATGCGGGTATGCAGGCTCATTGCTGTGTCTGAGCCATGCAGACAGACGCAGACGCGCTGCAGAGAGGGGGGGGAGGGGGCGTGTGTTCGGGATAGCGGGTGAGGGTTCACCGAGCAGCGTGGCCGGTGAGGGTGCGGCCCAGTCACGGAGCCGCGGCAAGCGAGCACCATTATGACATCCAATGGGCTGGCTGGCTGCTCGGCGGCGGAGACGGTTGCCTGATGCCTTGGGGCTGCTTGCTGGGCCAGATGAGGGAGCACCAGCAGAACCAAGGCGGAGGCCGTCGCAGGATGGAGTACGAGTATACTCGGCGTGCTGCAGCACAGGTGACGAGCGAGCAACGGCCCGGCGACAAAGGTGAGGTGGGTTTCGACGCAACCTCCGCCGGCGACTCCGGGCGGGCCCTCGCGCGGCTGTCGCATGGCCATGCGGTAACCTGCCCGGACGCTGAGTTCGAGGACGCCCAGCAAAGAGCCCAACGTGCCTCGCAAGCCACGGGTCGAGGCGCAGCCCACCAGCCGCCCCTGTCTGGGCGAATAGGCGCAGGCACCGCTTTTTCCAGGGTCCAAAGGGGGGGGGGCCGTTCCCCACTGTGGGAAACGAGGCAGGGGAACCAAGCTTGGGATGAGGTCATGCGTGGGTGCGGGTTCCTTTTCTATGCTTGCCGGCCATCCATGCAGGCATCTTGCCCTACAAGGACAAATGTTTCGAGTGACCCTGGCGATGGTGTCCTCCAGCCACGCAGGACCGTGTCGACAGAGGCAGCCCAGGTGGACAGGTAAGCGGACCGTCGGACGCAATGGAGAAGACTACCATTGTGATACCATTGTGAGCCCACACCACAGAGAGGCCAGGCGCCTGGGTTAATGATACATGTCGCATTGTCGTATTGGCGTCTTTGAACTGAGCCGCTTGATGAGTTGGCTTCTGCAGCGTCTGTCAGCCCTCCGATACGCTTCCTAGTCTCTGCTCCGGTGAGGGCTAATGCCACACGCTGAGGTAGTGATCACGCCTCTGCTTCGACCTGCATTAAGCGTAGCCAAGGCTTCGGTGGTGTTGGACGTGTAGAAGCCGCGACGTGTTTCTCGGCCACGCAGAATATGCGGGGATCTGCAGTCAATCACTCATCAAAACCTGATAACCGCAAGTACCGAAACACCACTGTCTTTCCCCGGGGGCTCTCATCCCCATCCGATGTAGCAGCATCGGGCGGCTGGCGTTTGTTCCCTTGTTGGGGTCCTGCCCCTGCGCACGCCCACAATCTCATCGGCAAGGTCAAGCAAGGTGTGGTTCCTATTCAATGGCAACTGCAGCTGTCGGCACCATGGAGTTGTTCGACGGCTCTTCAATCGCCTGCAAAGGTTATTGTTGGCACTTGCTAGTAAAATGCGCCCCGAACTTGCTGGTACAATGAGACCCTTGCTGAGCCCGGCGAAAGCACTCGGGAGGGTCTGCTAATTTCGTGGCCATTGTGAGCAGCGCGTAGTCTCGTCGGCTGCCATGACCGTTGCAAGCCCCGATCGAAACGCGAATTGCAGCGTTTCTTTCGGTATGGGTTCCAGTCGACAGCGCATGCCTACTCGTATGCTGATGACACTGGGCCGCGGACCGCGTGCACTGATGCCGGGCCGGTGTCCTCGCTGCCGAAGCTGCGATCACCACTGAATGCGAATGATCGCTCCCAGGCGCGATAGCCCTTGTTCTGGGGCCCGCCTCGGGGGTACCTTGCCTACGTTTCTCAATGCGGTATTTGGCCTGGCGTGCCGAGGCATGGGTCGGACTCTGCTATTGGCAGGCCATGCTGCATATCCCTTATTAGCTGTTCTCGTGATGCCCTGGATCCTTGCTCTGGTAGCACATGGGTTACCGACGCAACGGTGAGGGGTGCGAACAGCCGGCGGAGATGGCTCAGAATTGGGACCGGGCGTCGAATCGAATTGCAGAGGCGCCTGGGGTCGTCGAGACACGCAGAAGTGTCCTGGACACGCATGCCGCTCAGAGACAGGCTTCCGTCGTGCTGTCGCCCGACAACGGCTTCGTCGAGTTTCTTGCCGGGCCATGGCACTTCACGCCCATTGCTCCATCCGAGAGCCACATGGTCGACTGTCCCACGGCGTGCCGTGGAATATCGTGGGAGCGACCCCGCCGTCGCGCCTAGCAGGGACAACCTGCGGCTCCCATCGCGGCCAGTTCCGACAAACGACAACGGTGGCAGCTATTGGCCAATCATGGCAAGGATCACAGGGAGCAGGGATGTCGTGGGCGTGGCCGCAGCCCGTGGCTACGGCACGGTACCTGGTACCGCCTCCTTCCCTTTGAGTACGAGTAGGATCTGCCCGTCAGCATCGCAGCGGCAGCGTGGTCTAAGGAAACTGCTTCTTCGCCGTGTTTGAGGGTGTCCTTTTGTGTCGTATGCTCTATTTTCAGTTGGCTGACAAGATGAAGACGGCATGCGGCTCTTTTTGCATCGTCATTGTTGTACAGAGGCACCAATCGCCGTCGTCCTTGGCCTTGAGTCTCTGGGCTTGCATGCCACCCCGAGGTCAGAAGATTGCGACACAAGGCAATGAGTGGGCCGGGCTTGTCGGCAACGAGAATTACCGAAAGGAAAACAAAGGCACATGGTTGGAGGCGGTGGTGGTGGCTCACGGGCGACGACAAAGCTGCATCGTCAGCCGCGACAGCGTTGGTATGCATGCAACGCATGTTTGGAGCGGCGCCGCAGTCCGTACAAGCGCTCCGTGCCTCTCCGGGCTCTGCCCTGATGGAAGTGCCCCTTCTGACCAAGTGCCGAAGCTTGCGGAGGATTGTCCCCATTTCGTGGTACCGGACTGCTGCGGCGGCCCCGGCGTGTGTGGAGCCGGCGTCGCGCACGGCTGCGCGGCGGTGCTCGCTCACAGTCATCGGATGCCGTCATCATCGTCGTCGCCCTCCTGCGCGGACGAAACGCGCAGCGCCTCGCTGCTCTCCCCAGGCCACAGGCATCACCGGTGCCTGCCTGCGTGACGGCGGCAGGTATGCCCAGTCGTGCACTGCATCCTCGTGCCAGACGGATGAACCATGGTCAATGGGATACGTGCTGACAGTTGAGGCGTTGACAAGATTGGTCATGATGGAGAAGTCGATGGAAGAGTTGCATTGCATTGGACACCCGGCTGTCGTGCAGGTCAGGTCCAGGCAGAGAGAGAGGGGATGTCGCTGGCTCGCGCGGGACCCGTGGGCCGTCCGTCTGGGTCCTGGTCCGTGCAGTCGAGCTTCCATCACCAGCTGCCAACGCAGGCCTCAGGCTAACGGGATTCTCGTACGTCTTCTGTCGAGCTACGGACTACACTGAAGAAACCATCTCAATCCACGCACGAGACGTGACCCGACTCTCCAGCTTTATTTTCGGTGCATCACTTTTGGTGAGATCTCGACTGTCGGTATGCATTGAGTTGCATCCAGGACGCCCTGCAGTCCGGTTCAGCCCTGTGCTCAGCGTGCTGCAGGTCCAAGTCCTGGGCCGCAGGCTCGCCGAACAATCCCAAACCGAGACTGCCAAAGCAAGCCCGCGCCCACTTCTCCCTCGACACACCAGCATCGTCATGAGCAGCGACGCCCACGTCCACGCCCACGCCCCTCCCCCCCCTGTCCAGGTCAATTGGTGACTCCTCTTACCGAGCCATGCGTCCTCTACCGCGTCGCCTACGAGTACACGCCAGTGACACCGCCCACCACTTCCTGCCCTCTCACCTCGTCGCTCGGTGCTGCGCCTTGAGCGTTCGCGATGGGAGCCCGCCCCGATTTATCCTCAGCCTGGGGAGGGGACCCTGCGCCATGGCAGTAGGCCTGCATTAGACGCTCTGCCGCCCTTTGGTCACCCGTCAGGTTAGTCAGACGGAGTCCGCGTCTCTCACCCATCCGCGCCGCTGGTGCCTTGCGCTCCCGAGGACCTGGCGAGAGCATCCCCAGCCGCGAGGGCGTGCCGGTAGTGCTCCATGGCACCTCTTTGTTCGTCAGTCCAGGACTCCCGTCGGGACCCAGTCTTTCTCCAGGCTACGACTGCTATAAGGCGACGATGCCTCTTCACTCTGACCTGGTCCATGTCTCTGTCCTGTATCCGTCATAATTAACGCTGCTCTCTTTTAACCCTTTCCTTGCCTGGTTTCTTCATCATCGTTCCGTTGGCCTGCTTGCCCTTTGCACCCATCTCCCGATCCCTTGTCCGCATCGACTCGCAGCCGTCCTGCCGCGAGCCTCAACACCAATAATCAACGTCTGTGCCTGGTCGTTGGCCCGAAAAGCAGACCTCGGCCCCCCCCTTTGGCCGGCCTAGCTGCGACCCGTGCATACCATATCTGCAACCCCACCAACAACGCCGCAACAATGTGCTACCAGCTTGTTGAGCTGTACTCGGCCTGCCGGTGCCTCTACTACCAGCACGCCATTGATCGATGCGCATCGTACGGAAGACCAGGCCATGGCATCCAGCAGCGAACAATCTACGTTGGCTATGCCTGCAGCGCATGCTCGAGCCGGAGTGCCCAGCATGCTTCGTCCCATGGCTACTCCGACTCTGGCTACTACAGCAGTCGCTCCAGTCATAAGAGCTATCGGTGAACCGTCTTGTCTTCGATACTGGGCTGCCACTCATGGCGGCTTCCGCGGCTGGTCCTCTTCAACTTCGGCGCTTGGGTCACGCATCTCTACTCCACCAATCCATCGCGCCTCTCCTCTTTGCTTGCGGGCCACAGAGCCCGGGCAGCGTCGCCCCGCCAGAGCGGCGACTCGTCGCGCTTTTGAGTTTCTTACGATGCCGTCCTTTTAGAGGCATCACCAGGCGCCATGAGCCATGTAACGACCTTATCGAAGACACGAGAACAACAAGACTACGCCCTGGACCACTCGACTTTGCCGATTTGCTTTGGGAATTCTTCCGTTGATGATAAGACTGACTGAGCTACTCCCATCGCTCAGACACCCCCGAGGTCTTTCAGGGTGTCGGCTATCACGAAAGCACGATTCCGACCCATTCAGATCCACCAGAGCCTTGTCATTCCCCCTTTTGATTTCTTTCTCTCTCTTGTTTCTGCAGCTCCCCTCTCATCTCTCTGTATGCGATTTCTTTGTTCTGCATAGCGTTGGATGGATCTATGCATCACTTGCCCCTCGCGACACCTGACGGCTGATGACAAGAGGATAAGAAGACGACAAAAGTCGACTTCAACGGTTGTGGGCCTTGGGTGCTCATCGAGGTGCTTTCGTTTGCATTTCCCCTCTGCATTGGGCCGGTAGCACACGATTGGCTCGACGACTTGCCATGACTTAGCATCGTCTCGGCCAGGCTGGTCTTGGCCGAGCCTCGGCTTTCGTCATGGTGAGCACGAGCTTTTGCGTGTGCTCGAGATGACAGGATATACCAGGCGTTTGGATTTTGGATTTGATGTGTCATGGTAATCTTGCTGGGCAAAGGACAGTTGTGCCTCGTGCTCAGATGGGACGGAGGGATATGACTTGGGGGAGTGGCAACGTTGTTTGTTGCCCTGGGCCCTCGGTGGCCTCTCCCTGTCTTGCGGGTTTCTTTGCCCTTGTTTTGGCTGCTGCCTTGCTATTTGGCTTAGAGTGGTGTGCAACCACATCACCACCTCCTGCGCAGGTCGCAGTCACACATGCTGGCGGACAGGTACCGTCAGCACAGCACAGATTACAGAACCGGAAGAGCACTGGATGCTACGATTCGAGATCCTATAGACAATACTGAGAACATTTACTCCAAACACAAAGGTCGCGATGCTGCCTATAGTCTCATCGGGTGACGGCTTGCAACGTGAACCAAGGTAATGCTGAGTCTTACCGAAAGACTGGGTGTCTCACCCCACCCGCGCCAAAGAACTTCAATGTGTTCGATTCCGCGTGCCAGCTGGCCTGATCCGAGCACGATGCAGTGCGCTGGGACGACGAACGAACAAACGGCCAAGGCATGAGACGTGCATGGACACTAGAGAAAGTACCTGTAAGCACCAGCACCCGGAGACCGAACTACCGGGGCGGGCGTCGGGGCCTTCGGGCGGTGCCAAAAATAGACACTTGCCTCATCGGGCGAGCGATGCGGGGACCACCTCAGCCATGAGCGTGATTGCGGGTGCCGGGCCTTTTCGCAGGGCAGGGGTGGGAAAGGAGGGGCGCCGGGGGAGGTGATTTGCCGGGTAACGCTCGTGGTCGAGGGATTAGACGCTCGTGGAGGATTAGACGCTCGGCGGCTGTCGCGCCCGGCACAGAGACGGCGACGATGCAAGCACCAAACGCCGCCAGTGGCTTGGTGGAGTAGGGTGCCTCGCGCGGATCCATGGCTCAGTGGCTTCAATGCAGGTGCCATCAAAGACGGGTTCACCAAGGACACTTAACACGTTCCTGCAGCTGTAGCGGACCACTGCTGAATTGTTGCTCGCGTTGTGCTTTGCACATTGGCGAGCAATGTGTTTCGTTGAAGCTCAGGTTTGGACTCGATCTTCGTAGCAGCTACGCATGTTTTGTTTGGCTGCAGGTGGATGATGCCAACCCAAGTCTCGGTGGTGTTTGATCCGTCATCCACGGCGATTGTGGGCTTGCCTGTGACTGTTTTTGCGCTTGCTTCCCCGCAAACATACGGCTATCTCGTTTTCTGCAATTCAATTACCTTCTTTCCAAGAAATCTGCGAGGCAGGTCACCCTGATCGTATTATTGCCGGATGCAGATAAGAAAGAGCCTGCAATTCGATTACGATGGAGTGGCACCAGGCAGGTACGCCGGCTATCAACCTAGGAAGGCGCGTTGCCTGGGCTCGCTTCCAGCCATCGGCCTTCGGCTCTGCAACACGCCCAACGACTTCTTCGTTCTCTTGTTTTCTCTGCTGCCCGGAGTTTCGTCATCCTCAGCCCTCCCCTCTCCGTCCGTCCGTTCCCTCTCCGCCTCCTGTGAACTCCCTCTCATCTTGGAACCACTGCACGGACGACATTGGCACTCCTGAGGCACTCATCCTTACGACTGTACGAATATTACCCTTTCTTGCCCGTTGCCGCTAATAGTTTCCGTCTGGTACGATCTTTCAAGCCCTCTTCACTCCCCAGGCTCTCGACACGGTTGACTACCTCCTTTGGTCTTCGACGAAGGCTGCATCACTGCCGTGCGGCAATGTTCGCTACGCTCTTCTCCCATACTCAGGCCTAGCAGCCCCTCGCAGATACGAACATGGAGTGTGACGATTTCGATCACACCCCGGCACCCAGTGGTCGTCCGTCTCCGTCAATACTTCGGACCGGTGAGGATGGAGCTTCTGCGCCGAGCCTCCCATCAGCGACAAAACCAGCAGCACCTCGATACCATTTTCTGAAGACGTCAGCGAGTGGTCCTACCATAATCGACAGAGGCATGCCTGTCCCGCCTGCCTCCACTCAGTCACCGTTGACCGAAGGTGCCCCCCATTTGGCCCAGTATCTGACAGATGGGATGGAGAATACAGCATCTGCCCCATCTAGGCACTCTCCAGCCCATGCTCTTACTTCCTGTCCCGGAGTAGGGTCCAAGAGCATGACAATGTCGCCACTCACCCCATTGTTCAAGCGCTCCGTTCTTGGCAATCATCCTGCGCAAGAGCAGAAAACTTCTTTTCCTTCTCATCCAAGTAACTTGAAGAGTGCCGCCCTTCATCGAGAACAATCACCATCAGACTTTCGGGCAACTCCGTTCAGGCCGAGAACGCTCTCGCAGAGCTCTGACAGTGACACGAACATTGGACAAACGTCGGCTTTGGACACGGCTTCCAGTGACGACTACCGACTTGTCGACATTCGTGTTGCAGTGCCAGATCACCATGGCCACAGCCATGTGTCCAAGATTCGTCCAGCGTCGCAGCTTTATTCCACTCACCACCCCGTGGTGCACGGCGAAGGCAACGACGACGATCCGAGTCCGTGTTGTCCAGCCTCCTTTCTGCGAGGCGCCAAAAGTCTGCCCTCTTTGCAAAGTCAGACTCGAATATTGACGGCTACGGCTTGAAGCGTGCGGTTAGCGACCTGGAAAGACTCTTGAACGAGGCTCTAGCCATTGCATCGCGAGTCGTAGAGAGACCAGAAACCTCTTTACATCAGCGAAACAGGGGGCCATATGTCAGCGCGAAACATCTTTGCCACTTTTCTCCGAGTGTGGACGATGAATTGGGCACGTCACAGACGAACCTCACAGCTCCAAGTGCGCCTGATATTACTGAGGGGATGGAGGGGATTGAGCTGCGTGATTTGGCAAGCCGGAAAAGACCATTATATCAGCACGCAGCGACGTACTCTGGCCTTCCAAGACGACCACGATTGGTTGATATCATCCAAGGCTGCTCAGACCCCTACAGTGAGATGAAAATGAGAGGGTTCGAGGATCAAGTCGATGAGCCAAAATCGCGTCCTCGGCCTGGGCTGAAAGTTTCCTTCGAGGTTCCCGTCCGCAAGTCCGGTAGGAATACAACCGACATCGTCACCGTGGCAGCCGGAAGTAGCAACGTCGGAGCCGCTGCTGCCGTTAAGTGCTCACAGCAGCGAGTTCGCTATGATGAAGTGCCGCGATATACCAAGGAGGTTATCGTTCAGCTAAGCCCAGAGCATCAAGCTGACCCCGGTCAGGGGAGGGTCACAGAGTCAAAGGCGCCAACAGTACAGCACAAGGGCCAAAGACCTCATCAAGATGAAAGCGGAAACGAAGAGGACCTTCCTGAGCGCGACATCTCCGGCCGCCCAATGCAAACTGAGCCTGGAATCAGCCTTCAACAGAGGTCTCATGTCAGTCTGCGGGGTGCATCTGGATTCAGTCTGGCCAAGTCGCGCAAGCGACAACCAACTGCGAGAGACTGGTCATCCAGTCGCAAGAGATTCATCGCTTCAGTGGCATGCATAAGCACAGCCATGATCGGCATCATTCTGGGCATCTATGCTGGTCTTGTCCCTTCGATCCAATACTACATCATCGACCAGTCCCACGCCACGGTCTATGGGAATATGGGATGTTTTCTGGGTTTGGCCGTGCCAACATTCTTCTTTTGGCCCCTACCATTGCTTCACGGACGAAAGCCGTACATTCTTTCAAGCCTGGTGCTAGCTATGCCTCTCCTCTTTCCGCAGGCTCTGGCTGTCAACTCGCAGAGGCTTACCAATACAGTGTCTTGGAGAAGTATGATGCTGATTTCTCGGGCGCTCATGGGATTGTCGCTTGGCTTTGCGAGCATGAACTTTCACTCGACATTAACAGACCTATTCGGCGCTTCCTTGATGAGTGGAAACCCTCACCAAGAGGTTGTCGACGAGTATGACGCGAGAAGACATGGCGGCGGTATGGGCGTTTGGTTAGGCATCTGGACTTGGTGCTGGATTGGCTCCCTCGCCGTGGGGTTTCTCGTCGGCGCCTGCATCATCGAAAACTATCCTCCAGTCTGGGGCTTCTACATCAGCATCATGATGATTGCTGTTGTGCTGTTGCTCAACGTCGTGTGTCCCGAAGTTCGCCGATCTGCCTTTCGTCGGTCGGTAGCTGAGGTACGAACTGGAACCGACATTTCTCGGCGAGTGGCTCGTGGTGAGATCATGATGCACAGAGTCAAGACTGGTCCGACGTGGGCTGGGCAGGAAGTCTATCATGGCATCGCTCTATCTCTTGAGATGCTTCGTCAGCCTGGCTTCGCTGTTATGACACTTTACTCGTCCTGGATCTACGCGCAAGTGGTCTTGATCATTTCATTGCTGGGATCCCTCACTTCGCGGTTATACAAACTTCGAGCCCCAGAAATTGGGCTGCTCGTTGGCTCGATGGCCCTGGGGGCCCTTCTTGCGAGCCCCTTTCAGAAGGCCGGCCTCTTCTCAAGGTCTCGGCAGGCTCAAATGAACAGCAACTTGGCTACGCTGAATCAAAAAGTTGCATGGTCATCCCATCTGCTTCGTCGGACCATTTTTACACTGTTATTGCCCTTTGCAGGAATCTGCTACGCCGCAGTCTCTTCGGGGCCGCCTATGCACGTCAGCGTTCCAACAATATTCTCGGGCTGCGTTGGATTTCTTTCTTGTCTTGCCATCTCGGAGTGCAATGGGCTCGTCATGGAGGCATTCGACTGCTCGGATCTGTCCCCAGGGATGACTGGACGGCAGCGAGGTGAGTCTGGGAAGAGTCAGAAGCGGACCAATTACTCTTCGTTTCCGCGAGTGTCTGCAGGCTTTGCAGCCATACACGGGCTTGCTTTTGTATTCGCCGCGGGTGCAACAGCTCTTGGCGGTCTCGTTACCAGAACTGTCGGCCAGCAAGTCTCGACAGGAATCGTGGCAGGCATCCTCTTGGTCATCACAGTCCTGCTCCTCTTGGTTCTAATACGCTTCACCGAGGTTCAGATCGTACCGAAGTGCAAGTCGGACGAGATGGACAGGCTGGTTGAGGTCCGCCGGCGGTCAACCATTCGAAGAGCCTCGATGCCCAACGTGCCGCAGGCTTTGGTGGATGAAGAGAGAGCCTGGAAGCCTGCGATGATTGGCAACCCTACTGGAAAGAAGCGTCGGATGAACATCTTTGAACTCGGCAGCCTCACCCGGTGGCAAGAGATCCGCAAGAAGAACGAACTCATCGATTCAGGGGCTCACCTCAACCGTGCCGCATGGGGTCGCGGCAGAGAGGCTCTAGATGATCAGATGAGCGATTTCCAACGAGACGCGAAAGATTTATTCCACATGCGCGGCAGGGCTCCGCGGAAGATGCGCCATACGGATGAAGGCAGCGCAACAGCCGACGAGTCCGTGGATCTTGAGTACGTCGCTAGTCAGGGTAAACAGGCTGGCTCTCGTGGCCGGCGACGATTTGTCGAGAGGGAAGGTGTAATGAGTCAGACCGTCAACGAAGAGGCTGAGGGTGAAGTGCGCGATGCGCGGCCACGGCGCTGAAGGCAAAACCAGTGCTCGGCCATACACACGCATTGGTACAGATTGAACGTGGCAAGATCAAAACGACGGCATGAAACATCCTAATTCATTGTAGTTACTATAAGCAGCATGACCTCTTGCAACCTATGCATATAATACTTGCCCATCCTGTACTCCAAATTGATTGTCTACCCTTTGTTTAAAAGTCGTAGCACTGCATATGCCCTTTTCCACGCCAGCAGAAGCTTCACACCCACAAGTACTTGGCAGGAAAAGAAGCGTTTTGAAAGAAGCTAAGAAAATACGAAAAGGCATCAAGGGACTTCCCTTTATTCATTCAATGTACGTTGAGAAACAAATCATCCCCCCGCCGCGAAGGTGTGAGTCTAGGTTCCCAAGTTGGTGTTGCTGGTAGGGTGCTGGGACTCTGCCGCCGCGGTGTTGCGAGTTCAGGGGGCATGTAAAGGGGACCTCCGCTCCCGCGACGCCAATTGGAAGGGTGAGCGGTCGGATTGGCATCCGCGGCCGTGGAGGTTGAGATGGCCATGCCAGCGGCGCGATCGGTGCCGAGGCGTTTGGCTATGAGGGAAGCGTGCGACGGTCGTTGGTGTTGCTGCACGTTGCTGAATGTGGGAAGGGATTGTTGCCGCTGATGGTGCGACTGCGGCGGCCGTTGATGGGGATTCGGATGATGGAATGGATGGCTGCGGAGTTGAGGCTGATGATGCTGGTAGTGATACTGCTGCTGATGTCGCTGCTGAGGGTGCCAATGGGTATTTGGCTGATGAGGGCGGCGTTGAGGGTGAGGGTGGGCAGGAAGGCCGGGGACCCAGGTCGGTGGTGGTCTACGCGGTTGCTGTTCTTGATCTTGTGACGGCTGCAGTTGCGGCTGCTGCTGCTGCTCGTGCTCCATTTGTTGCCCTCGCTGCTCCTGCTGCTGCTCCCGTTGCCGTTGCAGTTCCTGTGGCCGGCGCCACTCTGTGTACTGTTGTTCACGAGGGAAGGGAGATGGCTGAAGTTGTGAACGAGGTTGCTGCTGGGGATGAGAAGAGAAGCTCAACGGCGGGCTGCGGTGCCTCGCGGAAGGTAGCTGGCTCCTATCATCCAGCGGCGGTGACGGTGACGGCTCGACGATGCGTACAGTAGGCGAGCCGGACCTCGGCAGCCCGGGGTCTCCTATCTGGACACCTCTCCTCCCACCCCTCGGGACGCTATACGATGACAAGCCGGGACCACAGGGCGGAGGAGACTGTTGCAGTCCCAGCGTGGGGCTAGGTTGCCCGGGAGGGTGCGATAGAATTGGGCGTTGAGGAGGAGCGACGATGGTGGGTTTCCCCGCCGCTGCCGGTCCGCCGGTCCGTCCGTGGATACGTGGATAGGATACAGGCGAGCGCCCGGTGCCCGTGCGGGGAGACTCGGCGACGGGAGAAAGGCTCTGTGGAGGCGGATTCGGAGGCTGTAAGTCGTCAAAGTCATCGGAGGAAGTAGTGAAGGTGGTTATGCCACTGTCGGCTGATGTTACGCGCGGTCGGGCCGTACTTTTGGCAGACGAGTGGCGGGCAGACGCGGAACAGCGCGGGTTGGAGTTGGCTGGAAAGAGAGGGCGAGGCATCGCCTGTTGCCGGAGTTCAGGACTATTCGGCTTCGACTGCCCGGGAGCTCTGATGATGTTCCTTGCTGCAGCCTCTGTTGGTACAGTCGTCGGGTCTTTTGGCTCTGCAGGCAGTCGAGGAGACTTCGACTCTACCTTCAGCGCCTTCTGGGCCACTGGCAAGAGCAATACATTCGCAATGCCCGGCTTTGGCGTCGTCGATGTCATGGGCGTTACAGCATCCAGCTCAGCAACGTGGGATATTCGCTTGGGGTCACCGAGGACCCAGTTGCCGTATTTGTCTGAGACGTAATATGTAGTCGTCGACTGCGGCGCCAGCGAGGGGGGCTTCCAGATTTGGCCTTCGGGCGACTGTGACGTCCTGCCATCCTCCTCAAATTCTGTCATGGCGCTTTCACGACCCTGCGCGGGCTTGGGGCCGCCGGCAACTGTCCGAAGATTATTTTGTTGGGGAATTACGAGCTTTAGAGGAAGCGGAGGTTGGGGCTTGTTCCGCATGCTCAAAGGTGACGACTGCACGGCGCGGACCTGCCGTTGAGGACTCTCCCCTTGACTAAGGGGCGATGACTTTGGGTGAATGCCAAGTGCCAGTGTAGGCTTCGCGGGCAGAAGCTTGGAGACTCGTCTTGGCGGCGTGGCTTGAGGATTTGGCCGTGCCTGTGTAGGTGTAATGGCGAGCCCAATGGCGCTCGGTCTCCAGCTCGTCCTATTGTATGCCTGAGGCGGCGGTGGCGAAGGACTGATAGAGCCCATCGGCCGGTGTATGGGTCGGGCCATCCATGAGTTTCCTACACTGCTACCATTCTTCTCGACCTTGTAGCCCCACGTGTCACGTTCATGGAGTGCCTCCGTACTCTCTGACCGATGTTTTCCGTTATCGGTGTCGTTCTTTCGCCGATAGTGTCTGAGCAGAAAGAAAAGTCCGATGGCGAGGCCGGCGAAAGCTACCACACCGACAGAGATGCCTACTTTCTGGCCTGTGGTAAGGGAGCCTTTGCCATCTCCAGCTCCAGCCGGCACTGCGGCTGCTGTGCTCGTTCCCGTTGACGAAGACTGTGTCCTCGACAATATTACCGAGGTGCTGAATGTCGATCGTTCCGAGGTGGAAGGGGAGCTGAATGGACGAAGCGTGGTCTCGACAGCAGAGGTCGAGTCTGTCGACTTCGGCAAAATTCGCGTACTTCTCGTCCTCGTCGGTGTGCTCTGCGGCGGCGGAAACGACAGCGGGCCGCTGGCCCCCGGAGCAGGCAGATCAAGGGTTGCGATAATAACTCCATGCGTCGGCTGTATAGCATTCGGTTGTGCACTGCACATCTGACGGACCTTGTAAATCACCGTGTCTGCGCAGATTAGCCTAGTAAACTCGTGCTCTTTCCGCGGTCAAATCTCACCATTCGCTTCTTTCTGCGAACAAGACCCGACCGTCCTTTCAGCGTAGAGACATTGCATCGCTCCCTCGCCGACCGTGAACTCGGAGAGGCCGTGATTCGAGCATAGATAGTCGAGAGGGGGGATTTCTCCATCGTCGTCCGTCCCATAGGTCACTGTCAGGAACGAAATGAAGCACTCCTGCGCGCAGCTGGGTATAAGTCGTGAGATATCATCTGGCAAGCGGATCGCCGAGGCGATATCAGGGTATGAGAGAATAGCTAGCGACAGGAAACCGTACAACGGCTGTGTCCAGGCCATTATATTAGGAAGCATCTGAGGGAGTGCGATGTCAGCTCCGGACAAGCACCGAGAAGAGCCAAGTCCCATTCTTGCTACCGTGACGGCTGCTTTCGTCCAACACCGAGAGTTGAGACGAAAGTCATGTCGCCCTCGCTGGTTCAGGACCAACGAGATGCAAGGGATGTCGGAGCAGTGACGAAGCAAACAAATGGAAGGCTAACGGGCCACGACCTAGTTGACCCTCGAGGACTCGGCTTGAGAGGCCAACGTCCAGAAACGCACCTAAAGAAAGCGACGACGGCTGATTATCTGAGACGGCCAGCATCCCAGCATCGTGCTCCGGTGAGCCGCAGAATCGAATCGAGAAGCAGAGTATGCAGGCACTGCCACCGTCGTCCAAGAAGTGCCAAAGAAAGAAAGAGGTTCCACTACGACGCAAGGAAAAGAATAGAAAACGGAAGAGAGAGCAGCAAGGTCACCGGCGCGGAAGCGATGCGGGCTTCAGTAGCCTCCCGTCATCTAAAGAAAGACGTCACGCCGAGTGCCATGAGGGGGGCTCAGCACTCGCCAATACTACCTCGCCCGGCCTCGACGACGTAGCCGCCGTCCGAACCCATCTCCACCCATGCTTCCCGCTTGGGGTCTGTCGAAACGCGAGCATGGGCCGTCGAGATCTCCCCGGCCCCCTCCCCGCAGCCTTTGGTGGCCAGGATCTTTGGCGAGCGGGTGCCAATCCTATTTCGGGGTCAGACCTGCAGCGGCGGCTGCTGCGGAGGCCAATGGGTGCAACCACGGCAGCCAGCGTTCGGCGGCTATGCGATGCATCGGGTGGTCAGTGGCTGTGAAGTCCACACCTGCGTCCCTAGGCGTCTCGTGTAAGCGCGCAGGCCGGCACCTCGCCAGTCACGTGAGGCTGCCTGAAGCGACGGTGCCCAATGACCCGGCGCCCTCGCAGACGCTCAGCAGAATCGTTTCTCCAGCTCGGCTACCTGGTCAGTGCTCCGTGGTTGGTTTCGCGACGGGCCTGTTTCGTTTCGAGGATGAATCATTGGATCCGGCCGGTTGGAGCTGAGGCGCATGCGTTATTGGCTCCGGCCTTGCCTCTCGCGACGGCGCCGTGCGCGCGGGTACTAAAACAAGTGGCGGCTCTCCTGCGTGCACGAGTCTGCTCTTGTGCATTGGCAGAATGATACCAAGCCTCGGTCGTGTCTGCGCCGCATCAGTGGAAACACGATGGCTTCGATGTTGGGTGTCCGCTACCACTCTAGATAATCTACCAAATTCCCCATGGCAAGCTCATCACACTTATCAGTCCTGAGATTCAGAAATCCCACCGGCAATGATCCGACCCAGATATTGGCATGCCGCTCCCACAACCGGCGGGCGGCGGCTCGACAGTATACTCCGTCTCTTGTCGCCAGGAGCCGGAACATCTCAGACTCCAACGCCACGAAAAAATCCAGGGAACGAACAAAGCACAAAAGATGATAAAGGCTCGTTGTTGCAGAGATCCATCTACCCACTCCAGCCCACGAGCTCAGGAGCGGAGCCTGAGGAGTCACAGCCCATGCCGAAAATGCTTTGGGGAACTTGCTTGAAATCAGTTGAGGCTGCGTTGCCCTTACATGGCCATCTCGGCTTGCAACTGCCTGAGCTCGGCCTCCTCCTCGTCCTCCTCCACCATCTTCTTCTTGCTCGACACGGCTACATCTGTGTCAGTACTGATCAGGGCCAGTTTGCGTAGCCAAGACTCACGCTCTGCATTGGCTGGCGATGGCATCTTGTGCACAGCATCCGACAGCGGCACAGTCCCTGTCTTCAGAATGTCTTCGTCCAGCTGCTCCTGCTGAAGCTGGTCCAGCTCTTGCTCCAGTTCGACGTCGTCCACCGGCTCGCCAATCGTTGCGCCCGTAATCGCGTCCACAATCTCTTGGCTGAGAGCATTCTGGTCCCGCAGTATCTCCCTAGCAGCGTCTGGTCAGCACAAATTGGTCCAGAGAGGAGATTCGGTGTCGTAGTGTTTACGCACATCGTCTGGTCGACCTTTTCCGGCGTAAGCTTTCCATGAATGTGCTTCATCGCTTGGCTGGCCTTTTCCATGGCCGCAAGAGTTTCTCTGTTGATATTTGCCGACTCAATAGAGTTGATCTGCTGCTCCAGCGTCCCTATCTGCGCGATCGTCTGGTTCAAGGCCTGCTCGTGCGTCTTCTTGCGCCGTAAAGCCGCCTTTGCCACTGCAGTCCCGGTCAGCCCCTCGGCTGCGCAACTCGTTTCCGCATCAACAGCCACGTACCATTTTGGTTTGAGTTTGCGTTCTTGCGGGCGATGGCCTGCTGCTCGTCAACTTGGTTCTGGAGATGCTTCTCGCGCTTCTGCAGCATGTCCAGATGCGACCGTAGCCCGAGAATCGCATCTTTGGGAGAGTCCTTGCGATTCTGGGCGCCGGCGCCGCCGAACCAGCTCCACATCTTTGTCGGCTGCTAGAGGCTTCGAGAGGAGGATTCGTAGTCGAAGCAAAAAGCTACCGAGCTGCTTGGGGCGATCGTCGAAGGCCGCAGCGAAGATGGTCGTCGTAGACTGCTTGGGTAATGGGAGCGAGGGGGAAAGCGGGAGGCGTCAAGAGGGAGGTGTGACGGCTCAGGATGGTGGGGTAATTAAGTCTGTTGCTGGAAGCGGAGTCAGCGTCGGCGCGTCGGCACGTGAACAGAGTCCCTCGTGTCAAGGTTGAGTTGCTGCTCACAGGTTGCGCTCGTTGTGTCGACGTCAGGTCGTCAGGTTGTCGTGGGGTTGCGTGGCCGTCGCGGGCTGCAGTGCAATGAGCCGTGGGTTCGCAGCAGTGGGTGGTGCCTTGTACGTGATAGCGGCAGGACGATGACGGAACCTCTCCAGCAGGCTGGCAGACTTTAGCCGTCTTTCAACCGCGTCATGTGACGCCACCTTCACATGGCCGCCCGGGGCATCTGACGTTGCTCAGTCCACATGCTCATCCTCAGGGCATTATCGGATTCGTAAAATCCAGTCGCCAACAAGTCCAGCAGGCCCCAGCTCAGATGGACTGCATCTGATGCGTTTGTGTCTATTATTTTGAGAACCGTCTCTCTAGGGCAAGTATCCACACTCGTTAATATCCTCAAGTGCCCCCGTATGTCCATCTGTAAAGACTCCCCGGGCCACTTCTAAGCCAGGCCCAAAAATAAATATAACAAAAAGTATGGAAAGGGACTCGGCGTCGACTGTCGAAAGTTTTGTGACGGCAGCTCCTCCCAGTGCGGTGCGGTGGTCGCGGGCGGCTCTTCTATCAGAGGACACCGCATGTTGACTTCGAAAACGCAGACTCCATCAAACCCAAAACACGAAACGACAAACCATTCCCATAGCTCCAGGAATTGGACACGACCGTGCAGTCAGCCTGTCCCCAATGAATAATATCATCAATGCTCATACAATAATAGTCCTTCATCACGGCGGTGACGGGGGTCGTCGGGTCAGTCCAGACAAAATATCAGACACATGAATCGTACGGTATGTCGCTGTAGGGGTCGCGAGGACTATGCGTTGCCGCCCTTCTCGTCGGTGTCGATGTGCCACACGACGTAGTTCGGGAGACCAACAACCTGATAGCCTGCCCGTTTCGCCATCTTGGCGAAACCTTCTGTCTCGGCCTGGTTTTCGAAAGCGTAGCAGGGAAAGTTTATGCCTGGAGACAACTTGTTAGCTGGCGAGTACGGCTGAGGCAACCACGGAAACGTACCTGATCGGTGAACGTCGGCCTTGACCAGAATGTTGACGCCACCAATGCCGTCGAGCTCGAGCTCCTGATCCTTGTTGTCTCGCCAGTCGCCCATCTTGGCCATGTACGTCCGGCCGGTGTCAAACTGGCGGTACCCTACGCATAAAGACTTGTCAGCATCGCTCAATCAGTAATCAATATGTGTGTGACCAACCCTCGGCGAGCACGATGTTCTTGTCCAAGCTCTCGGCCAGTCGACGACCTTTGTCCGACTCGACCCACGAGTTGTAATCAACTATTGCACAGATGTTAGCTCCAGCATCCTCCCCGGGCACCGCATGGCACTACTCACATCGCCCTTCGATGTCGACACCTTCCTTGTATCGATGGAACCAAATGTCTGTATCAGGAATCAGCAGAGGTTCAGCGGCAATGTCGAGACCGAGCTCTCTTACTAGGAACGAGGATGTCCTTGTCGTGGGCAATGAAGTCCTCGAGGATCTTCTTGGGGCTATCCACAATGTCCACATCGCGCCAGTAGACCCAGCTATGCTCCGGCTTTAATGCCGTGGCAAGCAGATAATTCCTGGCCTTGCCCATGGCTTTTCGCCGCGGACCCTGCGCCTCGAAGGAATGCCTTTGCTCGACGTCTTGGCTCAGATGGAAGTCAAAGTCCTTTTCAATGACCATTGCGCTTCGGAAGGGAATCTGATCTGGTCGCTTTTGGATTCGGTCGAGCTCGGAAGAGAGGACAGCAAGGGTGTTATCATTGGAGTCAGAGACAAGGAAGGCGAGGTCGATGAGGTGGTGAGGATACGAGAGCTCGGCTAGCAGCTCAAAATATTTGGACAGATGAGAAGCGGCGTCCTTGAGGGGCGTGACAATGAGGACCTTTTCCTCGTTGACGAGTGCCTTGCGCGTGGACTTGACGGGGTTCAGGTCGACGTGCTTGATCGAGGTCGATTCGACCTTGAGCGGGGCGTGGTGGTTGAACATGACGGGTGTCTGCATGTGCGCATTCCATCTCGCATACTCGTTTTGTGACATGTCTATCGGCGGCGTTGAGGGTCCCCAGCAGTAGAAACTGTTCCAGGCTTCGTCAGTTGCGGTCGCGCAGAGACAAGTGGGCACGGCAGATGCGATCTCTCCTCACCTTTGCATCTCCGACGCTGAGCTGCTGATGCCGCGCCATAACAGCGTCACAATACCCACAAGGGCGACGAGCAGGAGGAACCGCGTCCGTGTCACCAAGCTCCAGAGCGCTCGCGTTGGCGGCAGTTGGGCCCTCGCAGCTTTCCAATTCAGGCCGCCCTTGGGAAGAAGCATGGTCGGTGAATAGGGCGACGCCTCGTCACCACCCGATTCCGTCGGGGCGCCAAAGGTGTCAATTGCACAGAGGCGGCGGGACGTCCCTTTTTTTTCGAAGCTGTCTCGAGTTGATCGTGAGGTCCAACGATAGGGGAGCGGAAACGCCGCGTCGGAGTTTCTGGAACGTGCTCGGGATCACAAGCGGACGTTTGGCTCCAAAAAGCACGTGGATGGGGAAACGAGAGAAATGGACTCGGCGCTAGAGTCACATCAAGGATGCGGCACCAGGAGCGGCTGGGCCGGCGTCGTGCAGTGCGTCGATGGTCGGGCGGGATGGAGCTGGAGATGGCGACGTCAATCTTCATGGGGGAGAGAGAAGAGGAGGGAGTGCCAGTTGGCTAATGAGTCCACCTTTCGCTATGCGCGGGAGCAGCTCTCGAGTTCAGCATTAGAAAAAAAAGCTTACTTTTGGGAAGTACGCGGCATGGACTTGACTCTCGTGCGAAATGTGGAGCGGGCTAACGTACTAGATAGGTCCCATTCTAACTCTCCATCGCCGAATTTAGCATCCACCCGAGCCAAGCCAACGCCGGGGGGTCCCCCATCGCTCGCGTCCAGTTAGAATTGCAACATTGCGCCGTCTTTGGCGCGAACAGGAGCTGCAACCGCTGAAGCCGCCAACCCGTCAGTGCCCCGCTACCCTGTACCGCGCACCTATCCCTGCAGAACACTCAACTGAAGCAATGGCATCCCGCCACCTCAAGTCTAAGAAGCATGCATTCAGGCTTCCATCTCATCTTGATTCCTCCAACTTCAGCACTGCATGACTATGAGTGCCAAACGCTTATCGCACAGCGCTATGTCGAGCCGCATCACCTGGAAACCTGGAGGCTACCGCCCGCGGAAGGGCGCATCACTTCCTCACTTCATTGTTCCGCGGTCTCCATGGACCTAAGATGAAACGCTGAACCCAACCTTCACACGCTTGGCATGGTGAGATGAAATCCTTACCAGTCTATTGCATGCTCGCGCTACCCAGCGGCGACCTTCTGGTACTTTAAAGAAAATGGTGATGAAGGGTGTTCTACACAAGTAGCTGTTGTCCAGCCGTGGCACTTGACTCGATTCCGTTGGACGATCGCGATATCGTGATGTCTGGGAGCAGGCGCCGTACAGATCTCGTTCAATGCATTCTTACCGTCAAATTACCGACAGTCAATGACTTCGCGACACTTTTGGTATAGTCAGCCAGTGTCCCTCGCCATGGACACAAACTCGCCTCCCACAGAACCTCGCTCCATGTCTATGGCAGAGTCGTTATGTTTGTCTTCGGCTTGCCTCAGTGTCCGGGTCGCGAAGTCCGTTTGACGCATGCAGCGACACGACGATGCTCTACGCTCGATTACTACCCGGGGAAGTTGCTGTCGAATATTACCATATGGTTGTAAGTACAATTGTACATACCGCGTAGTGCGGAGGTGCCAGCTTGCAGGTGAAGATGAAGATGCCTCGCCGCACCAGATATGCCAGCCTAGCATGGATTCCGTTCTGCAGAAGGAACAGAATAAGCCTGACCGGCACTGCTCTTTGAGACCTTCTCAATTTCAGATGAAGATGCACATGGAGGCGCTCTTGCGCCCCGGACGCATTGCTCGAGGTCCTACGCAAAACTTGATTCTTTCTCTAACTTTGCTCGTGCTTAATACGGCATGCAGCGAGAAGGGCACACCATAAGGTAGTCAGTCGCCCTGGAGCACTTTGATTTCTCAGGCCATCGGGCTTCATAACGTTGCCGCAGTATTCGCCGGCCCCGAAGAACAAGCTCGCTTGGGGTGTGAGGAATCCGTAGTCCGTGGATTGCTGAAGACAAAAGCCGAGAGCGTCTGAGACATGAGGTCATGCACGATCAGCATGTTGCCAGAACAGGTCTAGCGCGGGCAGCTCAGAACGATCTCTGAGGTCGGTTCCTTGACTTTTGTACGGAGTACGGATTGTTCCTGACAAGCCGCAAGCCCAAAGGCGTGGCTGGCGCGAAGCGCAGCGGTGCAACGTTTACCCCATGCCCATTCACACACCTCGCCATCGATGTCAGTGAGACGGCCTCATAGCCACACCAACGTCACAACGACTCTCATAAGCGTCTCAAAGCCGCATTTCGGGTACTGTGTCCGATTGAGAGGCCTGAGATATCATATGCAACAGCTTCGCGCCAGGTTCTTGGCCCCATACTTTACCTCGCTTTCGAGCTCACTGAATCGAGCACGCCTAAGCGTGAACTCACCGATGACAGCGACACGACGCTCCTCACGCCTCAGCGCACAGGCAGAGGCAAAGCCATCGCCAGAAACGATGCCTCCCCCTCCGTCACAACAGAACAAGCGCAAGAGAAAGGCGACGTCCGATGCCGAGGCGCCTTCTGAGCCGCCGTCTGAGCCCACGACGCCGACCAAGAAGCGCATACAACCCGGCAACGCACCACCACCATTGACACCAACACCGAGCGCCGTGGCATTCATCTCTGAGCCAGCAGACGGCCGTAAAAAGACTCACAATGCTATGACTACTCGGCTGGCCGACCCGAGATTCACCAACGCAACGCTACTGTCGCCCGAGACGTCACGGTTGGTGGCGTCACGCAATATCGAGCTCGTGTCGCCTTCCAAAGCGCCGGCAATCAAGACGACGACGCAGAACCTGCTGCAGGAAGCTTGCGATCACCTCATCAAGATAGACGAGCGCATGCGCCCTTTGATTGAGAAAAATCCATGCAGAATCTTCTCGCCCGAAGGGCTCGCTGAGAAGATTGACCCCTTTGAGAGCTTGTCGAGCAGCATCATGTCTCAGCAGGTATCGGGCGCCGCCGCCAAATCCATCAAGGGTAAGTTCATCGCTCTCTTTGGTGAAGAGGGGCCCGATGCCAGGTTCCCACACCCATCCGAGGTTGCCAAGTGCTCCGTCGAGAGGCTTCGAACGGCCGGTCTCTCCCAGCGCAAGGCCGAGTACATTCAGGGGCTTGCGGAAAAGTTCACAAGTGGAGAGCTGAGTGCGCAGATGCTCCATGACGCGCCGTACGACCATCTCGTCGACAAGCTCATTGCAGTGCGAGGGCTCGGCCGTTGGTCTGTGGAGATGTTCGCCTGCTTTGGGCTCAAGAGAATGGACGTTTTCTCCACCGGCGATCTGGGTGTACAGAGAGGCATGGCCGCCTTTGTCGGAAGGGACGTGGCCAAGTTGAAGTCCAAGGGCGGCAAGTGGAAGTACATGTCGGAACAAGACATGCTTGAGTTGTCGGCCAAGTTCACGCCATATCGTAGCCTGTTCATGTGGTTGATGTGGCGAGTCGAGGACAGCGTCACTGACGTCACTACCCTGGAATGAGGACACTATTTTATTCGTTCATTGTCCGTATCTGTACTCGTTATGCTTCGAGTCTTTTCTTCCGGTCCGGGAGTGGAGTGAATAGGCGCTCGACGTAGCTCTGGGCCGAGATAGCGGCCGGTACATGAGGTTTCTCACCTTGGCTTCCAGGCTGTCGAAGCGCTTGATCTTCCAGTCGCAGTCTGATGTATCTATGAGTAGACGCCGCCTTCGACCAGGCTGATGGGACTGGCGACAGCAATTCGCCTCCTCAGATTGTCTGGCACAAGGAGGCCTGCGAGGATCTGCCGAGGTACCTTACTCGTATGGTCCTCTGGCCGCCCGGGCCAATCGCTCCCATGGCCAATTTGTATGCCTGGGTGAGGTGGGGCGAAACTTTGCCATGATGCAAGACGGTCACGGCCTGAGGGCAATTACTCTCGCTTAATAGCTGCCTTGCCAGAAGACGGCTCGTCTGGGCGCTGTAAAAGCTCGCCAAGAAATGGACGATGGCTGCTGCGCGCCAGAATGGGCACGACATGGGGGAAACACGTTGGCGAGCCTGGCTGACAGCTGCTTCTGTCAATGCTGCTAGGCAGGCTGTGTAAAGGCTGTATTTACCATCCAAGTTGCCAATGTCCGACGTGAGCAGATCATCGTATATCTTGTACTCTTTCATGCCACTCCCTGCCGAGGATTAGTGGTCCCCCTTGCCGCTTGAAAATGTGGACGAGATTGTAATTGTGGATTCATCATCAGTGGCTGGCGGACAGCGACAAGCTTCCTGGAGATGAGGCGCTGGGGACCTTGCAGCGACCAGCCGAAAGAGGCAAGAGTCTGCAGATGACCGGGCTACCTTATGGACGGGGTGTGTTTGTAGCAAGTCGTGATGCTCGAAACGGTCGACCATATTTCTTCCTGACATGGGCAGATGCTCATCATGGACAGCTTAGCTCTGGATGCGCACTCGTTGCATCATGAATAACACGAACGCGCAGCCACGCCATTGACGGGCAAACTTCCGATGGAAAGCGGCGTGCCTCATCCGCCACTTCGATCGAGACGGCTATTCATAGGCCACCCTGCATGGCAGCTGCTTTGAGTTCGACTTTTCGTGTTTGGCGCGCCAGACTGAGGAAGCTATCGGAATACGGGTGTTTTTTTGGGGGGGTGGTGTGGCAACCATTTTCAACCGAAGAATGTCAACTAGCTGTCCTAGCACGGTTCGACCGGCAGCGCGCGGCGCTCGTGTCGGCTTGGCCTCTTCGCTGTCTGTGTACTGAATACGTAGGCCACTCGACGCCATTGATAGCCGAAGACATCGTTGATTAGGTGCCGGTTCTGCGCCCTCATTGACAGTTGCCAGACATAATCGAGAGGCGTGTATCGCTCTCTGTGCGCAAAGGGGGATGAGACAGATGTGCCTTCATCCGGATTGCTCTCTCTGCTAGATCGCACATTGGGTGCAGGAGGACGGAAGCTCGAAGATTCCAACCGCGGCAATGCTAAGCAGGAACATCGGCTGCTCGACTAGGTTGGGGGCCAAACAGGTCCCCTGGTGCCCGGGCCGACACATGTGAAGCAGATGGCGCAAAAGTAGCGCACTAACATTTCTGGGAACACGCAATCGTGTCTCTGGGCCACCCCTGGCAAGCTTGCAGCCACGCATGCGGAACCTGGCAACAAAGGGTGGGCGGATGGGGAACGAGATTCATCGACAGAATCTTGCTAGCTGGGCGTGGCGAGCGATCTCCAGTGTCGCCACAAGATGGTCAGGATGTGAAGAGAAGCTCCAAACTTGATACCGGAGCAGAGAGCCGTCGAGTTTACACGAGTGCAGTGGCATCTGCGCGTTATGGGAGCCATATGCCAGTGTGCTGCTGCCGCGGATGCCCTCCTATCCTGCGGTCGGCCCGAGAGGCCTTTACCCAGCGTGTACGAGCGCAATGTACTCGTAGCAGGCCCTCCATGCAAAAAGGTACGAGTATGATGCAGGATTTGGCAATAACAGGCGTCAATGCGGCGGGTTCGCCAGCTGCGCGACGCCCCAGGCAGAAGCGTATGCCCAACCTTGACGTGCTCTCGCCATTGAGCAACAGCAGTCGAGGTGCAAGTATCACGGAGTAGTCCGTACGAAGCACCGTGCGCACGCGTGGCATGCTTCGGTGGTATCGCGCCTCGTCGATAAGGTAACGGACGTGGTGGTGGAAGTGGGCGTGCTTCCTTGGTGGTGCGTTGCTGACGGGCACTCGCTCATCCACATCTCACACCAGCCCAGGGCACCAACAAACAAAGGGCCGCCCTAGCAGTCATGGCGTCCGCGGCAAAAACCCCCCCCTTTCTCCCCACCAGGCCTAGCAGGGCTCCCACTCCCCCCAAACGGCCATGACCAAGGCCTGGCCCCGGTCTGGTGCAGGGCCCGCGGCCCATTTCATCCGCTGCGGGTGCATTGCGCAGGAGAAAAGAGCGCCTCTTCTTCTTCCGCGCCCTCGCCCCTTGCGTTCTTCTCCTTCCTCCCCTCGCCGCCGTCGTCGTCCTGCTGTTGTTGCCGTCGCCGTATCACCATCGTTCTCGCCTTCAATTCGCGACGCTCGTTTGTCAAGAGTTCTGCAGAACGCTCCTCGTTCATCACCGATCCCTCGTTTCCCGACGCCATCCCGCGTCCGTCGCCGAGACACCGCCGGGTTTTTTTGGGCAGGGCAATACACGTAAAGTAGGCTCCCCACTGCGACGAGGTGAGTCTTGGTCTCAAGGTTTCTCGTGGTCTCGGCTGTGGCAACGTATTGCTGGCCGTGCTGCCGTCGCCGGGCCACGGCTGCGCTGCACTGCACGGCACTGCGCTCGCCTCCCCCAGCAATCAAGCCTCTACCAGCCTATTTTGCTCTCTTCAACTCACCCTCTCTTTCCTGTCCCTATTCCTCTTGCGCAAATCCCTGCCTCTCATCGCCAACGCATTCTTCTTGGGCCTCCCTTCCGCGCGGTCTGGTCACTCTTGGCTCGTTGGCAAGATTGCTGTCACTCCTGCCTCGCGCCACCTGCGCGTCAGACCTGGGGACCCAGAAGCAAACCTCGACGACTGCCGCCATCGTTGAAGTAAACATCTTGTTCCACAACATCTTTTGGCGCCCATTGAGGTCTTTTGGACTGCCGCCCATTGGATTTTCCCTCATTCACAGCCGTCACACAGTCAGAAGCCCGAAGCCCGACTTCCCAGTTTGCCAAGCTCCTTCGGCCCATGATTCCCTTCCATTGTTTGCCACCTCCCACAGCGGACTTAGCCTGGAAGATTACAGCTTGCTGACATTTCGTCGGTTCAGGTCACAATGCATTCCGTCACGATTCTCTCGGCCATCCTGGCCATTGGCACCGGTGTCGTCTCTGGTAAGCGCAGCCCTGGCTGCACCTTGCCGCTACTTATGTCTAATACGTCCCTGCAGGTGCCTCGACTTGCACTAAGGATATCAAGATCACCGAGGCCACACCCGTCATCAACTGCGATGTCGTTAATGCCGATGTCATCGTCTCCGAGGACGTCGCTGGCAGCCTGAGCATCGAGGGTCCCAAGGAGTTCAAGAAGGATTTCACGATCAGCAATGCTACGAAGCTCATTAGCATCTCAAGCAGCTCCCTCACTTCCGTCGGAGGCACCATGAAGCTGGATGGTCTCACGCTGTTGAGCACCCTCAACATGCTGTCGCTCAAGTCTGTCAAGGACCTCCAGCTCATCAACTTGCAACAGCTGAGCGGCCTTTCCTTCGGTACCTCTGGCGTCACCAAGTCCAGCTCCATCACCATCACTGATACCTTCATCAACGACCTCAGCGGCCTCAACATTGTTACTGCTGACTTCCTTGACATCTCCAACAATCCAAAGCTCATCACGTTCAACTCGGACCTGGTCAACGTGACCAAGTCTCTGAAGCTCACCAACAATGGCAACGATATGCAGGTTAACATGTCGCGACTGGAGTCCGCCGGTGATGTTCAATTCCGCCAGGTTAAGAGCTTCGACGCACCCGCTCTGGCCATGGTCGAGTCCATCAAGTTCAACGACAGCCCCGAGTTGTTGACTGTTTCCGCCAACAACCTGACGGATGTCGCTGCCAGTCTCACGTTTATCAACAACAAGAAGTTGGCCAACGTTTCCTTCGCTGCCCTCGTCACCATCAAGGGTGACATGACCATTCAGAACAACACTGCCCTTGAGGCGATTGACGGATTCCCCAAGCTCAAGACGGTTGGCAACATCCTGCTGGGCGGTAGCTTTGAGAAGTGAGTGCATGACTCTCGCAAAGTGGCTACGCGCGTTCAAACTGACAAGTGCATAGGGTCAAGCTTGACAGCCTTAAGGATGTGCAGGGCAGCGTGACCGTCTCGTCGACCACCGATATTTCCAGCTTCTGCAAGTTCTTCGATGATGCCAAGAAGAACAACAACATCCGAGGCAAGGAGTCATGCACCAGCAACAACAAGGACGCCAATGCCGGCAACAGCACCGGTGGCACCAAGAATGGCAGCGGCGGCAGCGACAAGAAGGATGACGCCGCGGGCACCATGACTGTCAACGTGGCGATGCTCGGCCTGGCCGTCTTTGCTGCAATGGCACAGCTGCTGTAAGGATATTGGGAAAAAGCATGAGTCGGAATTGGCGTCGTTCTTTGTTCTCCCCGTATGTTCCCCCCTGCTATTTGAGCCGACAGGTGGTGGTGTGTCATCGCCGTGTTGCCGCAGGCCAAGTGTCTCGCAGTCACGATTGCACTTGTACGCGGCATAAATGCTAGGACTTAATAATGGATTGTGTATCTAACTGTACCTGTTCGATCGTCCCATCATCGGACCCGTGTTGTTGAATGGTACATGATGCTGATTACTAGACCGAGTAAATCTTGTCCTCTCCAATCTCACCATTGCTTTGACCATAGCATAACGTGTTACAAGCGGTCACTACCTTGGAGGCTACGAGTACTTCGTCGAGCGTCAGCGAGTGGCGTTTGTTGCTATTCGTCTCCAGGCAGCGGTTGCGCTCCGCTCAGCGTTCCACCAGCGCCGCTGAGGTATGCGGGAGAGCTGCCAGGCGCACGTGTGAGTTTGAAACCCCCTCTGGGTTAAGGATTCATCCGAATTGCGATTACCGGTACGGACTACAGACAGGGTCACTTTGTTCTTTGGGTCAATTCATCAGACGGAGGGTAGCAACCGTCAGTACCTTATTCATACATCTATCATCGTCTTGGATGATTATTTCCATCCCGTCATGCGTCATGTGCCTCGTCTCATAATGGCTTCGCCGACCGCGAAGCCTCTCGTCAACATGGTACGAAACTCTGTGCCGAGATCCCATCATTGTGCGCGTCGATGGTACCCGCTTTGTGCAAAGGGCTAGGTGGGCTTGTAGATCCCCTGCTCGAACTTCTCGGCGTCGTAAAACTTGGGCACGATGGTGTTGCCATTGAAAATTCGTCCATCGAGCTCCGTGACGGCCTGTATGCGACTGTTAGCTGAGGCTCCCTGGGCCGATACAGGGAGGGAAACACGCACTCGAAGGGCGGAAACTTGGTCCGTAAACTTCATGAAGACTTGACGCCCCTCCTGGTCGATGTATAGCCGCTCGACACGCCCGTACTGCAGATTGTCAACATCAGTTCTTCGATTCAGGGGTGATCCTCAAGGTGGTCCGGGTACTCACTTTCTCACCGCACTCCTCGCCAATTTCCTGCCCAAGACCATCCGAAATCTCTGTCTGCAGGTCGGGCATGTTCTCTAGCATGTTCCGCAGGACAACAACGTCGCTCATCTTTCCGAACTTGCCCTGCTCTTCCTTGCGCCTTCCACCAAGAATCTTGCCCTTGCCTCCCGGCTCGGCCCAACCACCGCCATCAGCATCCGCCTTCTTGCGGCGCTTTTCCACCTGAGCACGGAGCGGATTTACCATACCAGACTCATCGGCGCCAAGGCCTGTGCCTTCGGTCCATCCGTACTTGTTCATGAATCGATGGGCAAAGCCAGCTTGGCCTGGCCGAGTTGATCGCTGTGGCTGCTGGGCTTGTTCCGCGCCAAGGCCTAGGGCTGGCGGAGGAGAGTCCATTTCATTGCCCTCCCCGCCCCGGGCATCAGAGGCCTGCGTGTATCTAACAGGAGCGCGAGATATCACAGCTGAGTCGGAAGGAGGCGGTGCAGGAGAGCTTCGCCGGGCCGGGGGAGGGGGAGGCTGTCCTGCCGACAGCGCCAAACGACGCGCATATGCTTCGTCACCAGTCTTCTCTGGCTCTGACGGTCGGGCAGGAGATCGCGGTGGGGACGCAAATGCGCTTGGTGGTGGAGGTGTAAACGCACTTGGCGGAGGAGGAGCAAAGGCGCTTGGTGGTGGAGGGGCAAATGCTTTCGATGGTGGAGGAGCAAATTGATCTAGAGTAGAGTGTTTGTAAATGTCCAGCGTTCGAGAAATTCATGTCTGACTTACTCTGCAGCTTCAGTCCCGCTTCCTTGCCGCCGTTACGGTGCTTGTACAGCACAGCCTTCCACTCCAGCACCTCGTCCACCTTCTCGTCACTTTGCTGGTACTCTTCGACGTTTGTTGGTCTGCTCGGATCGTAGAAATCATCCCAGTTGGTAGGCCCTGTTTCTCCTTCCTGTTGCCTTCTCTTCTTGTTCTTCCGCCCACCTCTCTGGGGCTTCTCGGCGCTGACCATGGGGTTGTCTTCGTCTTGGACCGCCCAGTCGGCGAGTGTGGCCTTTGAGGGAGGTGGCCCGGCCGCGGGCACGGCTGCAGCCTGGGGAATGGTCTTTGCGATTGTGGACTTGGACTTGGCCTGCTTGGCTGAGGGCCGGCGAATCTGAGGTTGAAAGCGCAGCGCGGAATCCATGGGCTTTCTTGCCTCCGAGGACGCAGTGTACATGACTGGCGCCGCAGATATCGTGGCCGCGGGAGTAGGGTCATTGGGGTCATGGATGTTGCCGTATAACGAGAGGCCGCCGCGGGGAGGAGGCGGCGGCGGAGGAGACTGCGGTGGACGGGGAGCAGACGCCATGGTGAGGTTTGAGGTACGCCCAAAACGCCTGCCGAGGCGAATGATGGTCGCTGAGACACAGGTCGGGAACTTCGGAAGGCGAGGAGGCACTGCAGAAGGCGTGCGCCAGCCCGTTGTGCAGCTTCCTGTGCCTGAGGCTTGCCACGATGCGAAACTCCAGCTGGCGAGGCTGAGGTTCGGGCAGCTTACAAGTCGTGGAGCTTCCTGTCGTTAGCGGGCATTACACTTTTACAGGCAGCTGTAAGCTTCAGCAGGGGGGTTGCATGCTGCGCCGGGTAAACGACGGCCCTTGGCTTGACAGTGGAAAGCTATAGCGATTGCCCCTCCTGCGGCATGCAAGGACCCCGCCAAAATTTCCCCATCTCAACTTCTCAACCCACCTCAGCCTCGAGTGGTGACCTCGAACCCTTTCTGCTAAACGCGGCGCGCCGGCAACTCTTTGCTCACCAACATTTCTGTCCAGCTCTCATCGGCCATTCATTCCTCCCCATCTCACGTGCCTGAAAGCTGCCCGACAGCTTGTCGGCCTCAGGCAGATTCCTTCTTGTGGATAAAACGTCCTCCGCGACTGGTTCGACGTCAAACCACGTCTTCGCGAAGCAGCCACGTGTTGACGCACCACCAATCTTCAGAACCTCTCGCCGTCGCCTCCTATCAAGATGTCTGATCTTGCGAGCCGCATCACCGACCCGAAAGAGGCCGCGACAGAGGCTGCCCCGGCCACCGCATCCCCCCCGGCCGACTCGTCCACGCCTGCTGCCGAGACTGCCCCTGCCGAGACTGCCCCTACGACTGCAGCGGAACCTTTGGCCGAGGATGCACAGCTGGACGGCACTGTGGAACGCCTCGGGGGCTCTGGCCTCCAGGAACCTGACTGGGACGTCGAGGTCTCACTGAGCGAGCTCCAGAATAACGAGGCCACGCCTTTTCACTCTGCCACGACCTGGCAGGAGTTGGGCCTGTACGTTGCGTTTGTTGCGCTTGGGAACCAAATGCTGACATTGACCCCATAGTTCTGACTCGATCTTGAAGGGTCTTCTTGCACTCAACTTCTTGAAGCCGTCCAAGGTTCAGGGCAAGTCGTTGCCTCTGATGCTCAGCGACCCACCCAGGAACATGCTGGCACAGTCCCAGTCTGGTACCGGCAAGACAGCTGCCTTCGTCACTGCCATCCTGTCCCGCGTCGACTTTTCGCAACCCGGACAGCCTCAGGCATTGGTTCTGGCCCCGAGCCGAGAGCTTGCCCGCCAGATCGAGGGCGTCGTAGCGGCTATTGGCCGTTTCATCGAGAACCTTAGGCTTGCGGCAGCAATTCCCGGTGCCTTGCCGCGCGGTGAACCAGTCAGGGCTAGTGTCATTGTTGGGACGCCGGGTACGGTCATGGACACCGTGCGACGCAAGCAGCTTGATGTTTCGAAGCTGAAGGTGCTCGTTCTCGACGAAGCCGATAACATGCTGGACCAGCAGGGCTTGGGTGATCAGTGCATGAGAGTGAAGAGGTATGTTATAGCATCCAAGTGCTTGCATCGGCCACAAGGAACAAGACTGAACATTGTCACAGCATGCTGCCAAGAGATATCCAGACGCTCCTTTTCTCTGCCACTTTCCCCGACAAAGTTAACAACTATGCCGGGAAGTTTGCACCCAATGCCCACATCCTGAAGCTGCAGCGCAGCGAGCTCACCGTCAAGGGCATCTCTCAAATGTTCATCGACTGCCCTGACAACAACACTCGGTACGAGATTCTGTGCAAGCTGTATGGTCTCATGACCATTGGCCAGTCGGTCATCTTTGTCAAGGTATTTCTAGCCGCAGATGCTGAGCTGTATGGGCTTCTCTAACGTTTTCTGGACAGACCCGGGAAAGTGCCAACGAGATCCAGCGCCGCATGATGGCTGATGGCCACAAAGTCTCTGCCTTGCACGCTGCGTTTGACGGCGGTGAGCGTGATGACCTGCTGGCAAAGTTTCGCTCTGGAGAGAACAAGGTTCTGATCGCCACAAACGTCCTCGCACGTGGTATCGACGTGTCCAGTGTCTCCATGGTCATCAACTACGACATTCCCATGAAGGGACGAGGTGATACGGAGCCCGATGCAGAGACATATCTTCACCGCATTGGAAGGACGGGGCGTTTTGGCCGTATCGGCGTCAGCATCAGCTTTGTGTACGACAAGAGGAGCTTTGATGCGCTGAACAAGATTGCCACGGGCTTCGGCATCGACTTGGTTCATCTCGACACGGAGGACTGGGATGATGCGGAGAAGATGGTGAAGGAGGTGATCAAGAAGAACAGAGCGCAGGCGAGCTACGCTCCTAGTGCAACCGACAAGCAGCAAGCTGCGGTCCCGTAGGATTGGCCGGCTTATGCGAATACGTTCAGAGCGCCCCTGATGTGGTAGGCCTGGTTCTTGTGGCCTATTTGTTGGCAGTGGAGGAAAAGGATTTGCTTCTACGAATGTTGAGGACCCGACTGGAGCTCAAGCAACATCAACATCAACATCGACGTATATAGAATGAGGCCATGATGAGATACCAAAAGTAGTCAAGGAGCTGAGGGAAAATCGAGAAGATTGAGGTTTCTTTCATCAGCCTACATGCCCTGGTGTCAGGTGCTCGCGTGATATTGCCTGTTCCGCATCGGGGTTACTTGTGTCGCGTTGGCCAACAGCAGCAGCTGCAGACGCCGGTGGGAAAAAGCATCTTCATCGTTCTATGCTCACCGCTGAGGCAGGCCAGCACTGAGGCGTCAGTGAGAACTGAAGCCCTGTCGAGACAAAACGCCAGGAACACGGTGACGGGGACGAGGCTGGCGGCCGTTCGGAAATGGACCGTAGGGGGCCAACACCTGGAAGCCTGGTGTGAGCGGTTGGGGCTTTCAACAGCCTCATAATGGTCTATGTTCCACCAGCCAACCCCTGTCTGTCCATTGGACAAGGTCCCAGACATCCCCCAACCTCCCCCAGCTGATGACGCGCGCCGCCGGGACACGACGTATCTCAGCAAGGCGCTCTTGAGACGACGTCAACGAGAGACGGGAACACAACATGGTGGAGGCCCGAGGAGGCAGTCGGTCGCCGCAAACGTCCAACCCGACGATGGCCCAACATGGCATGGGTCCAATGGATGGCATGAGATCGCCTTGAAGAGCCTGCGAGAGGCACGCCACGTTGCACGTCGGTCATGCAAGCTGCAAACTGCCCTGGCACGGCGAGCCCAACCACACCCCAGGGATGATGGCGGGTGCTCCCTTGACGCTAATAAGCGGCATCTGCATGGACGTCCGAACGGGGTCGACCCCAGGGCTGGCGAGTGCGGGCCCGGCCGCCAACTCAGAGGCGTCGAGGCCCAACCCTGCAGCGGGCACGCTCGAGTCCACGTTCTCGTTGGCCTCCTTCATGCACCTCTCCCGGCTACTGCGCCGTCGGGCAGCCATGTTCGCGAAATACCGGCACGACCTGACACGACTGGGCTCCGCTCCGCTTGTATCGAGTCTCGGCAGGTCTCGCGCGTCCTGTCGACGTGCGACGTGGGCCATGACTGCTCGCGGCACTGGCTGATGGGGCCAGCAAAGCACGACGGCGGGCATGTGGTCCTTCAAGCAGAATGTGGGCCCTGCTTAGTGGTTATTGTAAGTTCTCTGAAGCCTCGGAGTGCTGAGAATGCCTTCAAGCGACGAGCTCCGGCCCCTGCCAGGGCCCGTGCTTTGTTTGTTTACGGGTAGCAATATTGAGTCCTTGGAGGCTATCGGCATGGTATCCAGACGGAGCCCGAGAGTCCCAGAGGTCTGATGGACCCGTCACGTCTCGTGAATGACTTGGTAGCGACGTCCGCCCGTTTGCAGAATCCAAGGCGCTTCCTACATCTCGCATAGCATCAATTATGCGCAACTCACTCTACTGCACATACTATTCATGGAGCTGTTCACACTTCGTGGCAGCTGCATCTCCGTCGTGTTCCAAGCCACCGAGGCCCGAGACCTGTTCGAGGCCGCAATTGGCACCCTACTGCATCTACCCGACAGCCCAATTCAGCACACCTGCATGGACTCCGCCGAGAATATAACCGCTGCCCAGCCCACCCACCCAGACGAGTCTGTGGTCTTAGACGTAGAGGAGGCAGAACCAGTATGAGCTCCGGTCTAGGCGTCGACTATTGTCCGTACCGGGCAGACATTGATTCAACCAATGTACAGTACTCCGACTTCTCTCATGTCCAGTACTTCCAACAAGCCCCCGACTCCGACGAAGAGGGGCTGCAGAGGGAGCAAGGTGATTCGCCTCCGTCTGCGATCAAGGAAATCGTCACTTACAAGATAGTAGGCCATGAGGAGTCTTGGGGCTGGGTAGCGGACGGGCAGCCGCAATGCTCAGCTTCGTCCGCTCAGCTATCCAGAAGGGACAAGAAGAAGCAAGACAAAAAGAACAAGAACACGGACAAGGAAATGTCTGCGGAAGCCCTTGTTCCTGAGCCCACAGGAGAAGAGAGAGCAGACGAGGCTGAAGATCACAGCACCTTGACGACATCGGCAGGTGGCAAGAAGAAGAAGAAAGACAAGAAGGGCAAGAAGGCCCAGGAGTCCACCACTTCTCCAGTGGCGGATGATAGCAAGAAGGCGGCCGACGAGGTGATTGAAGACGAATGGAGCACGCCAACGAAGAAGAAAGGTAGAAAGGACAGCAAGAAGGACAACAAGAAAGACAAGAAGAGCGTCAAGAAAGCCAGATCCGAAGCATCTGCGAAGACAATACCGGAATCAGCGTCTCCTGAGCCGTCAACAAAGAAAGCGACTGCCGAAGAGAGCACTTCAGACCCGACTCCAGCTCCAGAGATCACAAAAGACTGCGCCTCTCCACATGCTCCTGAAGCTTCCGAGCCCGCTCTTGCGGCCGGGTCCGACAACAATGACGCTGCCGAAGCTCCTGTGGCAGAAGCCGCGGAGTCGAAAGAAGCCGAGTCGCCTACGGTGAGCAAGTCTGCGGATGACGTCCAGACCGGTAAGGAAAGGAGGTCTGCGGAGAAGCCTGCCGCATCCAAAGAAGCTGCACCAGCCGAGGAGGCTATCCCGATCGTGGAGCCCGCGCCTGTCGAGGAGCCTATACCGGCTGAGAAACCTGCACCAGCCGAGGAGCCTACAGGAGCACAAGAGCCCGCGCCGATCGAGGAACCCGTGCCTGTCGAGGAACCTACGCCCGTTGAGGAGTCTACACCCGTCGAGGAGCCTACCGCATCCGAAGAAGCTGCACCGGCCGAGGAGCCTGTCCCGATCGAAAAAGCCATGCCCGTCGAGGAGACTTTACGGGCTGAGAAACCTGCACCAGCCGAGGAGGCTACACCCGTCGAGGAGCCCGCGTCAGGGCCTGCACCTGTTGAGGAGCCTACAACCGTCAACGAAACTCCTGCGCCGCCGCCTCCTGAAGAGGACGAGTCACTCGGGTCACAAAGGGAGATCAAACCTGCCGATGGATCAGAACCTGCAGGAGCCGCAATCCCTGGTGACGTGGTGAATGCAGGTGACGCCGTCGCTGATACGGTCGAGCAGACTGCTTCAGCGACGACCGGCATAGCAACTGTTCCCGAGGAGGAACAAGCAGCGGAGCCACCGGCCCCTGAAGAGGCAAGCGAAGCCTCCGTGGAGCAGCCTACTCAACCCGAGGCCAACGAAAGCCTCTCCGCCCCGCTCGACATCATCGAAGAAGAACAAAAGCCCACGGCAAACCTTGAAGAAATCCCAGAAGCGGCTCAACCAGCGGCAGAAGACAAGCCTGCTGGGGAAGATGAGGAGTCTGTGTGCGCAGCCGTGGCAGGCGCTGTACCTATAAGTGCCCCTGCTGTCGCGGACGTAGTCACGGCTGCCAGTGATGGCCAACACTCCGAAGAGGCTCCCGCAGAAACCAGAGGCAAGCCTGAGGCAACGTCTGAGGACGCCCATCAGCCACCTGCTCCTCATGAGCCAGAGCCTCAATCAGCCGATCCGGAGGCGGTGCCAACTTCTGACGCCACGGCTGTTGAAACAGACGCCAAAGAAGAGCTCAATGCAGATGCTAACGTGGCTACGACTGCCGCCCATATCGAATACTGCGCTATTGATGCCGAGAAGACCGAAGAGCCGGAGGTTGAGAGGACTCTTGCTGTCAAAGAAACAGTGGCTGAAGGGACAATCGCCGAACTTGCCCCCGCTGTTGAAATGTCACAAGCCGAGGAGACCAGAGCGGAGGACTCGTCTGCTGTTGAGGCGTCCGTTGAGAGCTTAGTGTCTACAGAGGAACAGGAGCCAACTCATTCAACGACGGCTGCGGCGGAGGCCACAGACGCATCCGTGCCTGTTGATACTCAGGCAGACAAATTGGCCGAGGGTTGTCCCGCAGAAATTCCAACTACTGATACCATGGAGCCTGCTGCAGAAATGCAGGAACACACAGACGACACCAAAGAGCCAGAAACAGCTGCAGAGAAACAAGTCGTCATAACCTCTGGGTCTTCAGCACCTGCCGAAGAATCGTCCCAAAATTCAAGCCTAGAAGAGCCAAAGTCGCAAGATCTGACAGCGGAAGAGCCCAAGGCAGAAGACACACCGTCTATGGAGACTGCAGTAACAACAACAGCAGACACGACAGAAGCCGAGATAGCTACCGTGACTGAAAAAGCAAATGAACAGGACTCTGCGCCACTGATAGCAACGACGCCCGAGAACCAGATTGCCGAGGTCCATGAAGCTGCTGAAGGGGTTGACGCAGAGCAACTCTCTCTCGATGACTCAGAACCTACCAAAGAATCAAGCGACTCGGTGAAGGAAAGAACGGCCGAAGAGCCCACGTCTATGTCAGCACTGCAAATTGACACGACAGAGATGGTGGACGATTCCATCGAAGCCGCTGGCGCCTCTGACGTAGCGAGCAACTCTTCATCCAAGCAAGTGCATTTTGCAGAAAAGGATGAGGAAATTCCGCCCAGCCTTGCAGGAATAGCTGAAGCTCACACTTCTAAAGAGCAGCATGCTGTTGACGATGCCGACAAGGCAGAGATGGAGGGAGCTGTCGAAACAGATCCCTCTCCCGCCGCCGACATTGAAGTCGGAACCGCTGCGCCGTTGACAGACATCACAGAGGCCGAAAACACTTCCGTCCCCGCATCTGATCCTCAGCCAGACTCTAGTGTCGCTGCGGAGCACGATGCATCCGAGACTGAGCCTGATGTGACTCTAGGTGGAAAGACAGACGATGCAACTGTCTCGGACTCTACCGTTGTCCTAGAAGGAAGAGACACACCAGAGGAGCCAGCTTCGGCCAAGCCAGAGCACTCCTTTGAGATAGAGCCCACCGATGTGCCCACTGAAGCGGCACAGCTTCCGGTGGAAGATGAGAAGTCAGCCGAATCTACGTTGGAGCCGACGCATGAAGATCCACACGTCAGTGGACCTGCAGAGGACCTCGAGGAAGACAATGCCGAGCAGGTGTCAAAGAACGGCGAGGCTGAGCCTGAATTAGATACTTCTGCACCTCCCGCTCCAGAGTCTGTCGAGCTAGCGAGAGCTCCCGCGGCAGAGATGATTCTTGAAGCCGCCGCTCAGCCCGAGGACGAGCCTGGGGCGGAGGATGCGGTCACCGATGAGGCAGCAATCGACGCCGTGGCCGATGAACAACGCGAGAAAGATGACCCCGATCTCAGCGAGTCTGAGGGGGTAGAACCTCCAAACGATGACGCATCGCCTGTCGCTGCTGATGCCACGCGGGTGCTCGCCCAAGAAGAAAAGCCGGCTAAGACTGCCGAGGAACGGGGCATCGACGATGCAGCCTTACCTGCCGCTGAAACTTTGACGTCCACCAAGGGAGAGGTCGAGAAGTGTAGCGATGCTTCCAACAATGAAGCTGTCACAGAGCCGGAAGAAACGGACAAATCGATCCAGTCCAAGGATGACGACCCCACAGCTCTGAGCGAGGCTGAGAACACAAGGGACAACCAAGGTGAAAATGCCAATGATGAGCCAGAGGCCCCCAAGCATGTCGAAACATCTTCAGATGCTACATCTCCGGAGGCTGTCAGTGCCACCAGTGGAGATGAACACAAGGAGCTTGACACGTCTACTGAATCCAATCCTGATGAGGTCTCTGCGGAGGCCGGGATGGAGGCTGAGCCGAGCTCGCCCAGCGACGAGATCGAAGCTCCCAAGGAAGCTCAGAAGTCAGAAGCTGCGCAGGCTTCGGGAGCAGACCCTGCAGTGGCTAAGGTGGCCAATGATACCAAAGAGGCCGAGCCACTTCCACAAGCAAATGAAGCTCTTGAACCAATAGCAGAAGATCTAAAGGCTGCAGATACATCAGTCGCCGTTAACATCGACAAAGAACCGGCGGGAAAAGAGGCTGAGAGGGATGCCCAAGCTCTAGCAGACCAGCTGCCTCAGCCTGAGCCTGCCGTGGTAAAAGCCGAGCAAGAGATTGGAGAGCAGCTGCCGGCTGAGATTGACAAAGTTGTCGGAGAGTCTCCAGAAGAGGATGCCGACCCAGTGCGTGTCGAAGAGCCAGGAGCAAAGCCAGATGAAGCGTCGGACGAGGTGGAACAGATTGTCGAAGCTCAGCCGAGCAAAGATGCGGCTGATGAGCAAGATAAATCCGCTGCAGCTAGCGAGCAGCAGACCACGGACGCTGACCCGCCAGCAGGCGAGGTCGCAGTTGCAGAGTCAGCCCAGCAGGAAACCCCGGAAATCGACGCAGTGAGAGCAACAGCTGCGCCTCGCGCGGATGAAGGAGATGCCCAGGCCAATGGTGAGGATGAGAAAGAGCAAGATGACGAGTCCAAGCCCGAGGTCAAGAATGAGGCGCCTCGAGCCGATGAGCAACCAGCCTCTGACGAGACTATGGGCGAGACTTTGGAGATTGCGGAAGTTCCATCTACGAAAGACTGCCTTCCGACCGACGAAACCCCTCCAGTGGAGGAGAAGCCAGAAGCACCAGACAGTCACCCCTCAGAGGATGCCGTGGTGTCGGAGGAGGAGACGTCGAAGGCAGATGAGCAAGCTTCGATAGCCAGTGTGACACCAGAAGCTGCCATTTTGGAAGTCGAGGAAGATTCGACCACTGCTGCTTCAGAGACTGAGGCTAAGGCCGCTGAGCCCGCCGCCGAAGTCGCCCCGGCGGCGGAGAAAGAACCTTCTCCTGAAGCCGCCGGGTATTCAAAGGAACTAGCGACAGCTGAAGTTGAGACCCAGGGCAAAGCAGATGTTACAAACGTCAGAACTGTCGAAAGTCAAGAAGCAGCAGCAACGGAGCCCGCGTCGCAGGCCAAAGACGCCACTGAAGTGGCTGACGTGACGAATGAGCCTGACGTTTCGCAGGAGGCGGCCGAGGCAACAACTCCGGCCCCTGTGGATGATGCAGCGACTAGACCACAGTCAGAGCCAGAAATCGCATCTGGAGAAGCTGCGGGAGCTCCGCGGGCCAAGGAAGAAGAGGAAGAAAGCAAAGACACTGTAGGGCCTATTCCAATCCCGAACGAAGAGAGGCAGGCGACTAGGTCGAAGAAAGGTGAGATTAATTCTTCTTTCAATGATACCCCATTTCATTTTTCGGGAGGGTCTGAAGGCACCGCATCAAATTCACATGTGGATGTCGGAGATGATGGCGTTTTGGCGTTGATTTCCAAGGAGAGCTCAGACATCCGAGAAAGAACGCTGGACGAGGAGGGTGAAGATCTTACGCTTGCAAACGACGAGCTTCCCATCTTGCCGGTGTTTACGACACACAAACCTGCTCAGGATGACAAGCTATATCAGAAAGCAAGTGCAGAGGAATCAGCCGTCTCGGTCGAGAAAACGAAAGCAGAAAACCAAGATGCATGCTCTGCGGAAGACCTTGTTCTCCCCGACGGGTATGGAGCAGACATCCCGAAAGCAACGACAGAGCCATCAGAGGAACTTAGTGTGCGCCTTGACACGGTAGCCAACGGTCACGACGAAGATCACATACTCACTCCGCCTGCCTTTGACCAAAACATCATCCACACGAGACGGACAAATGGTCACCATTGTGGGGAAATCAAACGCCAAGTTGCCGTGGCAGAGGCAGGCGGAGAGGTCAAAGAAGGAGCAGACGAAGCATCTTCAGCATACACTGCACCGCAAGACATTACTGCGACCGGGCATGAACCTTGCCAGCAGTTTGATGCTAAAGAACAGCCTGCATCACGTCAGGCGCCAAGTGTTGCCGGCGGTCGGATCCTAGAAGCGCCGAACATCGCGGATTCAAAAGACTCAGTCGCGGAAGATCTGTTTCAAGAGCAAAGAGCCCTTGAAGCTCCAAATTAAACGCACCGGACTTTCAAGTTTCAGCCAACGTTGGCTCCCTGGTCCCAGAAGTCGCAGACATTCACGCATCGAAAGTCACGGAAAATGATCCAAACGAGTTCGCAAAAGAGGACGTTCCTGAAGTTACAGACGACGCTCGGGGCGCGGAAGTAACAACCAATCAAGTACCAGACGTCACAGACACTGAGTTCCCAGGAATTGCCAACGTCCAGCCACATAGTAACGTTCAAGTGTTGGAGGTCAGGGTCCCAACAGTTCCAGATGCCCAACCAGAAGCCGTCGACACTTCAGCTCAGGAGGAGCCGGATGCTCAAACGAAACTCGCAAACGCTCGGTTTTCAGAAGACTCAGATGCTCAGCCGGAAGTTGTAAACTCTCGCCCCCTGAAGGCGACGCAAGAACCAGTTCCGCAGGCTACAAATACTCAAGTCTCGCACGTTGCAGACGCGGAGCCAGATGTCGCAGACTTCTGTACAGTACCCGTAACTCCTTCAAGCAATTCCTTGGACTCCAGCATCACCACCTTTCTTGCCCAGGGGGCCAAGGATGAAGACGAGGCCACGTTCTCAAGACAGCATATAGTAGCTGACGTGCCTAAGGAGGATCTTGTCAGTATCTTGCCGAGTTTCCCGCCGAGATGCCCGCTGAAGTGCCTGCCGAGGCTCCCGCTGAGGTTCGGGCCAGAGCGGGTGCCGAAGTGTTCATCTCCGTCGACGTGCCTGACCTTGCTCAAATCTACGCTGGACCTCTCGCAGAGGCTCCCATCGATGTACCCTTGGACGAGATCTTTGAGGCCTCCGGGGAGGAGCTCACGGAGGAGCAGACACGCCTTGCCTCGCCACTGCGGGTGAGGGAGCGATGGCAACCAGCAGGTCAGCTGTACCAGGGACAAACTCGCAAGAACGCACGCCATTCACCGGGACTTTCGAGGAGTTGGATCACTGCGGACAGGTAGCTGCAGCGCTGATTGTTGCGGTCGCTATTTCGGGGTCTCTCAGTACCAACCAACATGACATGTCCTCGGACGGGCCCGGTCCTACAGAACTGGGTGCCACATATCAAAACAGGTCATTGATCCAATTCTTCAGGGTCTGGCTCCAACAAATTGCGATCTGCTACCTTGTAGCGCATCCAGTGCTGAGGCTTCAACGCTCTTGCCCACGATCGCCTCCGCAGAGACAGAGGATTACGGGCTCAACATTGCTAAACCAACTTTGACGCTTCCGACCGGCCCAGATCTCGACCCCGGGATGGCAACTCCGGGCGTAGTGCTTCCCGACGCCGGAATGGTCAGCTTGCAACGCGCCCGAACGCTGCGTCGAAAGCACAAGCTGGCAGTTCGAAATGCGGAGGAGGCAGTGGCTACTGCCGTGGTTCTATATGCTACGGCAGCAGCACTCAGTCCACCAGAGAGTCCACTCGGTCCAGTGCAGGATGACTCCATGGGCATGCCCAGCTTGAGTCACGAACTGGATTTGGACGCAAGGTCTGCACGATTCAATGACGAAAGTGCTCTGGAAAGGGGGCAAAAGGGCAGGGAGGGCGACCTGCACAAACCTGTTACTGACTTGTTTACAGACGGCAGATCAAGTGAGCCTGGCTCTTCAAGCAGTGACAGGGACAGGGAGAGGCATCGCAGACACCGACACTCCCACCACTCATCGACTCACTCCGGCAAGTCTCGCGTTGAAGAAGAAGACAAGGAGAGTCGCCGGCGTTCATCGCAGGGCTCTCACAGCAGCTCGCACTCCTCTCACCGCCACCGCGCGGACAGCACAGGCTCCGGTGCCAACACCAAGATTTCTCCCACGATACCCAGACGGCATGATAGTGGGTATTCTGCAGATGCCTCTGGAGGCCGGTCTGGCAGGAGACGCAGGTCTCCTGAGGAGCAGGCTGAACACGATAGGCAAAAGGCGGATCGGCAGCTCAAGGAGAAGCAGCCTGTGCGTCGCGAGTCTTCCACGATGGATCGCAAGAGCAAGCAGCCAGATGACCGCAGCCATCGCTCATCCCGTCGTCATAGCCATGGTGGTCACTCGCGGTCTGAGCAGCCAACACCATCGGCATCCATTCCCACGGAACCAGTCGTTCAAGCCCAACCCGAGAAGCGATCTTTTGATGTCAAGAACTCTCAAGGCATCGTGGCGTCCAGTCCTCCTAAGCCTCCTATCGCCAATGAAACTGCTGTTCCGCCACCGCTTGCATCCGCGAAAGACCGGTCTCGTCCAGAGAACTCGAAGCGCTCGAGCACCACGCGCTCCAGACACAGCTCCAGCCGCCAATCGGCCGAGCAACCGCGCCCGAAGTCGTCCAGGTCGCGAGATGACAGTGTGCCCAACGAGCCCAAGTCCCCAAACAGGGCCCGCGCTTCGGCAGAGGATGCAGCACGACGGGCCAGGCACAGCGAACGTAAGAAGGCCAAGGAGGAGGAGAGGAAGTCAGGCGGCCTCCGCGGCCTGTTCAAGCGAGTGTTCACGTCGGCCTGAGCACAACGATGATCACCTATGTTGGCAGGAAAGAAGGAGGTGTCAGATTGTCGGACGATTCGTGTATGAGTCATGAGGCTATGACCTTTGATACGCTCCGAGATTGTGAGTTTGCACCGCGTCAGGTAACGAACACCATGTCCGAATACGCAGTAATGAAGTTTGATTTCGAGATTTTATGACGTATGACTTGTGTGTCAAGACAATGCCGTCGTACGCCCACTGCGAGAGCGTAATGGCAAGCCGCCTCGCTACTCACCCTGCAATGAGTACCTGCCGTGATCATATCCACGAGCCTGCCTTTGAGTAGAGGAAGGCTCGGCAACTGAGCCTTCCCTACCGGTCGACACCGCCGTAGAGTCACTAAGATTGCCTGATTCGTAGATGCGTCCGTCTCGCATCATCACGTCGTAGACGTTTGTTCGAGCATTGCGCCGTTAAGATGAATCCCACGTCCAGGCGAGCCTGGCGCCGTTCATGCTTGCATCGAGCCGCCGCAGCGATGAACAAGACTCCGGCAGCCCGGCCAGTCGCACCCGCCGCGTCCAGGACGCGCAAGCGTAATTATCTTCCGTCCATAGACCCGTCATACCATCATACCGTTAACTAATACGTATCCCGTACAGTCACCGATTCTGTCGAAGAAATCATTCTCGCGTTCGTCGAGAGCATCGAAGATTACCGCCGTAGCTTCGACATGTTCAACCTCCTTCGCGAAGTCACGAAGTTCGAGTCCGAATACCCGCCGAGTGACGCTCAGATGACCACTTATCTCGGTCACCTTATGGATGACTTTTGTGAACTCGGTCTCTCTACGCAGAAAGACCTATGCGTATATATGGCAGAATCGTGAGTAGCCGTGACATTCTCCCCGAGTATGGACTTACGTCTAATAGCAACTGTACTATTATTACTCGTCGGGTCAGGAACGCTCTAGATCTCGTCTTCCCATCAAGCCACTTCCTAGATCTCCGCGAGGATATGGACGGTATACGGTCGGATTCTCTCCCGAGAGTAATCGTCATCGAGGCGGCCGCTCAGATCCACGCCCCCGCTGTCTTACAGGCCTACGTTACGCCGCAGAGTAAGTCGCCCTGCTTCCCTGTCGATCCAATAGCTAACCCATTCTAATAGCAACCGGTCGATATATAATACGAAGTCAATGCTTACTGCCGGCCGTTCAATCCCCTGAGCCCATCTCTATACCGTCTCACAAGCGGAAGCGTAAGTAAACCTTGCCGCTCTTCCCCGTCGAGCATCTTTAACGCCATCTACGCAGGTAATTCTACCGTTCCTCCCACAGACCCCAACGCTCCGCGAGATAACGACGAAGACGAGCCGAGCCCCATGGAAAGACCTCGCAAGGCACGCCGTGCTACCGCTGTCTATACCCAGCACCGGTCATCTCCCATCGCGACACTTCTAGCAGCTCCCCTGCCTGCCGCTGTAGAGCTCTCTACCGTCGATACCGACGGCGATGCCGACTTTAATGAGGACGAGGAGAACTCTAACATTGTCGACCCCTTCCCTGGGTTGTTTGTGGATCTTTCGTATGTCGATGCCGAGGACGGCGACGCCTCCATGGACGAGAAATCCAAGCCAGACAAGTTCCCGGCTTTTATCGGCGATGATGGGCTACTACACATCGGCCCACAACCCCCGTCAAATATCCAAGTCGTTCCCTCTGCGCCCCGATCTATCGTAACGGTAAAGATCAACCGTGGATTGAACAAGGTGTTTAAGATAACGGATAGTACACTCTACAATACCGACGCCACGACGCAAACGGCCATGAAAGACGTCCTTAAGACCGAGTTGAAAGGGCACATTCATTGAACGCGAAGACGGCACGGTCAAGCGATTCTGTGACTACACGGGACTAGAGGCATCGTTCGCGCCCGGGCCAAGTAATATATCCATCGAAGCCACATACCCCTTCGTCCTGTCCCACGGAAGTATCGCCTACCACGCCACGCCAAATGTCTGTCTAATTATGGAAGTAATTAATCGGCTCAAAAGGCAGCACGCCGCGAAAACAGCAAATGGTCCTGGAAGCACTGCGAACGGGAGCTATGAATGAGGTGCTCGAGGAAGCACTTTTGGTCTCACCTCAGTGGAAGCTTTTCTCGCCGATACAAGACCGGACTCGGGGACAGCCGACCGGTGCTTGTACCAGAGACTATTGGGAAGCCCTTTACCTAATACTACTAGAGATCGGAGCAAGCTACAGCCTTTCTCGGTAGGAGTTTGAGTACTACCTAACTATTCCGTCGCTAAAAAAAGGACACGATCCCGTCTTCTTCCCTTACTTCGTCCTCTCTAGGCCCTAGGCCTAAGCTTTCGGATAGGACTGGGCCTCCCTAGCTAGCGTTGCTAAATATATGCTCCGCACGATGCGCACAGACTGCAATAGGTATGTTGAATAAGCCGGGCTTAGTGAGTGTATGGACGAATCTCGACTTGTTTGCTGGTTGGCAGCGCATCACAGTGATAAGATCCAGGGTATCAACCGGGAATTCAAGGAGAAGTATACTAGCGCCGCTTGGGAGACTATTTGGGGAGAGAACGCATTCCCTATCCTGGACCGGTGGAGCTAATGGATTTTTCCAAGGTTCGGCAATATTTTCAAGGCGTCTCTATGCAAAGGCCCAGATCACGGCATCGCCCGCAACGCGTCGGCAACGACTTACACGTAGAGTGGCGGCCCGGCCGCGATCACGTGCGTCCACATGTGATATGCGACTCGAAGATCGAAGCTCGGGTGTCGGCGTGGGTTGATCCGATGCAGCCCTAATTTCGAGCCCAATTTGGACATCCCACCAAATTTCCCGCCTAGAGCGCCGAGGGGGTCCATCGCCAAATTCGGAACTTTTTTTGCCGTCTCCTCCACCAACGCACCGCAATCCACCAAACCAAGACGCAGGATTCGACTTCTTTGCGTTCTTCACGAAACCTCACTCAAAAACAACATTCGCAATGGCTCCTCAGGCAGTATGTACATGACATTGCTTTGCTGTCGGCGCTGCCCGCAGCCGCCCCCTCGCGAAAGCGGCGGCGGAGCGCGCGGCGTCTGGAAACGCGCAGTAGGCTAAGTCGTCATGTAGCAGCAGAAGAAGTCGGGCAAGGCCCAGAAGCAGACCAAGAAGGTACGTTTGAATGAACTTGCAGCCTCACTAGCTAGAGACATCTCAGGGGGAGAATTGGCTGCTAACGTGTCTGTGTGCAGTTCATCATCAACGCTCAGCAGCCCGCTAGCGACAAGATCTTCGACGTCTCCGCTTTCGAGAAGTTCCTCCAGGACCGCATCAAGGTCGAGGGCCGCACCAACAACCTGGGCGACAATGTCGTGATCCAGCAGGCTGGTGAGGGCAAGATCGAGATCATCGCCCACAACGAGCTGTCCGGTCGCTACCTCAAGTACTTGTACGTACCACGCACGCCCGTGTATGGGAGCTTGAGGGAATTGAACCAAGGCTAACGGGATGCGCCACAGGACGAAGAAGTTCCTCAAGAAGCAGCAGCTCCGCGACTGGCTCCGCGTCGTCTCCACCTCCAAGGGCGTCTACGAGCTCAAGTTCTTCAACGTCGTCAACGACGAGGCTGACGACGACGACGAGTAAACCAGCTTCACTGCTAGGCAACTCGATGTGTTGAGGGAAATGGATTGGCGAATTGAGACCGGCGACTCGAAAGACGTTGTATCGTTCTAGGAAGCGGGCCAATAGAACCAACCATTTTGAGTGGGATAATAATGCTCTCTTGATTGTGAAATGTCCGTGCTCCGTGTTCCTGCCTGCCCAAGGCCAAAGGCCAAAGGCCCAATGTATTCTAAGGTATATATGCGGTTCCAGATGATGGTCCAGTGGTATATCTGCCATGCTTCGTATCCGAAGCGAGTCTCCTCCGCAACAGCCACGTATCAGTCGGCTGCAATGCAATTCTCCACGCGCCAAAGGCTTGCTGCTTCAAGGCATCAAGGCAATGTCCTCATGATGCCCTCAAAAGCCACGAGCGCCACCGCATTCGCGGGGAACGCCCTGAGGAAGCAGGGCAGGAATCCCCTCCAATATCCCCTCCACCCATTCTCCCTATACACGGCCACGGCCGCGTCCCTCCAGCGCGGGAACCTCCTCGTGCCGTCGCCCAGCCCGCCGCCCAGAGGATCCGTCATGATGCGCTGCTTGACCAGGTCGCTCGGGTAGCTCGTCAGCCAGAAGACCTGGGCGCTCAGCCCCCCGGCCCAGAAGTTGATGGCGGGCGCGCTGAGGTGGGTGTGGCGCCTCAGGGCGCGCGACAGCACGTCGTAGCTGCTCCACCAGAAGAAGAAGAAGCCGCGGAAGAGCAGCGTGGCGCCGAGGCCGTGGTAGACGCCGCGCAGGCCGTGGTGCGCGTGGATGCGCGCGAGGCAGTCGAGCGGGCCCGAGTACAGGCGCTGCGACTTGAGCGCCGCGTACTGGATCTGCAGGCGCGCCTTGACGTGCTCGACGGGCGCGGCGATGAAGCTGACGGTCGCGCCGGCGAGGATGCCGGCGAGGCCGTGGCCGAGGGGAGGAAGGTACGGCGTTGCGGTTGCCAACGATGCCGACGGCGATGCCGACGACCGCAATGTAGGCACCCTCCATCAGCGCCTTGAAGCCAAAACCGTCGACTCCCTCGCCCGCGCCCGGCGCCCACGACGACGCGCCAAAGACGTGCTGGGCCATGAGCCGCCGGTAGACCGTCAGCGAGCCCAACATAAGGCTATCCATCATCACCCATCCGACCAGCGGCGGCGTGGCGCCCTTGTACAGCCCGCGCAGGCCCTCGTGCCGCACCGTCTGCACCAGGCACTGCAGCGGGCCGTCGAAGCGACTCACGTCGGTCGTCTGCAGGCGCACCTTGACCGTGTCGAAGGGGTGGCCGACTGGTCCGCCAGTCAGCCAATGTGAAAGTCTCTGATGGGGCAAAGGGGCCGGGGGCTGACTATACCGCTTAGCTTGGCGATGCCGCTGAAGACGCCGGCCACGAAACCCTTGTAGTTGCGGCTCGGCGTCGTTGCGTCCGTCTGCACGTCCGGCGCCGTGGTGAGAGGCGGCGCTGCACCAGCACGGCGCTGTGTCTCAACGCTCAATGACGCTGCGTCCGCGGTCGGCGCCATGACGTCCTTGGCCAGGGGCAGCGCCTCTCGTTTTTTGAGAAAACCTCTCGAGACGAGGAAACTAAGTGTCTCCCTCACCGTTCCATTAGATCCGGCCTTTTCTTCTAGTCTTGCTGAGAGTGAATCGATCAAATGAGATGCTTGGGATGAGATGAGATCGCGCCGCCTAGGTGGTGACTAGGTGGTGGTGGTGGATCGATCAATGGGCAACGGTCGCCGTCAAAGGTGGAGCCCTGGGCTGCGGGATCGGAATCTGGCCGTTTTCCGGGGCAGTCCGCCGCTGGACAGTAAGGCTGCCTGTGAGATAGTTGCATGTTACCCTACGCTTCGTATCTACGGAGTACATCGAGGGTTCAATAATCACCGTTGCCATGTCACGCGAGCTGCAAAAGACACGCGTCAACGCCTTTTCTCTTCACCCCTACTTGTAGATACCAAGGAGCCGCCACCGACACGGCTTTCTCCGTTGCAGCCAGCAATGCATTCGAGCCAATCCCGACAGAATCGGCGCTCTGCTCTAGAAACAAAAAGGCCATGGGTCATTTCGTCGTCAAGAAAGACAGGATGAGAAAGGATGCGCGAGTACACGCTCATGCCGTCCCTTGTGCTTGCTATGTGCAACAAATGTGAAACAGCGAGGTGCTGTGCGCTTGATGACCAAGTCAATTGTATATCCAGACGGGTTTTCGAGTCGTCTTTTTTCTGCAATCATAGGTCTCAGGAAACGCCGACGCCTCTTCAAAAGGTGTCGGTATCTTCACTGGCAACGGTGCCAAATGTATCTTGATGTACCGAGTCAGCTAAGCTCTCAACATCGACTCTTCAACCGCATGGCATACCTCTCTTGCGTCGCCTCTCTTCTCTAGCCGCATCCTCCTCGGGGCCCTTGGGCGTCATGGCTCGCGGCCCGGTGGGCCTCCTCTTAGGTACGCCAAGCGCTGCGTTGAGAATACGATTCTCGAACTTGGGGCTGCTGCCCGAGTAGTGGCTGAGATGCGTTCCAGTCAGGGTCCCGTATCCGCTTTCGGAACTCTGATGCGGCGGGGAGCTAGCCTCCCTGAGCTTCGACCTCGGCCCTGACTTGGGCGGAGTCTGGGCCATGAGGCTCTCAATCGGCTCCTTCGGCGGGCGTGGTGGTCCCGGCGACGAGAGGAAGTAGTCTCCCTCGGCCGCGGCCGCAGAGGGAGTGCCGCTGAACCTGTTGGTGTTGGCGGGTAGACGGTTCAGACTTGTCGCCGACCCTGCCCAGTCTGTTGACCTGGGCGTCATTGGGTTGTTGTACTCCTGGGCTGACGTCTCCAAGGCCGTTCGGAACCGCTCGGTCTGTCCAGGCCGTGGCTGCGGGTGCTGAAGGGGCAGCGAGTTGCGGTGCGCCTTGTACTTGGGATCGTCGGGGTCCTGGTACTCTGCTGGTAGAGGACTTTGGACCCGCGCCTGGGTTTGCGGCACCAGGTTTTGATCAGAGAACCCAGTGTGCAGCTTGTCCTCTTCATAGGGGTCATGCCGATATTCGTCCTCGTACGAGGCCACGCTGGATCCAGAACGCGATGGTGGCTGGAAGTCATCGTACTTGAGGCCTCCTCTCTTTGGATTGGCGCTGCCGCGGAGCACCCGCCCGACGCTCGATGCTGTCGTCTCCGACCAGCGCGAGATCTTGGGCAGCCATCCGGACGAGCTGCTCGACTTGTGCTTCTTGCCCCTCTCGGTTCGAGGCGTGTTCTCGGCGCTCAGCGGCTGCGGCTCGGCCGGATCAGACAGTTGAAAAGAGGTTTCAAGCGGGACTGATGCTCCGCGCTGGATATGGTCGGGCTGCCCAGGTGACAATAGACCCTTTTTCGCCCGGTCGGCCGATGGGCTCGGATGGTCGTACTCGTATTCCTCGTCATTCTCCTCGACGGTGCTGATCCGGTGGTCCGATAGCCTGCGCTCGCCCGAGAATGCAGGGGCCAGTCCTCGGGCCTGTGACGACAATTGTCCCGACTGACTGGCATGACTGGCAGTCGAGATACCCTCCGGTTCGTAGCCCTGGTCTTGCTCATACTGCTCTTCCGGCTGCAGGTTGTCGTAAGATTGACCAGGCCCGCCGGTGGAAGCTGGTGGCACCGCCGTCTGAGTCTTGAGGACGTCCACTTCGCCGAGGAGCTGCATCAGCATGTCTTCGATGCGACTCAGATCATTCGTGCCCTTGGCACTGAGACCTTGAAGCGCTCGCTTCCAAAGGTTCTTTTTCTTGGCCGCGTCCTCGATAGTGCCGGCCTGAGAGCCACTCTGAAGCGAGCGGGATGCTGTACCAGGAAACGGCCTGGGTCCATTGATGGCCTTTTGGAGCTTCTCCGTGTTCTCGACGCTAGCAAAGATGACATCGTCACCAGTGTCTTGGACCAGATCCTTCATCTCGCGGAAAGAGTTGCGCATCTCCAGCGCCGCATTCATGAGCAGCGCAACGATCTCCGTGTCACGAGCGCTTCTCTGAGCGTCACGCACCATCAGCTGTAACCTGTTAGCAAACTCACACGATTAGAATTCATCTCAACTCACATGCTGCATCAATGCCACAATGTCCTTGCTCTCAATACGTTCAATGCCAGCGCCGGTGGAAGCATCATAGAATGGAGAAGCCATTCCCTGCGACATGCCGCTGAGGTGACGGCCATGATTCTGCGAGACATAAAACGGATCATCTCCACCGACCAAGCCCATGCTGCCGAAATCGACGGCCTTGCCCTTGGGATCAATGTCCGGGGTCCGGTTAGGTCCGTTGGACATGTAGCCTTCGTCATACTTTTGGCCAAATCCAGGGCTACCAGTATGAAACGGAGCGTCGAGCCCGCGAGAAACCAATAAGTTCTCATCCAAAGCAGGGTTGGCAATCGGGCTGGCGTCCTCGTAAGGGTTGGTGACGAGAGTGTCTCGCTTGCGTTCATCAGACGTCCGCCGCCACTCGTCGTGGTCCTGGCTGGGCTGCCGGCTATGCGTTGCAGCCATGCCAGCTGCCGCTCCCAAAGCAGCCGCCCCAACGGCTTCAGGGATGCCAAGGCCTCCGTCCTTGTCGCGGACTTCGTGCCCATAGCCGCCAATGTCTCGCTGGGTGGGGGTCACCCTGCCGGACCACTGCGCACCATCGTCAAGCTGTCCATCCAGTCGTTCTTCAACAACGGACGGGTTGGTTTGGAGTTCGTCGTCGACGTAGCCAATTTCTGGCATTGGGCTGCTCATGTCGGGGAGGCCACTGGTACCCATCTTCGGGTGTTCTTCAAAGTCAAGCCTGTCGACGCTGTGAGCGGGCGTGTTGCGTGGTTCCCAGCCATGCATCGTCCGCTCCTTGAACGATTTGTTCCTGAAGACCCCAGCAGGCTGGAAGACTTCATCTCTGCCCTCGTCATCAGTCGCCAGCCTCCTCTCTTGAGCAGCCTTCAGAGCCGCAGCAGCAGCCCCCACGGCTCCGGCAGTGATGGCTGCTTCAGACGCAGTAGGCGAGTGCCTGTACTTTGAGCGGTGCACCTTTCGGCCATACTCGTCGAGGTCGTACTCTGAAAAGTCCTGGGACTGCGCCTGAGATCTTGAGCCAGGAGTCGCGTGCCTCTCTTCCTCGAAGTCCCGGCGACTGTCGACAGACATCTTCTCGGGGCTAAGGTCACGACTGCCATGGCTCTTGGACCGATCATCGTACGATACGGTAGAGTCTCGGGCACCATGGTAATCGTACGCAGATGCTCCAGTCAAAATAGACTGATCGAGCATCGAGCCGTCCACCAGAGACGCAACGGCCGACTCAACGCCGGTCGGGGGGTGCACGAAATTGGGATTGGCGCCGAGTCCCCGCACTGCCTGTCCCGCAGCTATATGCTCAAATTGATGGTCACCATCATCACTGTTTGCCGAGACCTGATCGAAGTCTCTACTCCTCACGTTGCTATGAGACGAGTCTTGCGAGCGCACAGACCGCACCTGTAGGCCATGCTCGGACTTTTCAGGCGATGAATAGGCCGTGGGAGAATGCGCGTCTCGGGGCATCGGAGCTTCGCTTCCCCCCTCCGTGTATCCTGAGACGCTCGGGATGGGGCTGAGCCCACGGGCGCCCGCCTGATAAGGCACGTACTTTAGCGGAGAAGGGACATCTTGGTGGCTGTAGTATCGATTCTCGTAGTCCTCCTCAGGGGCGTAATTCGCGGTATCAGGCACTTCTCGGTCATCCTCGTAGTCGTCATAGTTGCCCACGGAAACCTTGTTGTGACCAAAAACATCGGCTTCGTGCTCTTCGACATACTCCTTCTTCCCACGAGGAAGCGCAGTGAGGTCACCCTGAGAGATGTTGGCGTGCTTGGTACGCAGCGATTCTTGGAGGTTGGTCGGGGTCCTCGCCCGGCTGGGAGATGAGGAGCCATATTCGACCGCATGAGCTACGTCATGGGACACAAGCTCTTCCGAAGCTGAATGGGGTCTGTCGGTGTCGGCAGAGAGTATTGACGTCCGTGTCATCTCGGATGGGTTAATCTCGCTCATGAGTGGCATGGGTGGCTCTGGAGCAAGATGATCCTCTACCTCGCCAAATTCTTCCGAGTAGTGATCCCCTCCTAGACTGCGACTTCTCGCTGAGTCTGTCCTCCTGCGGCGCCTGTCGCGCTGTGCTGTCTCGGAAGACTCAGACCCGTCGTCCAAGGCAGCGGAGACGCCTTTGGCCACTGCTGTACCCGCAGCACCAGCGGCCGCGGCCTTGAGCAAGTTATTGCTGCGCTTCGGGGTGGTGACTTCGCCGTCGTACGCATGGTACTCGGCATCAATCGAATCGCGGCTAGGGCTATGCAGGGAAACGTCATCATAATCGTGACGTGCTTCGCGATTCCGCCTCTCCTTTTGTCGAGAGCCGTCTCGTGAGTGCTCGCCTGGCAGGCCCGAAGACCGCCTGCGGTCTGTGGAGACGTCCTCCCTCGAGACGGACGTACCAGTCGACGTGAGGGAGCCACGCCGAGCTTCCCGCTTGCTCTGCTCGCGCTTGAGAGCGCTCAGTTCGGGCAGAATCAGCCTTCGAATGGCATCTTCGACGGTTTCCAGAAGCTTTGGGTTATTGATGGAGGACCTGGAGGCGTTCGACCTCATGGAACGCGTGTCCACTGAGCGGTGGCTCGGGGAGAGATTAGACGACAAGACACTGGAATCCGCAGCTGATATATTGGATTCCTGATGACCGCGACTGGACCGACGGCGCGGCGAGCGTAAGTCTTCTGCCGCCATTTCACTCGCACTGCTCGTCCTACTTTTAGAGCGGTGCTTCCGGTCTGACTTGTCTTTTGACTTATCCGAGATCTTGGTCCGCTCCTTGACTCGGGTCTTGTTGCTGCTGATCTCGCCCATGGCGGCATCTGCAAGCGCTTTCGTGACGATGGCGGCGGCCAGTCCCTCTCCTCGTCGCCGAGAGGGACTGGCAGAGCGCTTCAGCTCGCCGGCAGGTCCTGATCCATCCAAGAAGCTATCTGTCGGGATGGCGGAAATTTCCGAAGGGTTGCCCGGCTGATATGTTTCTCCTGTGGGAATCAAAGGGCTCGCAGGACGCCGACGTCGACGATTCCGGTCAATCTCTATATCGATCGGATTTCTAGAAACATTGGACTCTTCAGTCGCGGACGCGTAGGATGTCATGCTATGACTATCCTCGCCCTCTGCCAATTCGATCTCGCGAGATGCGATTGCCTCGTCGAGTGGGATACGACGGGTCAGAGAGGCTTTACGCGAACCCTTGGTCTCCGTCACCTGTATGCGGTCGCCTTTGCTCTTCTTGGACGGTGTCAGGCGCACGCGCACACTGGGCTTGCGATTGCCCGACCCTGAGGCCCCCTTGCCGCCCTCAAAGTACTCTATCAACAACGACGTCTGCGAGCGATTGGCCGCGTGGCCGCGAGTGCGGATCGTGACTGGGGTTCCGTCCTCGGGGAGGGAGTATGACGACTTCTCGTCGCCGGGCCTGGACACATCGGTCGTCAGTTCGGTGGGGGTGGTCGTCTCGGTCTCGGTCGGAGCAGGGAGCGGCGGTGCCTTCTTCGACTCCGCGCCCATGGTGATTTTGCGCGACGGACCGACAATGGCGAGGTGCGGTGCTTGACGTTATGGCCCCGAGAGGGTAGGAAGGCTCGGCCAGGTCCGACTGCGACAGAATCTAGAAGGTCAAGATTCTTCGCCGGGTCGGCGTCCAGACATCCAGGATGGAGCAGTGGCGGGCAGACGAACAACCTAGGACAGGGCGGCGTCAGCCAGAGACAAAACACGACTCAAAGGGCGCCGGGTCCCAGTTCCCGGGACGGCAGCGACGAAACGACTCACAACGAAACCAGAGGCCCAGCGAGCAGACTAGCGATCGGAGGAGGAGCGGGTGGCAAAGCTCAGGCAGCAGGCTCAGCTGGTCCGACGGAAGGTTTTGGCCGACGGCTGGGTTGGTTGCAGAAGGTTGAGAGGTGCAGGCGGCGAGGTGCAGCGCGGTGGCGGCAAGCTGGGGCAACGATGACAACAGGCCAAGCCTGGAAAGGCAGTTGTCGCAGGCAGGCCAGGGTGCGATTGGAGCTGGCTGGATGGGCGCCCGCAGGTGGTTTGCCGGCGTGAGCGGCGATGGCTGTACGGAATATGTGCGGTGTATGTACAAACGTACGCTTGGCCAAGCTCCAACGTCTACGTGCAAGCGAAAGTGGCGGCCGATGTGGTGAGGATGGGAGGGCGAAGCGAGTGCCAGCAGCAGCCGAAGAGGGGCGGCGGGTGCACACTGGACGGGGCAAGCAGCAAGCACCAGTGGCAGGGGACGGGGCCGCAGGACTGGACTGGGAACATGCGCAAAGTCGGATCGAATGAGGTGAGTGAGGCTTTGTTATTGTCCCAGGCTCCTCCCACCAGGTGGCTGGGGGCGGGTGGGTGGATGATTGATGAGCTGGCGTTGCCGACGAGCTGGCCCAATGGAAGCTTGGGGGACTTGGGGGACCAGGGGGGGCCCTGGCTTAGGCTGTCGGGTTTCACGGGTGAGCTAGCGATGGGCGGTGGAGGCGCTCTGATGGCCGGATGCACGCGTGAGACGAGAGCCTCTCGCCGACGTCGATGACGACCAAGTGTGACGGCGCGACGGCCAGTCAAAGAGCAGTAGTAAGCGGAGCGACGATATTGGACCTCTGCTATCATGCTTCAGCCAAACGTAGACGCTGCCGCGCATTCCAAGTGCCCACGAGTCTGCCTTTGGGCGCCTGCGGTGAAGCGTAGGGCTGGTCCAACGGAAGGAGAGCAGGCATTCGCTGGATCCCACAGGTAGCCTTCCACGTTGCTCAGGCGTGGTTGTCCAGGAATCAGCAAACAGACTCACTCGTATTCATTTCCTTGTTGCCGTCTGATTGAACGCGCTGAGCCATCAGGCCCTTTGGTTACGTTGAACCAACTCCCGACCTCGACCATGGAGTCCCAGGGCCATCATCACCTCAGCTGGACCCCACAGTGGGTCGAGCGCTCCAGTCTAGCACCCTGTCCCTCCACAGGCGTGAACCCACCCGCCAATAGGGTCCCACTCGCGGGCGGGGCGTGCCTCGCTGCCGTGGAAACCGTCGCCCGCGTCCAGCGCTTGGCTCGTCCCTTGTTCTGTTGCTGTACTTGTACGAGTATACAGGTAGATGCCTCGCACAGGACCGAGTACGGAGGGGAACCGACAAGCTGCGGCTCCGGTATCGTCTTCACCGAATGCTGCTCCGCGCCGCAGACGTTGGATTGTCGCCAATAGCATTAGCCACGGATGGGCATGCCATGCCCCGGTCTCGGCAATCTGTCCATCGCCAACTCCATTCCTGTAGGCCCCATCACAGGCCACTCACTCTCTCTCCTCCGCATCGCTTCCCCATACACCATGCTAGTGCCGAAGCTCCAAAAGCTACGGTATCATTTCTCCTCCATCCCGTCCTCATATTGGGCTGCCGACTGGAATTCAGCCTCGGCCCAAACGTGCTCGTTTACGCAGTCAGGTCGCGGGAGAGCTAATGAAGCTTTCATCCGCTACATGTGGGGCCTCCCGCCCTCCCGCTTTCTGAGTTTGGATACCGGCACCAGCAGACCATCTCAAGTTTTGCCACCAAATGGCATTAATAGAGGCACTGACCCGCCAAGCGCCGCTTTTGCGACAAAGGCCCAGTCGTGTATACAAGCATTGCCATGTTCGTGCACCAGACGGGGCTTGGTATCACTTCAGTGACACCAAGCCCGTGACGCTTAGATAACAGAGTACAGACTGGGGGCCATGGTCTTCCAAGACTTGGCCTAGATCCGTCTATTCGCCCAAGCACTCTGCGCAAAGACAAGGCAGTGGAGGCCGAATGCAGACATCGTTGGCGTGAAACGACATCGTTTGGGTCTCCGCCAACGCCTTCGTGGTACAATGATCCGCAGTGCATCCCAAGGGTCTGGGTCGTGTTCAGCCACAAGTCTCATCGCCGTCTCTGTCGGCGTCGGCTTGGAGTTGAAGAGAAGGCCCAAGAGCCACTGTCGTCGTACAAGCAAGTCGACCAAGCCTACGGACGTACACGACGAGTCTCCAGTCGCGGCCACTCAGTGTGGCAGCTGTGTCAGACAGGGTTCCGCGAGTGTGCTCCGTTGTACGGAGCAAGCTGCTGAAACGTATTCGTGCCAATAGCCCCCAAGGTACGCAAGACGTTGCAACCGAAACCTAACAAATCAACACATCGTATTGCTTAACGAGTTGCTATCATACAAGCTTTGCGCCCGAAAACAGCCGACGCCCCTGTCTGGTATCTTCCACCACACCATACCCAATGGCTATATCGCAATGGTGTCAAGAAGACGTCGCTCCCTCTGTTGCATCGCATGGGAATGCCGTCCGGCTCCTACCAAAGTCCAAAACGCCTCGAGCATAGATACAGCACCAAACATGAAGATGTTAATCGCGACTCTCGTGTCAAAGAATACAGGCACAAGCATCTTCACACGCTCCTCCGCGACAGAGGCGCCACGTGGGCGGCCGGTGGCGGAGCCACATACCCCGGCGGCGGCCCCGCGTCGGCCTCGAGGTCCCGCAGCTCCATTGCCAGCCCGCCCGTCTCGTCGCGCGGGACGCCGTCCATTGGCGGGGGCTTCTTGGAGTCGTACGGCGGCGGCGCGTCGCCCAGCTCGTTGAGGCCCTCAATGGAGCGGGCGCGCAACCCGAGGTTCCAGCGGCGGTCGGTGCGCGCCATGAGGAAGCCGCTGGGCATCAGTATCCGGTCGCCTGGCCAGTTAGGGTCGCGGCGGGCCCGGCGATGGCGGGCCCACACAAAGATGGCGAAGCAGCCGACCGAGGCAATGGCGAGCAGCGGGACGATGACCCAAAGCAGCGGCTGCGAAGACATGGTCTGGGTGCCGTTGGGGTTCGTGGTCGTGGTAGGGACCGCGGAAGGGTCCGCTGCAGGCGACTGGTTCGGAAATGTAGACATTGTGTCGAGTTTGCTTGATCGTCCCTCCAGCGCGACGCTGTGACGAGGACTCTCGTGAAGCGCGAGTGGTGGCGGCAGTCGCCCCCAGTCTCGATTCTCTGCCGAGACGATTCAAGGAATGATTAGAGCTGGTGATGTCGGTTTCAGTGGATAGATAAAGGTCCTCGCAAGACGATGAGTCCGCGGAAGCACCACCGTCATCCTATCTGACAAGACAGCGGTGACAGATACTTGCAACGTAGAGATTCTCAAGGCAAAGTGAAGTCCAGGACGTCATCCTAGCAAGCATCACTTGGTGTACTGCCGCAGAGATCCCCCGTGCCACCGAGTGCGCACTCATTGTCCGACCGGCCGCCACCTCGACCAAGCCAGTGGCGGTCGGCTGTCAGTTGCCCTCTCTTTCCAGTGCGGGGGTGGAGTTTGGCCACCCTCACAATCAAGATCCGGGGAGGGCTGTCCACCACACATTGCCGCGTATGACACGAAGAGCACTAAGGTAAGCCTCTCGGGTGTTCGGCAGCGACATGGAATCAAAAGTCCACAAGCCACGGACGGGTTTGCTCTGTTCCGTGATCTAGCTACGCGCTGCTTTTCTGAAGCTGCCAGAACCATGCTGCATACGAAGTGGGAAGCCTTTGGGTCTTTCTTCCTCAGCCAGGCAAATTGGATGCCTGGCATTGTCGCCCAAAACGCGCGTTCCAGCTGAGCTTCTCCGCCAAGGGAACGGACCAGTAGGCTGGTTTCCTTCCATATCCCGGGCATGGACGGGAGCTGCTGCTGGCCGAGCTGGGCCTTGCCCTCGGTGTTTTAAGCGCACGCGCAGTCGTCCCGCGATCCACTCAACTCCACCGCCTAACAACTTACGGCGCCCCGTCCTGATGAGGCGCTTCCATTCAACACCACCTTCACCCCTCACAACACCACTTTGCGCCTACATCCCAACAGCAGCCTCTCGCCCCGCAGTGCGCCGCAGCCAGCACCATGCCGCGCGCAATTCGAGGTTCGTGCCGTCCCTGCTTACCGCCAGTGTAGCCAAGCCTGCTAATGTCTCTCCCCCATGGCCCAGGCGTGCTCATCGAGTGCGACCCGTCCATCAAGTCCATCATCGTCAACATCGACAGCGACAACCACGAGTTCATTATTGAGGACCTGGACGAGGAGCGCGTTGTCGTCAAGGAGAACATGGTGCCCTTGCTCAAGCAGAAGCTCGAAGACGTACGCTCGCTCTCCTGTCCCTGCCTGTCGTGCACGACGACGCGTGTTCACGCCCTGCTTACGATTTACGTCTACAGCGCCTCAAGGAGAACCTTCCGCCCGTCGACGAGTCTGGGTCCGAGTAGACGACGCCCACCAGAAGACGCACAATTTCGAGAGGTCGACACGCGCCGAATATAGTCTAAATCGACCGCTGCAATGTCTAGATTGTACTCTGGTATCGCTACCCAAGTCTACAGCTTCTCAAATGTCGGCTTCCTCTTCTGCATCGTGCTCATCAACGCCGACGGAACATCCGTCGCCTGCAGCGCCACCGAGTTCCACACCTTGGTGTACCGCAGGCTGTCCTGCGTCGCGTGGTCGCGTCCGTAGTTGAGCAACTCCTTGGTCCGCTGCACCGCGATCGGGCTCTTCTCCGCCAGCGTCTTGCCAAGCGCTACGGCCGCCGCCACCGCCTGCGCCTTGTCCTCGTGCACCTGGCTCACGAGCCCGACGGCCAGCGCCTCCGGCGCCGAGAAGTCGCGCGCCGTCATGCACACGTCCTTGACCCACGACGTCGACCCAACGATCCTGGGGAGCCGCGCGAGCGTTCCAATGTCGGCGGCCAGGCCGATGTCGACCTCCTTGACGGCGAAGCGAGTGTTGGACGCGCAGATGCGGACGTCGGCGCAGCAGGCAATGTCCATGGCCAGGCCGAGGGATATGCCGTGGAGTACACAGATGACAGCTGCAGACAATATTAGTCACACATGACGATCAGGCTTGCCTCCTTAGCACTGTGCTTCGTAGAACCCCCCCCCCCCCAAAAGTTGCGGGAAACTCACGCTTCTCGCACCTCTCCATCTCCGATATGCAGTCTTGAAACTCCTCGATGTGCGCCCTAAAGTCCTTGGCCTTGCGCGCCGGGTCGCTGCCGGCGTCGTCCTTGCCAGACATGGGCCCCTCCTGGCCCGCGGCCTGGACGTCGAGCCCAGCCGTAAAGGCCCTGTCGCCCGCGCCGCTCAGCACCACGGCACGCACCTCGGCGTCGCTGCTCAGCTGCCGGAAGACGCGCCCAAACTCGAGCCACATGGCGCGCGCAAAAGCATTGAGCTTGCGCGGCCGGTTGATCTCGACGTGCGCGACGAACGGCGCCGGCGTTGTCACGAGGAAGTGCTCGTAGGCATAGCCGGACAGAGGAGCCGACGCCATGGTTCCCGAGGTGTAGTCGTGGCTGAACAGAGTCGAGGAAAATCGTAGCCTGTAGTCGATCGTGGATTGGGCTGTAGGGATTTGCTATCTGAAGTGTCGAGAGCAGTTGAAGTTGAGGAACCGGCTGTTCCAAGGCGGCCGGGATAGTGGTCGGCTCGGGCTGCTTACATAGTACTCGTCGCGCCCGCAGATGCCGAGGTTTCGCGGGCCAACCTCATGTGGGGGGACTGTGGGGTGGACGGCGCCATGGCATTGCTGGACACCCCGACGTCTTTGCTGCTGATAGCCCCGATTGATACGCCCAAGCGTAAGGTACGATTGCATAGCGCCGCCACAAGGCCTTGAGAGCGTCAATACGGACTGCTCGGGACGCCGAACATGAATCAAGGACCTTTGACTGGGTACCTGGAAGCAGGCCGTGATTGCGAACAGTCCCAATCTCGGCCCTCACAGGTCACAGCAACGAGCAGTGAGTAGACTTCATTCCCATCATTCCTTCGAGCGCAACAATGCATGTATAAACATGGGCCAAGTGCCTAGACTAATCTATAACCCGTTCCCTTCGAGTCGTGGTCTTTCCTGGCCAAACATCGAGTGCACCAGCAAGAAATGTCAATTCTGAACCCCCATCTCGTACAACGCTTCCCGTTGTGGGTCACGTCCATCCCTCAACCCAAGCGTCCAAAAAAAGACTGGCAACGGAACGAACAAAAAAATTAGTCACTTCGCGAGGCTCGCAAAATCCCAAACGAACCAGTCTTCCAGGATTGATTCCTCTGGTCGAGGAGTTTACAAAAGCAGGGCGCCAAACAGGGTGAAGCCGATGGCCAGGGCAGAGACGACGAAAGGCGCCTTATCCACAGGACCGTGCATCGACACACCAGCGTTGTCCTTGTTGCCCTTGCCGCTGCCCGTGGGTGAAGCCTGGCCACTCGTGGCATCAGCCGTCGAGGTACCGCTGTCTCCAGCGTTCTGAGAGCCGTCGCCGCCCAGTCCGGGACCTTCGCCAGCACCAGACTTCATGTACTTTTCAGCCTGCTCAGGCATCGTGGGCACTTTGCTGGGATCGACGTTCCACGAGGCGTCCGAGGTAGGGCAGGCCACAGAGTGAGTCGTGGAGGCAGCGCCGCCACTGCCTGTGGGGGCGGGGTTGTCCTTGAGGGCCGATTTGAACAGGTCGAACTCGTCGCTCTTGGAGACATCGTCGCTCTTGATGGTGACGATACCAAACTCATTGGTCTCGACCGTGTATTCGTACATCAGACCACCGGAGTAGACGCTGCTCATCTTGTCGCTCATCATGGCGGACAGCTCGTCAAACTTTCGTGGGCGGTTCTTGGTGCAGCCCCATTCGGAGAGGCTAACAGATGGGTCAGCAAAGCTCGCTCGAGTCTTACGTTCTGCCAGTACCAGGAAATGGGACGTACAAGATGGGGAGACCGTAGTCGGTGAAGTTCTTGACCTTTTGGTCCCAGCCAGAGGTCTTGAAGTCGCTGTTGCACCACGAATAGTCATTGAAGGCGAAGAAGTCCGATCGCGCATCGTCGCTGCCGCAATTCATGTACATTGCCGTCTGCATACGGTTCTGGGAGACATCGGCGGCCGAGTAGCCGACGGGCACCTTGCGGAGGCCGCGTGTGTTGATGAAGTTCTTCATGTCACGTGTGACGGCCTTGACGTAGGGGGCCGACTTGTCAGTGTCCTTTTCGTCGTTGATGACTTCGTTGCCCGAGAAGAAGGCGAGTGTGTTGTCGTACTTGGAGAACATCTCAACGGTGGCGAAGACGCTCTGGAGGTACTTTGCATTGTACGATGGGCCGGGCTCCTTTCTGTTGATGGAGTACTGGGGGTTGTTGACGTCGAGGACGAGGTAGATGCCGGCGTCGCTCAGAGCCTGCATGCACTTGTCGTGATTCTTGGAGTTGTCGACGGCGTAGACACGGATGGTGTTGACGCCAAGGTCCTGGAAGTTCTTGATGTCGCGCAGGCAGATTTTGGTGTCAGCCAGGGGGTCCACGTTGGCGGAGGCGCCACCGGGCTGGTAGTCGATGCCGCGGATGTAGAATCGTTCCTTGCCGGCCCAGAAAGCTTTTGAATGTCAGCACAGGCATCTTTGCACGCCGGATAGCAGTCCGCGGACTCACCATTGCCAGAGGCAGACACGGTAGCCAGGCTGGCGCGCTTGCTGGGAGGGTCGCGATCGGTCTTGGTGGGATTGGCGGACACGGCGCCAAGGGCGGCGAGGCCGGAGAGGAGCGCGAAGCCCTTCATGATGGCTCAATGGAAGCCGAAAGTATATGTCTTGTTGGGGAGAGCTCTCCAAGTAGCAGTAGACGCGCAAGTTCGCGGAGGCGGTTACGAATGAATAGCAAGATCAAGCCCCTAGAGAGTGAAGGGGAGAGAGGGAAAAGAGGAGCGAAAGCGGGCGAAGAAAAAGGTCCAACAGCGAGGGAGCTGGACTGCGGTTAATGAAGAAAGAAGGAACCGATTGAGGATCGGAATGGAAGGAAGAGAAGAGAGAGGAGGAGGAGGAGGAGCAGAGCGTACTCCGTAGGAAGAGCGGCACAGGCGCTAGGGAGAGCCCCAAGTACGACTAAGGTTCGACGACGCGGCGGGAGAACGGCACTCAGATGCAGCCAATGCGTGCGTGGCGTCGGTCCCAGGTGGGAGCAGTTCACACTGTACGGGATTCGCACGCCCCCCTTCCCTCCCCAGCCTTTTGACTCTCGAGGTCCCCCCTACTTGACCCAAGACTGCTTGGCCCAAGAGCTGCTTGGTCAAGAGCTCCTTGGGGCATGAACTGCTCGAACATGAGCACTTGCACGACGCGCGTTCGCTGCTCTGCTCTTGGTGGTGGTTGTTTGGGCGTGTACGGACTATTACCTGTACGTACGGAGTAAGGTAGTCAGTCGTACCTGGAACCGTGGTGAGGCCCCTGTCACCTGCCCAACAGTGGGCAACGCACCGTCTACGTACTCCGTAGTACTTTCACGAGTACGGGTAAGTCGGAGCTTGCTGCGCTTTTACGTTCTCAGGGAGAAAGGACCACTGATTGATGCTGGCTCGACCGGCCGCAACAAAGAGTGGCACGGAGTTCCTTGCCTGAGCCCCACAGCGGGAGTAGCTCGCCCGCTGAAGGCACCTGTGCGTTTGCCGCTGCAGAGCAAGCATACACGGACGCATAGACTAGCATCATCGCTCTGATGCCGCCGTCAGCCATCACCGAGGACAGTGTACGAGGGCCATCACCTCGCAATGGCCAGACCAACGTTGAGCCAAACAGTGCCATGTCACAGATGCTCGCCAAAGTCACACCTCGGTCGCAGCTTGTGAGCGGGTTGACTGTGCCTGCCCCTGAAACCGAATCTGCGCACTGTATGGACACCAAATCTCCTGCCCCCCCCCTTTTGGGCCACGCCCACCGGCACGTCGTATGCACACCATCGTTCAGTCGCGCTCCTGGCGCCCGTAACTTTTTACTCAGCCTCGCTCGTGTCTGGAGTCGTGGCTTGGCCGACCAAGCGACGCAGCGGCGTGTGTTGCATGCTTGATGCCCAGCAGCTTACGTATGCCGTATCAACAGCCCCCCCTTCCGAGGGCCGGAATGCCCGCTACGCGCCCGAAATAGACACGAGCATGGCGAAATGCTGATGGGCATGCAAAACCGGGGCCGCAACGTCATGATGGGCTCCTCGAGCTCGAGCTAGCCAGGGCCCGGGACGCAGGGTCTTTGTCTGCTTGCTGAACAAGAACCCTGGTCGAAACTTTTTACAGGTAGGCGCAAGATGAGCTTCACCTGGACAAAAGTGATTTTCCACGCCCGTGGCCACCCCTCTACAGGTACTTGGCGGGATCGTCAGGGGTGGCGTTTCCCGTCTCCGCCATCGAGTTATTTCCCCCAGCCGCCCTGAGCTGGCTCCCTCGCCCCCTGCAGGGTCCAGAGCCGGAGAGATGATGAGCGGCAGGGCTTTGGAGCTTTCTTGAACAAGTTCCGTCGGGTGCAAAGGCCCGCAGAGGTGCTCGGAGCTATGCTCACCACCTTGCGGTGCAGTGTGTCTCCACTTCCGCCGACGGCCTCGAAGCCGGGCTCGGCTATCGAGAGAGGTCCTCCGGGGAGAGGGACATATACACGCACCGTGAGCGAGTGTCAAACTCGCCCCAGGCTCTGCCCATCATCAACGAGACGATTCGTTGTCGTTGGTAGTTTGGCTGGACGGCCAACACCGTCATACTTGGGCACGGGTGTCACTACCTTCGTGCATTGCCTCTCAGGCATGTGCTCCGTATTTCGCGACGGTCCGGGATCTGGTAGCATCCCAACCAAGTACTTCGATAGAGTGATCCATCCGTCTACTTCCAGTGTCTTTGACCACAGCTTGCGCTTTCCCAGCATCGCGTCCGACCACTTGCTGGCCTTGCCCGTCTCTGGTCCGTCGGATATCACGAGCCAAGACACCAGTGCAGTGCTCGACACTTGGTAGGTCAGAGAGATGAAGGGACTCAAAAGCAAAGGACAAGAAAGAAGAACCTTCGCCAATGTATTGGGCCAAGAGAATACCGCCAGGACATGCACACTTGGCCACGTGCTACAACTTCTAACCGCAATCACCACCTAAGCCTGGGGCAACTCGAATATCGCCTCCACACCACCCCAGGTCCCGCGAGTCCGCTCTTCCCAGTACCCTTCCTTGCCCGTCTTGATCCTCCACACCTCCTCGCCTTCGGGAGATTCCTCCGCGAGGGAGAACCACCGCGGCCGATACACCTCTCCGCGGTCCTCCATGATGCGCCGCCGCGCCCGCTGTGCCTCCTCGAGCTGGTGCTTATGCTCCTCTGCCTCGTCCAGGCTGCCCTGCTCCGCGAGCCGCTGGTCCGGACGCAGCCGGCTGTCGGTCGGCGCCAGCTTGCCCTGTTCCACCTCTGTGATCTCGTTGAGCGACGCCGCGAACAGTGTCATGCCGTATGTCTGAGCGCAGTTGTCCACCATTTTGCCTGCTTGCCACACTTCCTCGCTTGCCGCCTTGCCAGGACCCACTGTCCGGAGCCCACCCGTCCATGTGCCGACCAGCCCGCTGCCCGTATCGGAGCCGTCGGGTGCGAACGTATCGACGTGGACATCTTCGGCTCTGCCGCCAAACATGCCCTTGCTCCGAAACTCAACGCAGGCCTTGTGCCCGGTGCTGTCGTTGATGACGTGCATGGTGCCGACAGGCTCGACGTACTTCTCGCCCATGACAACGTTGCGCAGGAACATGGTCGCCAGGTTCCACGAGTAGAACTCATCGGTGCCATCGGCTAGACGCAGCACGATCCTGACCCGGCCCTCGGTCGTAATCTCCGCACTCTTGCCCCAGAACTTTTGGCCGGGAGCAGGGGACTGCGAGAAGGACCAGTTGGCCGCGTCTGCATGCATAGCCAGCCTAACCGGTCGATGCTGCACCTTTTCCACGAGCAGTCGGAATCCGCCTGGCACCTCCTTGTTGGTACGGACGAGTTCAAACGTCTCGCCCAGCAATGGGTTGAAAGGCTTGCGGACCGCACGCTCCTTGGCCCGAGCACTGCTGAATTGCGACACGGCAAATGCGGTGACAAACAGGAGCCGCTCCGTTGCGCTCTTCTGCCGGGCAGCCTTGTCCAGGAGTCGAGCGTACTCCAACTGCTCCGAAACCTTTTGCAGCAACGATGTGGGCTCGTTGGCAGACACGGGCATGCTGATGGTGCTAAGATCCTTGCCTACGTTCTTGCGGACGAACGCTATCAGACTTGGCGGCTGGACGGTCGCAGGGGGGATGGTGTTCCTTCGAGGGATTTCCTTGTCGATGGGCAGAGGACTGAGGTTTTTCGGTTTGGATGGGAACAGGTGACCGGCGCTGTCCGTACCCACAGGCTCATCGTCGTCAACAGACGACACGGAGGAGCTGTCGCGAGTGTCCACGTCTTCCCTGTCGTCGGGTGTAGACTCATCCTCGCTGCCATCAATCTTGACGACGGCCGACCTGGCATCCTCGGCATCAAAGAATTCGTCCGTGGTAGTCGTCTCAATACTCATGCGGGATGCGCCGCCGGCTGATGGGGGCACAGGCATCCTGCGCCTCTTGCTATTGGAAATGAGGACCGTAAACTCGGTGACGACAGAATCAAGATCTGTAAGCAGTGCTTCGCAGTGACCGTGAATGGACTTTTCCTCCTGGACCGCGCCCCTGGATCTGCGCTTGGCCGTCTTACTGCCCTTGCCAGCCGTTGCTATGGACGCAATATCTGGGGAGAAGACGGGCGTTCCCGGTGTTGTCGTCTGTTGCAGTGCCGACGGAGTCAGGGTTGACGCGCTGGACTTGCGCTTCCAAAACGACTTTCTCTCGGCCACTGGTGGGAAGTAGCCATCCTTTCCTTCCTCGCCAGCGATGCCGGAAGCGGGCGAAAGAAACTGTCCGCCGGCGGACGGCTTTGGCAGCGCAGCAACCTCCCCTGTCAGTCGACGGAGAGCGTCACGAGTCCCGACCACCCGGCTGACTAGGGTCTCGACCTGCTGCCACTCAAAATCCTCTGTGTGATTTAGTCCTTGGACCGATCTGAGGAGGCTTGGGTCCAGCTTGAGCTTGGGCCTCGTAAGCTGCGGTATAGTCTCGACTCCTCTTGCCACGCGACTGGCCCTCTCCAGCGCTCGCGCCCACTCCTGGAACTCCTTGTCGTTTGGGGCTCTCAGATGCCACACTTCGGCACCCGAGTCGATGCTGATCTCCCTTCGTCGCTCGTCGGCTGCGACCGCGGCAAGACTGAGGGGAATAGCCCCGCGCAGCGCTGAAGAGTTCCGATTGTAGTAGTAGGACAGCGTACACGTAGAATAGTCAAGAGAGAAGAAGCGGCGTGCGTATCCTTGGCCCTTCTTACGTCTTCTCTTGGACAGGGTGCCGACGTGATATGTTTGGCACGCCGCGTCGCCCTTGGTAGATAGAGAGGTGGCTCGCGCGCGCAGTTTCTGACTGTGGAGGCTGTCGACGGATGTGGAAGCCTCGGCCTCGTTTCGCAGATTGGCGCACTTTGCCAGGCTGGACTGGCTCGACTGCGCATTCGGTTGCTGTAGGTTTGGCAAGTGGTTCGTGGTCTGCGGGGGCGCGCCCGTCGGATAGGTGAGTACGACGAAGGTGGCCGTCTTGGACGTCTGCTTGGAAAAGGTGTTGTCAAAGACGAGGCCGTACATGCCGGCCTGTCCCTGCTGCACATCGTAGGTGTTCATGGACACTTTGTCCGCCTCGCATTTGCCGTACCATTTGATGGGGATGAAGCCTTTGCCCGTCAAGAGCTCTTGCGCTGTCGTCTCTTTCTTGGCAAACCTAGCAGACTTGCCGTCGGTGACGCCGGGGGTTCCCGCCGCGTCAAGGTCGCCAGCGTTGCCATTGGAGCAGAGGATGTTCGTCGCGCCGCTGCCAGGGTGCTTTACGATGCCAAAGTTTCTGCGCGAGCTGGTGAGCACAACCATGTCCGTCGACTGTCTGGGGAAGAGCGCGCCGTAACCAGGGGTTGCGCCTACATGGACTTCTTGTGTGGCTGGACGCTCCACGACAGTGTGTTGTCACTGTCGACCTGCACCCAGCGGACAATGTATGACTGTTGCGTGCGTTAGTCGCTGCGTTTGTGCACCACGTCTCTCGTCGACGAGTCCGAGCAAAGGGTCTTCGTGCCTTGCTGTGGACCTCGAGCTTCTCGATGCCCGCCATGTTTGGTTTGTCAATGCCGCCCTCGTGGACGTGGACGACGCAATGGTGATTGTGCAGATTTAACAGTGTTCCATGCCGGCTCGTTCGGCGACGCGTCGTACCACTGTCGTACCCGGGCGGTTCGGATGCGCGAGTTGCTCGATGATGGGAGATGAGAGCCGAAGGGCGAGCAGCTGACGATGTGGGCAGCTCGACGGCTTTACAGCGCAGCTGAGTCGGGCGTCGCGGTCGTCCTTTTACAGCTCCTTGGCCACTGGAGATTTGAGTGGGGGCATGACGGTACGGGACCTCGACAGGGGGGTCGGGGCGTCTCCAATTCGCCGCGCGTGAGACGCCGCGGCTCAGCCCAGGCTCACGTGGCGGCTTCAGGGGCGTTGCGTTGGGGGTTGGGGTCCTGCTCCAGGATTGGACTTGTCCGCTCATTGATGCTCAAGCACCTACCTTACCATCATCCACAGTGTCTACTGTCTTTGGCGGGTGTGTCTCGTCATGTCTCCGATTCTTTTGAGCATTGTGGCTCCTGCGCTCTTATTATTGGGCCTTGTACCATATTCCGTTTTGCGTGCCTTGTATTCCCTTTTGCCGGCGGCTCCGGCTTCGCGCGCCCGATCCCCGTGGCCACAAAGGCCGGTCGGCCTCTCGAGTGATTCTACAAAGCACGTACGGCACCTCGGTCTCGCGGTTGCGGCTATACAAGGCGAACTAAAGAATTGGCATTGGCGTGGCCGCGTGGCCTTGCCAATGCCGTGAGCTGCACCGGCTAGGTCCGTCCGAAACGCCGTTGCGGACATTCCAGATATGGCAATGTCGCAGTCCCTGGGTAGCCCTGGAAGTGGACGCTCGATACGAAGCAGCATTGACTGAGAAGTACTCTGCCTGGACCTCGTTGACGTCTCGAGCACTATCTTCAATGCTTGGATGATAAGTTGCCTACCGTGAAGATAGACCGGTAAGGCTGTCTTCGACCACGTAGAGCCAACGCAGCGCCATCCTAGGTGCGGCTGACCATGTTGACCGATTGAGTCCGCCATGCATATGTTTGAGTAAGTGTGGCGACGTGGGGAGGCACTTGATCCTGCGCTGCCAGGATATATCGTTGCAGCACAATAATCGCTTCGCGAACTTGGGAACCGGACATTGGGTTGAACAGAAGACTGAATAGCCCGGCTCTTGCAAGTCTGCATCCGAAATCTCCATCAACTGAAAACAAATACATTCCAGACTTGCCCTCACCTGAAATGCATATCCACCGGAAGTATATGCCCGGCCTGAAACACAATAGTGACCAGGGATTCTTAGATCCCTCGGGCACCCTGGTTCTGTCAAGGGTTGAGAGTTCTAGACGCGGGATTGCAGATCAACCGTTGTTGCAGTGTTGATCCAACGAGCCAGTCGCAGCCCCAGAACCGATGGGTAGCTAGCTATGACCTTGGAAAAGGAGGGAACCCGCACAGGCAATTGACTTCAACAAACTTCGGTCTACTCTATGCAAACATGCGAAGTATGATAAGATTGCAAGTTCTCGTCCCCCAGCAGAGTCATTGGTCGCGTTGATCGAGCAAAATAGGAAGCAATGCTCCAGGGTAGCGATTGGCATGGTGAACACGGGAGCTATTAATATGATCTGGCAGTGCTGCCGGAACCTCCATGGAGGCTCTTCCCAGCGAGTCTTTAGGGCAGCGGAGAGGCATACAAATTTGAGCTCGCCGTCAGGTCACAATATTGAGGTGCACTGTAGCCTTCATTGAATGAACTACGCGCTGCTCTACCTTGCGAACAGCCCGCGAGTTCGAAACTACCCTTGCTCCCATGTTCAAGCGAGGCATTTAGCGGATTGCCCTGCTCAAAAACTGGAGGCCGCAGTGCTTCCTACAGCATGGCAGGAACGCGCCAAGCCGCGAATCGCACCAGCGGCCAACCCCACTGGATCCATTTCCCCCTCTGAAGCGGGACCTAGCCTCCGCCACCACCACCAGCTCTTTTAGGGGCCATCGCGTCCGAGGTTCTCCTTTTCCAGCCGGGCGAATTACTACGACTACTGTGTAGGATTGCAAGACGCAGCTCGCGAATCACCGGCCAGCTCTTCCTCCCACCACTCCCTCCCACTTGCGTCGCCGTCCGCTGCGTTTTGGATCCGTCGTCTCGTTCTGCATCTGCCTTCTCTGCGCACGTTGACTTTCTTGCGACTCTTTTTGGTCTCCATGATGATCTTTGCATAGTCTTGGATCCGCTCCCGCAACCAACGGCCTCGAGACCCCTATCCAGGCCGACTTGGACCCTGACGAGAACGGCACGCGACTGACCGAGCTCGCCCGCCGCCGCTGCTTGGCCATCTTACGCTGCCAGCGTTGCGAAAAAAAACCGTCGCCATGTCTTCAGCATCAGCATTAAGCAAGCGCCAGCAGGCGCGCAATGAAAAGCAGCTCCACGACTTGGTTCACAAGGTCGCGGGAAACAACAAATGCGCCGACTGTCACGCGCCAAATCCAGGTTTGTCCCCGCGGCTCATGGTCGACCGAGAGAATACTGATTGTTCTGTGTTATAGGCTGGGCATCTTGGAGTGTGCGTCGTCCCTCTCCGAGCCGTTCCGTCGGTTCCACGGCGGCGACGTCGCGTGAGACTGACTTTGATTTATGCAGCTAGGGGTTTTCCTGTGCATCCGGTGTGCCTCTATCCACCGCAAGCTGGGCACACACATTTCCAAGGTCAAGTCGTTGAGCATGGATAGCTGGTCCAACGAGCAAGTCGATGTGAGCACGGGACTCGTCGCGATTGTCGTTGTATGCCCTGTTATCTGACAGTTGGTCACAGAATATGCGAAAGGTCGGCAACATCGTATCAAACCAACTCTATAATTCCGAGAACAAGAGACCCCCCGTCCCTATCGATGCCGACGAAGCAGACTCGGCGATGGAGAGGTTCATACGGCAAAAGTACATGGACAACGTGGCCAACGGTTCGGGCAAGCCACGAAGCCCGCTTTCGTACGAAGGCACACCACCACCGCTGCCGCCCAAGAACTCGACCAAATTTGGATTCAGATCAGCGTCGTCGATATTTCCACTGTCTTCGCGAGCGAAGAAGGAGGCCAAGCTGGCGGCTTTAGCGGCGGCAGCCGAGTCGGATACGTCGCGGGGACTGGGCAGGAAGGCGTCTAGAACCTTCGGCCCCACGACTGACTTTGAGGAATTCGACGACACAGACACGAAGCTGGCCAAGTTACGAGACAGGGGTTTTCAAGACAGTCAACGCAATGCGATTGTGTTGAAGGGGGTCAACGGAAGCCTGGAGCGGGCGACCGAGGCGCTGGTGCGCCTAGGGGAGGGCAACGGTCGCTCGCAGGTGCCAACAATAACGCCTCGACAAAACACATTGCGCACGTCGAGGTCTCTGACTCCCCTTACGTCCCATTCCATGGGCTTGGGCGTCGGTCTGAGCGTTCCAAAGAAGCCCAGCCAAGACCGTCCAACGACGGCGTCCACGACGTCGACCAACCCATTTGATATGATCCCCGCGGCTCAGCCTCAGACGGCGCAGTCCACAGGGAACCTGCAGAATAGGAACCCCTACGAGTCTTTGATGAGTGGGAACACGATGAGCTCAACGAATCCCTTTGGACAGCCATCCCCGCAACTAGACCTAGTCAGCCAAGCTTTTCAAGGTCTAGCAGTGTCTGCTCCGCAGCAGACTCTCTTCCCTCACCGTACGGGAAATGCTGGAGGCCAGGCGCCTCCGCAACAGGTCGTGTACCAGCACTACGTTTCGCCATCTGCGCCGTCAAGCCCTGCCAACTACCAGCACATATCGTTTCAAAGCAACATGACGTATCCGCAGCCGATGATGCAAGCGCAACCATACCAGCAGCAAACGAGTCACAATCCCTTTCTCTCCCAGCCGTCGAGCCCAATTCATGCGCAGGTGCCGCAGAAGACCTTGGCCGTCAACACGGGGCCGATGCCCGGCAGCTTCGCGAACAGCTCTTATGCTCGATCGCCAACCCGAACAGCATCGCCCACGCTCGGTCAGATTCCGGAGCAGGGCCAGACGACGTTCCTCACCGCCTCACCCCAGCCGCTGCCCACGAACACGAATCCATTCTTTGCCCTCACAACACAGGCGCCGGCGCAGACCATGAGCCAGCAGTCGTACAGCCAGCAACAAGTTGATCAACAACAGCCGCAAGGCCAACAGGCGTATGGTCAACAAGGGTTTAGTCAACAGCCTTACGGCCAGCATTCATTCGCTGGCCAACAAGCGTACGGCCAACCGTCGTTTGGCGTTCAGCAGCAGCTGCAGTACCTGCCACAGCGCCAAGACAATGCGTCGATCATGGCGCTGTACAATCAGTCATACCAGGCTTCATCGACGCCCGCAGCTTCAGAGCAGAGCCTGCCAACGCAGACACCCACAATTCCCGAGCATCAGGCCGTGTATACGCAGCCGGCTTTGTCAGGCCCCTCGGCGACGCTGCAACCGCGAAGCGCTTCGCACCCGCTGCCCGGAAACACGAATCCTTTCATGAACAGAGGGGCTGCACCGGTGGCATCGGATCCCTTCGCGTCGAGCCGGCACATCAGCAGAGAGAGCATGAACCTGGGCTTGGACATGGCGTGGACCAATGGGCGGCACAGTCCGGATGCGTTTGCGAGCCTCAGCGCGAGGCATGTATGAGGTGATTTGTGTTGTGACGTGACAAGACGGGGAGAGTGAGCCAATTAGAGATACATCAATGTATATATTTAGTAGACGACATGTAATTGTATGATACTGATGCCAATGCTGCGCTACGGCCACGATTGCGTTGTGTCCGATTTGCTTCAGTGTGCATTGTATAAATTACGTGATGCCGGCGCCGAGCCCGGTCGGGACTGGACCGGGCGACGGAGATGCAGTTCGGGGTAGCAACATGCCAAGTCCTTGAATCGCAGATATATTGCCGTCGTGCAACACTTGTGCCGCCTGTCGTGCAACGGACCAGGACTGTCATGGCCCGAGCCACATCACATGAGCTCGTGCCCTTGCTGGGGTGTTGCGTGATTTTGGCCGGCGACTCAAACGACAAGATGGTGATTTGAAACTCTGTGATGGTGTCCATACGAACGGACCGATTGTAGGCCTCGGGCTCAGCTGCCCATCCGGTGGTGAGCTGTCAGACACCATCCCGTCAATCTAGGTTGCGCCGTTTCCGAGAAGCCACTAGCCGGCGGTCCAAGGACGGCGTCCGGCCGCGTCGTACGGGGCGCGGCTATGATGTGTCAAATATTAGCTTGGCACTTGGAGATTGGGCCGTCGAGATGCGAGGGTGGTCATCGCCAAGGAGGTGGGTGACAGTGCATGTTGGAGCACGCGGACTGTAGCCCGAGACGGCGGCGCCCGCCAAATCAGGAGCTGGTTATGCTGTGTCTCTACAGTGCGAGGCTGGCACCGCCCAGTGAGTAATCCATCCCCCGTAATGACTGGCCCGACCCCGCTCCGCTGGACCCGGACAAGCGCCGCCACTGTTCGGAAGGGTCGAGGGCCACTGTCTCACATGACCCGAAGCGTAAGTAAGCTGCTTCCACCGCCTGTCCCGACTTGCTTTGCCTTTTTCCGATCCTCTTCTTCAACCGCCTTCCTGCCCAACCAACAACCACGAGATCAGCCGCAACCTCAACCCGACGTACCATCGTCAACCGCTACGTCCTCGGACAGTCGATTCGCAGATTCCCACATCAGCTTCGCACTCCTCGACACGCGCCGTTGCACTTACCAGCGCTCGCCTCCGCCCAACCAGCCGTCGACGCCTCTCTCCGACGCCTCTCAGGACCGACTTCATCCAAGCAATCGTGCAAGCTCAGCAACAATGTCGCCAATGAGTAATCAGCATTTAGACAGTAGTAATTACTACGGCGAGGACGTCGCCTCTCGGGTCAGCGTCCTTGCCTCGTGCTACATTGTCGACTCCGCCGCCCAGCTCAAGGGCGTCCACTACTGCACTACGGGGGTCGCAGGTATGTTCTGCCCATCCCATCCGCTGCCCTCGACCAACGCGCAATTCCACCTCCACGTACTGACTCTTGTCTCAGGGGCGGAGTGGTATTCCTGAGGTCCCTACCTCAGGCATCCCATCCCCACCATCAAGCCCCCCCCTCGCCGCGCTGACCTCGTCCAACGAACTCGCCCTCCTGCCCAAGAGCAAGAAGCGCGATATTCCGGGCTACCGCCCGGAGCGACGAGGGGGGGCAGCACTCATGATCAGGGAAGAATGTGAGAGATTCTTTTGCGAGTCCATGAAGACTACGTTCCTTGGTGAGAGGGACCTGTCGATGCATGGCTCCGGCCTGTCTGGTGCTTATCTGCAAACGCCGCCGCCAGAACACCGCATCTCGCATGCCCTTCGGCACGGCGCCGAACTTAAAGCCAGAGGCTTCGAGGTCGACGCTTGGCTGGAGGTCTGGGACTATGCGGGCGGCGCGAGCTTCCGGGCCTTTGTTGCTAGCGACGGCAAGGAGAAAGCGTTATTCGTCTTCTTCGACGTCCAAGGCGTCATGGGAAGAGATCTCAAGAAAGCGTATGTCCTTGTTCCCCACAGCCACGAATCTCACCAACCATGACTAACACACCTGCAGTCTAATGGCGCTCATCGAGCTGAGCGATGGTCCTCTAGGCTGCTGCCACATCGTCACTTGCATAGACCGCCGCATGCCCGCGGATGAGGCGCTCGAGTTGACCAAGAGCCTGCAGTGGGTTGGTTTCGAAATGACCACCCTGGACCACTGGGCGCACGACTTGGACGTGACTAGCAAGAAGTGGGTGTTCATGGGCATGGAGCTCTAGGGCCTGAGATCCCTGCGAGCTCTGCTGTCTCGTTTACACAAAGGCGCGGGCAGCTCTCTTTGTTTTCGCAAGGTTCCACGGTCTTTCTATTCTGAGGTCGGATCATCATCAGCGGCGAATTGCTTTCTTAGCAGGGGATACGAGCAGCAAGGCGTAATATTGCGCCACTGGCATTTCAACCTTTCGTTTTGTTTGTGGTTTCCTTCTCTTCTGTTTGCTTGGTGCCATCTCTTTCGGCTTGCGTTGGCAAACGCGCGTTACCGTCCTGTTCACGGCGGCCCAGAAGACAACAACAGCATTGGCATCGTGTCAAATTGATAGCTGCAGTACTCCGTAGCTCTCGAGAACTCGATAGGGGTTGACGCCAAAATCCAATCAACTTTCTTCCAAATCTATTTCCCCTCTATGGTATCCAAGTCGCCGTCAAATTGTCTCACAATCAAGCCCTTCTCCTGCAGGTGGTTCTTGACCTGCTTGACAGTATATTCACCCCGGTGGAACATGCCCGCGCCCAGGGCGGCGTCCGTAGTCGTTTTGTCGAATACCTCCTCAAAGTGGCCCGGATTGCCGGCACCACTTGAGGCGATGACGGGGATTTTGACAGCGGCCTTGACCTGATTGATGAGCTCGAGATCGAAGCCGCTGTTGGAGCCGTCCTTGTCGATGCAGTTGAGGAGCAGCTCGCCAGCGCCCATGGCCTCGACGGCCTGGGCGAGCTCAACGACGTCCATGTCGCGCGTCTCGCGGCCGCCCTTGATGGTGCAGGCGTACCAGCAGTAGGCCTCGCCCTTGGGGCCGGGGAAGCGCGTGGTGATGACGTTGTGGCGGGTGGCATCGAGCTTGGGAACGTAGACGCGCTTCGGGTCGACGCTGACGACGACAGCTTGGTTGCCGTAGGCGCGCGAGATCTGCTCTATGGCCGTGTTGCCAAAGAGCTTGCGGCCAAGTGAGTAGTATTCCTCGGCGGCGATGACAGCATCGGAGCCGATGGACACCTTGTCGGCGCCCGACTTGAAGTACATGGTGGCGATCTCGAGGGCTGTGACTTTGGTGCCGTCCGTGTCGACCGTGTCGCGGATGCCGCCGCCGATAGTCAGAGGCACGAAGACGGTCTTGGACGTCTGGCGGAGGATCTCGAGCATGGGAAGGTCGGCGATGGGGCAGTCGCGAAAGGAGGTGATGTTGAGAAACGTGACCTCGTCGGCGCCGGCTTCGTAGTATCGGCGGGCGAACTCGACGGGCTTGCCGAGGTTGCGGACGGAGCGGTCCGAAGACTTTTCACGGACGTCGTACTGGTCGCCCTTTGTCACGACAAGGTCGCCTTGGTCGTTGGCTCGGACGTCGAGGCAGGCGATGACTCGGCGGGTAAGACCATCCTTGAAGTCGACAGTCGCAGCACTGCCAACAGCGCCGTCAACTGGATCCCTCAGAGCGGCTGCCCCATTGCCAGTGAGAAAGGCGCGGATGGTGCGCAGGCCGGCAACCCCGGATTTCTCGGGGTGAAACTGGGTCGCATAAACGTTGCCCTTTGCGACGGCGCCGACAAAGGTCTCTGTGCCGTACGTTCCCGTCGCGACGGTCCAGCCCTGCGATTCGAGCTCGCCTTTGACGTAAGGGAACTTGTATGTATGGACGTAGTAGTACTTTGAACTTGGCCGCAGGTCGTACATGGGCGCGCCACCCGTGTTCGCGCTGTTCCAGCCAATGTGCGGGACCGACTTTGTCGAGTCATCGAAGCGATCCAGCGAGCCCTTGATGATGCCTAGGCCAGAGACATCGGGATCCTCGACGGAGCCCTCAAACAGCGCCTGCAGGCCTACACAAACACCCATAAACGGCTTACCGTCCTCAATGTGCTTCTTGATAGCGGGCAGGTAGCCTGCCTGCGCGAGTTGCGACAGGCAGTGGCCGAAGTGACCAACGCCGGGAAGGATGAGTTTCTTCCGGGCAGGTTAGCGGAGGTGTTTTCTCTCCTCTTGCGCCGCCTCACATGGCCAGAGATGCGAGGGACGAGCACTGAGCTGAGGGCTCCATATGGGACGAACCTCTGCCTTGGGTACATCCTCCGGTGAGCGGACCCAGTCTACCTGGTAGCCGAGCTTCTCGATGGCATTGACCAGGCTCCTGATATTGCCGGCGACATAGTCCAGCAGGTGCACGGTGGGCATCTTGCCCCGCCGAAGGATACTCTAGCGCTTCGAAATGCGAGAAGCGAGGGGAACGGAACCAAGGAATGAAAGAACTTTCCAGATAGAGACGGACGACTGGTTGTAGATGTTTGTGAATACTGCACGGGGGCAGTGAGAAGTCGAGCGAGTGAGTGAGTGAGTGAGTCAAAAGCAACGCCAACAAGCCGCTGGTAGTGAGCGCAGCTCGAATTGCGAGGATGGCGGGGCATGCAAGCACCCCGCTATCGATAAGGGGGGTGAACTAAAAGCGATCCCTGACGCTAGCGGTGCAAGCTGCCGAGTGTAAGGTATGGACTAATAATTACAGAGCAGTGTAGATCCCACCACGCGCCGCGTCCGTGGATAGCTTGGAATCCGTCACTGGCACCACGGCGATTGCTCGAGCCCGCTGCCACGGTCTTGCAGTGCTGGGGCGCGTGCAACCGAGATCTTTCCAGCTTTGTAGACCACTGAATACGCCCCATCCGCACGCCATCATCGCTCTATTCGCCTACCAGGTCCTACCGCCCTGCTACCCATGGCTGCTGCTTCGATACCGAGGGGAGTCTTCACCCCGGATGAACCGGGAGCTCTGAGCCTCGACGAAGTATTGCAGCAAGTCACCCAAGATGATCAAGAGGAGTGGGAATACGAGTACTCTACAACCGAGACAGAGGTTTGACACGCCAAAGTGTTGTTCGTGTCTTGAGGTGGCAACACGACTAACCTGGCCCGCTAGACATACTACCTGACCGTTGAGCTGTCGTACCCCGAATTCAAGGAGCGCACAATCAAGACGCCTCAACACAGTCGTGGAGGCTACTACAAGAACTGGCACGACCAGACCACGGCCGACCCAGCCACCATAATCACAAGATCAAAGCAAGGCAGCGTGGGCAGTCGCAGCGACGACGAGAATGACGACGAGCCAGACGTCGAGGTCGGAGGTGAGGAGCGCGTACAGCCTCTCGACCCTGTCCTCGAGCAGAAGGGCAAGGCTGTGGACAACAGAACCTCCGTCAATGACGAGCAAGTAGACCAGGACAAGGGTGAGGAGAAGAGCGAAGGTGAGAACGGAGACGAAGATGAGGGCGATGCCATGGAAGACATCCAGATTCTGGAGCTCCACTCGCACAACCCAATCATCTCTTACAGAGGCCGCGTCTTCGAGGGACATTGGTCAGAGGTCATAGGCACGGAAGCCATCTTGGCGAACCACGACGAGGTGAACCCCCTGCCGGCGCTTCGGAACCTGGCCGAGGGCGTCGATGTCCTGGGAGCAAGCGCGTCACGCATCATGACGACTGAAAAGGTGCCGAAGCCAAAGGTCCCCGACGAGGACACGCTCGCCCCGATCCGCGAGGAGTGGAACATACGCATCCCACCAGGAAAGGACAGAACGGGCGAGCGGACGCAGCAGATTCGATTTCTCGAAAACCTCATTGCGCTCAAGAAGAAGAAAGGAGAGCAGGACCAAGTGACGGTATATGCCTTGGACGGCGCCGGTAAGGACTGGAACGACAACAAAGGTCCTGACTACAAGCCTCGCGGTAGGAAGAAGACTGCTCCGAGTGACGAGAACGGGGAGGGAGAGGGGGGCACGCGTGGACGGCGCGGCGCAGTAGAGCGTCGCCGCGCCAGGGGCGGAAGGAGGCGAAGAGGCGCCAAGTCCGGCACCGAGAGTCCAACGGAATTGCTGGTGCTGTCGACGCCGACTCCGAGCCACTGGGACGATCTCTCCAAGTCGAACGAAGACTTTGAGCCTCCGGACGCTGACGAGGACGAGGACGACGGCGATGATTTGGAGGAGGATGAGGCGGAGGATGTGTCTATGACGGGCCACGATGGATGAATCTAGCAAGATATACCCGTAGAAGCTACGACATGCAGCATGGAAGCTATACGCCATGCCCAGGCCCGCCCACGAATCAGGTATCATCTAGGTGTGATGTTGCCATTTCGTGCGAAGTGAGGATTTCCGCACTCGGATGCAGCAGACGCGTTCATCTCGGACATGCTCGGCCACGGCCGCAGCAACCACGAGTGCTATCGTGACATGTCTATGGCCTGGTGATTCTGGGGTCACATTGCAGAGCGTCTGCCGAGCATCGAGTGGCCCGTAGCGACGTGAGCAGGGACTGTACTCGTAAGAAGCGTGGCCGTCGAGCAGATGGCTCTGTTGGTAGTGTGAGGGTTTCGTAAAGTACGGATACTTGGGCTGAGAGGACGAGACTCGTGCTCCTTGCAACTACCGCTGGTGGGCTTGAGTAGAGGCCGATACGTCATGGGTCATGCCCGGCTGGTGCAAGTTGCCGCTCTACGTGCTCGTAGGCATGACTCTACCGCCTGTTGCATTGGCCACGCCCAAGTCAGGGACCCCGCCAGAGGCGGCTTTTGTACTTTGCACGCCCGACGCCGTGCAACAGTCATCACGAACTCGCGAGCACTCTGTTTGGTCGACAACGATGGTGATGAGAGGGGTTTTCGATGGGACAAGCAGAGTGTGCCCGGGCATGGCCGGGATTGCTGACGTGGAATGATGTACGAATGCACGAAACAGGGGGGATATTCTGCACAACTCCTTCGATGCCTCCCAGCACATTTGCAGTGGCTAAGGTACTGCCGTCAGCCCGCCAGCCCAGCCACGGAAGTCGCTGAAGTACCGCCTCTGTGTTTGGCGGTTCTAATGGTACAAATGGGGCCCGCGCAGAGCGTGACCACGAGGCACCAGAGTTGGCCCGTCCCCATACTTTGGCTCGTTGGAGACGTGAGTACGGATACTTGTCCCCAATCAATGCTTCCCGCGTCAAGAGCCTTCTACTGCTGTGTGGAGAGAATGACAAGACAGACAATCGTGGCAGCGGGCCCCCTGCCGCGCGTCGCGGATGCTTGGTCTCGTCTGAGCGAGTCGAGTTGCATGGAGACTCAGGTGATTGTCGTACTCGTATCTGAGCTGCTACGTATTCGGGAGGCTCGGAATGCTCCATACCGTAGTGTCTAGAACAGAAGCCGACAATATGAATGGGTCGAGGCCGCCGGCGGGGTCACTGAACCGACAATCAGCAGCAGCATGGAACTGCTCCGGAGGGTTGAAATGGCTGACCTGTGAGCTGGATTCCATCACCATTCACCATGGCAGCAATATGTTGTCGCTTCTCCAAGGCGGCTCTGTCCTGGGCTTCAGCTATCCGAACCGACGGTCAACGAACAGAGGCGGTCGTACTCGGTCCTAGGCGCAGCTGCTAGAACGTTTGGGGGTGACTGGACCCTGTGGGCGCGTGCGAGCCGTGGCGCCGCAGGGGGCGTGCGGCCGCAGGGCGCATGAGGCGCTAGGCCGGATGTATCGGTACCTACCTGCCATCGTGACGGCCCCGGCCCAGCGCGAGCCCGTCCGGCGTCGGCGATGCGCAACGTGCCGGTAAGGTAAGGTACCCTGACTTGGGCGCGGGACCCATTCTGCGCAGCCTCACAAGTACTTGTACCACACCCGCTTTCGTTTGCTCTGCGAGTACGGATTACCAACTCCTACGCCGCCTTTCCTTCAGTCTGTACTCTCCTCCTTCAAACTCATCTACTCGGCCCGCTCGACATGTCGCCCGGTGCGTCGTGACTGATATCCTTATACTGCGCGATGCTCTCATAGCTGGCCTATCTTTTCCTTGCTGGCCTGCTCACTTACTTCGCATTACCTTTGCCTCCGCTGTCGTCCGGCCTGTCCGAGGCTGTGCTTATCAGGTCCGCTCCCTTCGTTCGCTTCTGACCGTCTGACGAACCACCGCTGCGACCTTGTTGTCGTCGTCGTCGTCGTCTTCTCTCGTTTCTCTGCTTCCACCTGCGGCTTCGTTGCAAAATTATTGCAATCGCCGAGATCTCGCCCTCGGAAATATCCGAAGCAACCGCCGGCGCGGTCTTGATACGGAACCGGCACGCACGCTACAGACGGCCAACGACGGCGTCAACACCATTTCAACCCCTCTACCCGACGCTCAGAGAACCTCCCTCCCTCCGCCGGGGGTAGAGACACCGCGGTCATGTACTGGCTGCGACGCGCCACCGTCCTGCTGGCGCTGCTGCTGGCCTCGTCCTTCATCGCCTGGTATGTGCCTCGCGCACTCAGCCCCACCGAGATCAGCCCCGAGAGGAGAGCACGCGACAGCCTCTGGATCAACAGCAGCCCTTACTTCTGGGACCGCCAAATCTGCCGTTGGCTGAGCATTTGCGGCCTGCACCACCTCCGGAGAGATCCCGCCTCGCTCCCCAATTCGGATCCCTTCATCGACAACGTGTGGGGCGAGCTGCGTCGCAGATCCGAATCTGACCAGCCTCGGTCTTGGGACGACATCGATGCGTCCGAAACGTCTGGTCGCGCCACGCTTCCACGGGCAGACTTGAAGAGGAACTCGTACGAGCGTCGACGCATCCTCCAAGATGTCCCCGACTATGTTCTCAAGCACGCCCCTCTTGTCCACCTCTACTCGGGCGAGCAATTCTGGCCCTCTGACATTCGCGAGCACGTTGAGCACATGAACGTGACTGTTGACGACGTGCCCCTCAACACCACCCAACAGTGGACTCTGAACAACCTCGAGGATCTCAACGATGAGGAGGGCACCGTGGTCCTCCACAGCAATGACGACGTCGAGTCTCGGCCCGATTGGCTTCACAGCCACCACAACGTGCCCAACCCGTTTCCCGACAATGGCAACGGCGGGGCCAAGGAACCACTCATCAGCAATGGCGATGGCGAGCCCGATGTCCGCAGGGAGCCGACAACGTGGTTCGACGTGGACAAGGACCGCCCCTTGCATCGAATCGCCGACCCGCGGTCCCGCTTTCTGCACCATCAGAGACCCCGGTCCGCCGACCAACGCGAGCGACCCCGCATATCTCGGCGCGGTCATAAGCCGGACGAAAATGGGTATTCCCGAGCTCCGGCGGTGTTGATCATCGTCGACAAGGGCTATGGCATCGTCGACGCCTTTTGGTTCTTCTTTTACTCGTACAACCTTGGCCAGACGGTGCTGGGGATCCGCTTCGGCAATCATGTTGGCGATTGGGAGCACTGCATGGTGCGTTTTGAGAATGGCGAACCCCGCGGCCTCTTCTTTTCCGAGCACGAAGGCGGCCAAGCCTACGCCTGGGAGGCCGTCGAGAAGCGTGGCGACCGTCCCGTGGTATACTCTGCCGTCGGCTCCCACGCCATGTATCCGCTGCCCGGTGACCACCCCTACATCATACCCTTCCGCCTTCTCAAGGATGTTACCGACAGAGGCCCGTTGTGGGATCCTGCCCTCAACAACTACGCCTACCATTACGACTACACCAAGGATAAACCCGAGGACGTCGAGGAGCCCGACGTGGAGGAGGAGGAGCCAGATGAACCCACCAGCATCGTGCCCGCTGCGTCGAACCCCGATGCCCCGACCTCATGGTTTCATTACAAGGGCCGTTGGGGAGACCAGCTGTACTCCCTCGCCGACGCGCGCCAATGGCGCCTCTTTGGTCAGTATCACTACGTGACGGGCCCGGCCGGACCCAAGTTCAAGCGACTCCATCGCTCCAAGCTCTGCCAGACAATCAGGTGCCGGATCCTCTACAAGTTGGACATCAAGAACAAGTGGTACTAGGAGCAGGGCGTGACGGTGCGCGGAAACGTGCTTGACTCGTTTGAGAAGTTACATAGCGGTTGTCGGCGGACGCGAGCGGAGGTAGTGTTCCGCCAGATGGCTTGAGGGAGAGCAGCAAAACGATACAGCGAAGACTGCAAGAGGTGAAATCGGTCATGGTGGATCAATACTTGACTTGCGTCGCCATTAGTGGATACTGGGAGGTGTGGCAATCTAAGCCATCCTCAGGAGCGCTCTCTACTGCCGGTTGGTTCTTTTGGTTTGGGCTCTGATACCCCCTATACACTGCATTGTTGTTCTTTTTTCGGCTGGCCAACTCCGCACCAGGCTCTAGAAGGCTGCACGGAGGTGGACACGTTCACGCCGACCTCGGTACATCGATTATAGAAAGCTGAGAATTCTTTTAAATCTACTGGCTACCTGTGATGCACATGATGCTGTGAGAACATCAAGTATTGACCTGAAAGAAGTGGAGTCTTGCTTGTGGTGGAGTGTGTCTCGATGATATCGTACACTCATCCGACGACTTTTGCTGAAGCATAAAGCAATACCCTAGCATCCAAGAACTTGCGATACCCAACTCAAATAACACCTCCCTCCCGCCCAATCGTCTTCCCAACGCTAGCGCCAAGATGCTGCGCTCAAGTAAACTCTTGTATTGCCCCAAGTGCGCCATTCGAAAAAGACCGGCGATGAAAATGTCCCGGCCCAGATGGCCGCGTATAGATCACGCTCCTGGTATGTGGCCCGCTATTCAAAAAATCAAAAAAATGTCGAAAACTGGCGTGTTCGAGCTTCGCATCCCCGTCCAAACCGCTGTCTTGTGCCACGTCAAGCAACGATTTCGTCTATCCAAGATAACCTCTTTACTCTGTCTATCCAAGATAACCTCTTTCATCTGTCGTACTTTGAAAGTCCTCCATTTGTCGCGCCTCATGCACCGTCCTCGTGAATGTGAAAGCCAGGGACCCCGTCGGCAGGCCACACGCTGTTCGTGCTCGGATACTCGGACGGTTGGCTGCTGGCGTCGCTGCGCTGATCGTCGAATGGCTCGGCCTGCTCGTATGGATCAATATTCTCCCCGTCCGACATGCGTTCCTGATCCTCGATGCCGGGCCATGGTTCGTCCTCGGGCAGTTGCCACTGCTGAGAGTCATATAGCGGGTTCGGCTGGGCGTGGGTCACCGCATCCTCGTCATTGGCACTCTGTTTCTCATCTTTGTTGTCATCGTCGTCGTCGTCGTCATAAGTACAAGAGCCCTCTTCATCTGTTGCGCTCTCGTATATATCAATATCTGGCAGCTCGTATTCTGGCTCGGCCGCATAATTTCTGTCTGTTCGTGCCACGCTGCTGCTGCGCGTGAGCTGCATTTCTTGCGGCGGAGCGTTGCTGTAAGGCGTCGCGTAGGCAAAGGGCGTCGTGCCTCGTGGCGCTGGACGGTCATTGAGGCCGAGAGGCATGGGACTTGGTGAGGCAGTCCACCTCGGTGTGAAGCGTCGATAGCTCGGCGAGCGCGTCCGGCGTCTCTTGAGAACACCTGCGTGCGTGGTGGCCCGTGGGCTTGGCGCAAAGCGTTGGTTTTGTTCGTACGACACAACCCGACGCCTGTCAACTGCCGGTGACGGGCGAGCAGGTGCAACGATAGGGACGGACGTAGTGCGCAGGTGAGGTGGTAGCGAGTCTCTTCGGGCAATGAGCGGAGACGGCCCGCGAGCCACGGCCGGACTCATTGACCTCCTCCACGACCGGTCCGTATGACTATGCACGAGCAATGGCGACATGGAGACACGCTGGCGCTCGTGGCGCATACTCATGGACGTATGCACGCTTGGTACCTCATCAAGCTGCTCTGACCATGACCAGTACTCCTCGAGGGCAACTGCTTCGGGCACTTCCTGCGACGCAGTCAGGTCAGGGTGAGACCGGGGCATCTCTCGAACCCTTTGCCACGTCCAGCCAGATTCGTAGGCCTGCAGGTCCTGTAGATAGGCATCCGGGTGGGTGATGAACAGCCTGGGTTCAGAAGACCTCATCATGATCGAATCGAGAAATTGTACGTTCCACAGCCCCGGATTTAGCATCTCGGCCGGGCTCAGAAATCTGAGCCGAGAGTCCTTGTGGACTTTGCGGAGCGGCACCCAGTTTTGCTGCAAGCCGTAGAACGCCACGAGCCGCGGATCGGAAGCCTGTGGGCGGGACGACATCTGCGTCTCGCGAAAGATGCTGCCCAAAGCCTCGTGCATGGCAATCTGAACGCTTCGGTAATCGGGCGCCTTGACAGATACCCTCTGGATCAGCCCTCGACTTCGTAGTCGCTTGTCCATGATGCTCGTGTTGCCGCAGGCTCTGGGCAACAGCCACTCGGCATCGTGCTCTCCCGTGGCCCAGTCATTGTGGAAGGGTGACTGCGAGCGCATCGTTGCCGTGCTGTGTGTCATTGGAAGCTGTGTCCACTCATCGCTGCCAGCCGTCACCAAGTCCGCCTTGAACTGGTGAAGCTCCTGCCAGAGCCTCTTGAGTGGAAAGGGGAGAAAGACGACCTCCACTTCCCAAGCGTGATTGGGGGAGGGCAGATATGACTGGAGTTGCTTGACTTGGGCTTCGAGAGAGTGGATGTGGCTCATAACGTCCTGCGAGTGGATGGCCCTACTGGTGGACACAGAGATGATACTCTGGGAGGTGGTATCCTCGTCCCGGCCACCACGGGCGTTAGCAACGCTGGCATTTTCATTCGCAGATTTCTCGACCTCTTCGACCCTGGATTCCAGTTCAGACATCCGGACGTCCATGTTGTCGTTCCTGTCGTGACACTCCTCATGGAAGGAAACGGTCTCAAGCAAGTCCAGGCGGTGGCCGTGGTCGCTGACGGTGTTCGTCAAGTCCTTGAAGGCTTCCGGCGCCGTGGCGGTGGATCGAAGGCCCGTCTGGGCGGTCGTGCCGGGTCGGGACGTGGCTGCTCCTTGCTGGTCCGAGCCGGCAAGGACAATGGAGCTATCGAAGTGAGTCGTCTCCTGCTGGATGGTCGAAGGCAATTCTCTGGGCTGTTGGGGTCTCAGCCGTGACTTGGCCTCATTGGCACCACTTAGTGTTTGCAACCCTTTCCCCGCAAACGGCCGTAAATATCTTGCTTGTACAGAAGAGGTGACAGACGCAGTCTGTGATGGCATGAGACATTGGGGAGGGATAGGTGGTAATGTGTTGGCGTCGGAAGGATTGGCATGGAGCAAATCACCCCAAGCTAATGTGTCGGGTAGAGATCCTGGCAAGGGATGGCTTGGAGTGACCCTGGGCCGTGAGGCGTCTTCTTCAGGCAGGTCGTGGACGAATGATAGAGGAGGGCCGCCTCCAAAGCTGGAGAACTCCATGCCGGGTACGGCCGGCGGCGTCTTCACGGACATCCCCAGTACCGGACTCAAAGGCTCACGACCAGTTCGAGGCCGCTCATTCTCCTGTCCGGCGGGGTTGGCCTCGGGAGTCCGTCCGTCGAGGGGTCCTTGATCGTGGTAACAGGCATGGTGATGGCACATACACCAGCCACTCTGATCGGGCACGGGGCTGCCGGGGGCCTGACGCGCCCAGAAGCGACGGCATCCACATCTGGCTCCATTGGCGCCGGGTGTCACGTCCACAAAATTGCATCCGCCGCAGGGTAAACTGGGAGCGTTGCGCGCTGGCGCGTTCGCGTCATTGTATACGTCGAAGAAGTTGGCGGCGAGCAGCGGAGATTCGAACGGAGTCGCGGCCATTGAAACGGGCCAACGGCAATCATGGCATGCGCGAGGGAAAGGGAGTCGATTTGCCAATGGCTTGGAGCGAGAAAGTCGAGAGTCGATGAGGGTCGCGGGCGAGTCGCGTAAGGCCTCGCGGTTCAAGCCGGCCCCAACGGGTCGCAATCGCCTAGTACATTGCACTGAAGGAAAGAAGATGAAGTCAGTCCAGGTTGGAGTGCGTGCGTAAGCATCGAGCTGTGGGCAATGCCCATGTAGATAAGAAGCACTGACCAGATTTGTTGCGATGGGCTGTCGAGATGAGAGAATGAGATGGGAAGAGGGGGCGGGAGGGCAGAATATATATATATATATATAAATGCTGCGACTGCGAATACTAACCGTTGCCTAGGGAGCGCCGAAACTGGCTGCGAACTATGAGGGGGGTAAATG
>JALHBZ010000032.1:0-11386 GCA_024340015.1 Tolypocladium ovalisporum | reverse complement strand
ACGGCCGAGGAGGATTGGGAGCGGAGAGCTGGGGGGGGGGGGGAGTGGGTGTCGTCGTGGGCTGCGAGTGCGGGTGGGACGCTGCAGTGCCGCCTGCAGGTGCAAGAGCCATATTCCCCGCCAACAAAACGTCCAAGATATTCAGCACACCCTCCCTTGCGCAGGAGAGGCAGCCAGAATCGGCTCCAAAAGCGCCAGAATCGGCTCAAGAAAGGTGCAGTCAATTCTGGCTCCAGAGTCTCAGCCAAAGATATGCTATCGAGCACCAGATGCTTGAGGGAGGCGCAAGCCAAAACCGGCTCCAATGGATGGCCTGCTGCCTCGAGCCAGCACCGGCCGAGCAGCCATTTACCGAGTCGCTGCGCCGATACTGGCGAAAACATAGGATGCAAACATGCCCGGAGCCCTCGCCGGCGTCATCGTCGAGACACAAAGGTGCCGCCCGCGCAGCGCTCCCGACGCCTTTCGTGCCTGGCGCGATGCCGGCAGCAGCGTCCAATGTCCAGATGTTTCACAACACGCCTCGTCGAAGCCTGGACGAGGACGGGGCGGACTCGAGCTGCCTCTCGCGCGTGGCCCCCGCAGGCCGTTTGGTGCTTAACGCGCGCGCCCTCCCCCCAAGCCTACCTTACCTACAAGTACAGGTACGCCATCAGCGGGCCCCGCCCTCGAGCCGTCCCGCCAATAGCGGCTTTCTGAGTCCTCTTCCGCGGGAGGGACCGTGCCTGTAATGGCCGCCCTCTCTCCAGGACGCCGCTTCTACTAACGGTCCTCGCGGTTCGTTGGGCGCTGATCTCGTGCCGCAGCCAGAAGTTGCCAGACCTCGACGTCCTCTGACTCAACGGCGGTGTGTCTTGAGCGAGCCGTCTCACGCCCCAGCTCGAGGAGGTGTGTGAACGGTAACATGACGCTTTTATTGGAGCGAGAGCCAGGTGCGGCGCCATTGGCCAGCATGCTTGCATGTCCTCTCGCTGCCGCCACCTCCAACGTCCACACCCAGGGCCGACCACGTCTGCACCGCGCTCACCAGAGGGAGGCGACAACAAGGTCACTGTGCATCCCGCCTCGACCAACGGCTGGCTGTGCGGATTGAAGCAGTACTCGACCTGTTGTCAACCTCAGGCTAACTTATTTGCGGATTCTCCATCGCATCGGGCCGAATCCCGTTCACCAGTGACTTCCGTCCTCGCTACCTAGGTATGGGTGTATTGACTCCGGGCCAGCAAATCCTGTGCAGCGGGTGATAACGGACATGTGTAGGGTAGTGCATCCCGCGGGCCCTGGAAAGACGAGGCACAATGCGACAGCGTACGCATTTGCATGAGATGTGTGTCATATCTATGTAGGTGTAGGTGTAGCTGTGCGTGAACAGGCTCCAAATCATTAAGCAGGAAAGCCAGGAGACTCCAGAGGTATCAGTCAAAAGAAGGACCGTTAATGTACAGAGACGTGAAGTGCCCGTGTATGTGTTTCTCGTCATGCTCACACCTCGCCCCAGCTGCCCATTGGTCCGTGGGAGGCAATCCTGGAGCCAGTTCCCAGCGAGCCCCCAAGGTCCCAGTAATGTCGCGATGAGCAGCTGCTCCTCCTTGCCGAGCGCCGCGTGCTCTGGCTCGCACAGCTGCTGTGGTGCCGAAGAGCGACGGGGCTGGACGGTATCGTCGCCTTGAATGCTCGACGCTCCACGGGGCGGGATCGTGCAATCAGCGGATGATGCTGTCGCACTCTAGCGATCTTGGCCATGTTATCCTGCGCCGATGGCACGCCGATATGAGAACCGCCGACCGACGAGGTGTTCTTGGACCGCGACGTGAACCGCGAGATGAGATAACGAAAGACGATCTTGACGTCGAGGCTCCTCTCCCACTCTTCCTTGGTGAAAGCGTTGTCCAAGCTGATGTCATCCTTGATGCCATCGCTCGGTTCATCTAGTGGTCGCTCCGGAATGTCAATGGGCCGTGATTGCTGGCGCATTGTTGGTGGAAACTCTGGCCCAGAGGGTTGACTGCGCGGCTCGGGCTCCACCATGTCGATGGTCTGGGACATGTCGATGGACTCGGGGATCGCGGGCAAGCCGGCGTAAGGCAATGGCGTTTGCTGCATTCGTACGTACGTGGAGAACGCACCAGGGTGGTGCGACAGCTGATTGACCAGCAATCCCAGCTCCGTCGAGAGCTGCTCTAGCATGTAAGTTTGCCATGTTGGCTCTTCCACGTTATCGAAATATGACTGGCGGCCAAGCATCGATGCGCGAGGTGTGCTCGATAGTGCCTCGCCGTCTGCGAGAGAGTCGCCCAGCAAGATGGACAACAGCTTGTCGTCGATGCCCAAGAGGTCCTTGACTACCTTGCGCGTGATTGTACCAAGAAGACCCTCCGACTGCTCTTCACTCTCAATGGGGTCTTCGTCATGCCAAGTCACGTTGTCGGGCTCGGCATCGTCGGTTCGCTGGAAGCGATGCATGGAGGCCTGCGACTTGCGTCTGCGCCTGGTCTCGCGCTGCACCTCGTCGAAGAGTATCCGGCTGTGCTCTAGCCGCCATGCCTCGATCCTCAGTCGCTTCTCCTCTTCTTGGTGCTGGCCGTGCTCCAGCTCGGCGTGGCCGCGATCGAAGCTGTCTAACCTCCGACGAACCCTGCGAGGGTTAAAACGCTCGAACTGATATATGTGGTCCTGGGCATCCCTGCCCAGAATGGGTTGGTCTAGCCGGAAGGATCCAAGGCCATCGTGGGTTGGGAGCATAGGAAGGGCACCGTGGCCGCCGACCGGGGGCGGTAGCTGCGCTCCAGGGCGCGATCGGAAATCGGCAAGATGACTGTCTAGACTATCAAGCTCCGCGTCATCTTCCACCGATGCATCGTCGATGGCGGAGACAGAAGCGGGTGGCCCGACGTTGGCTTGCTGCGCTGATCTCGCGATGGTATTCAGACTGGCCAGATCGCTCAGCCGTGATCGACCCGGCGTATTCAACGAGTGCTCCGTTTCGCTGAGGTACGAAGTGGTGCTTGCTTCTGTAGGGGGGGAGAAGAGCACCCATGTCTGCGACTCGTCTGGCCGACGCTCTACTGACGCTCTCTTCTGTACGACAACGTCGCCTTCGACCGTTGCAAGGCGAGCAACTCGCTGCGTAGGCTGGCGCGCCGGCTGCTGAAAAGCCATGATGATGATGGCTTGGTGATGGCTCGGTGATGATGGTTCGTGCTGCGTGTCGAGTTGATAAGGTCGTTACCGTTACGGAGTGACTAGTAGTGCCTCCGGATTCGGCAGATGCGGGCAGCGGGCGGCAGTGGTCTGACGGTGGAGAACCGCTGATAAGAGCTCTCAACTCGACCAAGCGCACCACCTCGGTCGGGTCGCGGAGAAGGGGGAGATGGCCGTTGCAAGGAACTTGGAGGAAATGCAGACAACGCAAAGACGTTAAGGTACGGAAAAGGGTTTGTAGTGTACGGGATAGCTGCTAAGATGGGTGCACAAGGAGGAGGTTGGAGGCGGCGGATGACAGGCAATGGAAGCCTTCAAAGGCAGCGCGTGGACGCTGGTTGGGTCTCGGGTCCATTTGTTGAGGGCGTCATCCCCTGCTGAGAGGCGCGATCTGCAGGCGGGGGTGGGCGCTCGCGCTGGTGCTACCGCCGGAGCCGCTACCTACCTGAGGTGTCCAGGGTACATGTAACTGGCGTCCAGGCCTCTGAGACCAGCTGGGGTGCGGGTGACGCACTGGCAGAGGCCGACGCCCGACGTCTGAGACTGACACAATCGCCCCGCGCCTCGACGCCATCCACTGCTCGCATCGCGTTGCTGTACCGTATCGCTACCTTATGATTATCTGCGATGAGTCTGAAGGACACTTCACCTAGATACCTATCTGCTTCCTTCCCCGAGACGACACCTTCTGCAGCGCTCAGGCGCATTGGAACCCATCGTCGGATGCCCTGCATAACCCGCTACACCCACTCATGCGGCCATGCTGCCCCACGATGCTTCTGTGCAACGTCATGGCCAGCCAGCCGCTCCGTTTTCGTCCTGCCCTCTCTTCTTGTTCGACAAATCGTCTTGAATGGTAGCACTTGCCAACCCTCATGCGGGTTGGCTCTGCGAATCGAGACATGCATTCGGCGACCCGTCCCGGTCACGCCAGCTGCGTGGGTCCATCGCTAATTACAGGTAGGTCCAATGCGCTGACGGTCGGTCACCTTGGAGCGGTCACGGCGTAGTGGTGGTAGGCCGCCTGTGCATGGTCCTGCCCATGACGCAACCTCGTCATCACAATCTCATTCAGCTCTTCTATCGCAGCGCCTGCATTACTTTTGCCGGCTGCTGAACGTAGTGAAATTGCAGTACTGATATGGGTACGTAATGAAGATGATGCCGCTCTGGGTGCTCGCGCTCTTCATTTCGGCAACGCTGACGAAGTCGAGTCTGCCGCGCTTCGTCATTATCCGTTGAAGATTGAGTCACGTGGCGAGGTGCGCAAGTCCGCCGCAGCTCGTACCGCCGCTCCGATACTTCGGCAACGGGAAGAACCGCCTTTGGACAATACAGGATTCTCGGGCCAGTGGACATCAAGTTGGCCTGATAGCCCAGGCTGTCGGGACGCACGATGCTATTGCCTTTTTCCCTAGCCGGCGAAGCAGAGATGCAGCAATCAGGCAGTGCATCCGCACCGGCAGCTAGAAGCAGGCAGTACACATGTCACGCGTACTGGACAGGAATGCCGAAAAGCGCATCGCACACGACCCATCGAGTACTAGTATTCACGAGATGGAGGCTCAAGTAATCTTAAGTGCTGAATGCAGCCTTCATTGATTGCCGAACCAACCCTGGCAACTCAAGTAGTCATTATATGACATGCCAAAAAGACGCCAACCGTAACCCAGATGCCCACACAACCATCCCTTAAGCCTCCGACTTGAAAGCCTCCGGAAAGCGGCGGATGTTCTGTGCCAGGTTGCCGTGGTTGCTGAGAAACTGAACGTAAGCACCGTCGACCTTGACACGGCCGGCAGCCTTGCGATCGAGATATTCATCACGGCGGAGAGGGGTGAAGCCCCAGTTCTTGGACACGATGATCTTCTGGCGGCCAGGGAACTTGTACTGCGATCGGCGGAGGGCCTCGAGAACAATATGACGGTCTAGGCCGGGAATCAGTCATTTACGTAGTTCCACCTCTGCGAGACCGAAACTTACTGGAATCACGAGTGCGAACACTCAGGAGAATCTGGCCGATATTGACACGAGCAACAGAGCCATTAGGCTTGCCCCAAGCACCACGCATACCAGTCTGCAGTCGATCGGCGCCGGCACAGGACAGCATTTTATTGATCCTGACGACGTGATACGGGTCTGGCAAAAAGGAGTCAGTATGGACCTTTACCGCGTACCTACGGGAGGGCCCTGCGTTTCAACAAGCTTTTTGCACCGAGAACATGATATCAGTATGTTGTCGAACTAACATCTGTTGGCTGCTGTTGGACAGACAAGATCTGTCCAACATACTGATATCATTGTGTTTGAAGGCCGAAAACTTGTTGAAAAACAGGGCTCACACGCGGAAGTACGAATTCTCTGAATGGGAAGAACCAAATACGTACGAGCTCGGACTCGTAGATGATAAGAATCTTTACCGGAATTCTTGACCATGTACTTGTTGGCGCAAATGCGGGCGGCCTCGAGGGCCTCGGAGCTCAGCTGCTCATACTCGTTGGAGACGAGGTGGATGCAGAGGGGAAAGTCGTCAACGTTGGCACGCTTGCGGCCGAGATCGAAGATGCGAATCTTGGGGTCGGGGACACCGCGGTTGAAGCGGGACTTGGGGTACGGCTGAAGAGGCGATAGAGTCAGCAAGAATCATCACAAACCGGGCAGCGATGCGGAGCTTCAAGAGCCTTGCTCGATGCGGGTGATGCCAGCCTGAAGCATCGAACAGTCGTCGCGAAAGGGCAGTCTCACCTTATTCTTGCAGTAACGGTAGCAACGAGCGGGACGACGCGCCATCTTGTCGGTGTTTGCTGGTCTGTCGTGAGGTTGGGTGATGTGTGTTGTTGATGGAGAGTGAGTCCGCGACTTTCTGCGCTCATGCACCACAATGATTTCAAAGCTGTGGTTGGTAAGCCAAAGCCGAGAATTGTGCCTTACGGTTAGACCGCGGCGCTTTAGGGCTCAGCGAAAACCCGGAGGCAGCGCTCATTGGTTAGCCTCTGATAAGCCCCGCCCCGCATTTGACCATACACCCGAGACGAAAATTCGATGCCTTTCGGCATCACACTCGATTCCCAGCAACAACATCGCCAATTCAATTAGTCAAGTCTTGTGTCGCCAATCGCCCGTCGCCCAACCGTCAAAATGGCCCCCGTTAAGAAGAGCAAGAAGGACTCAAATAGCATCAACTCCAAGCTGGCGCTTGTGATGAAGTCCGGCAAGGGTACGTGACGCAATTTCGAGCCTCTCGCCAACGCTTTCACTGACATTTGTCGCAGTCACTCTCGGCTACAAGTCTACGCTGAAGAGCCTTCGATCTGGCAAGGCCAAGCTGATCCTCATTGCTGGCAATACCCCTCCTCTCCGCAAGAGTGAGCTCGAGTACTACAGCATGCTGTCCAAGGCTCCCATTCACAAGTTTGCCGGCAACAACGTAAGTTCCAGAGAGGATTTTAGCACAATGGTGTATTGTCACGGCGATCCACTGTTCTATCCAACTTGCTTTCCAACAGCAAGCCTCTGCTAAGCGAGAACCAAACGGTCTTGCAATCTACCCAGAGAAAAAGTCTTGCCAGACTTTGGAGGGTTCAATTGGCTTACGTTTTCTTCCCACAGATTGAGCTGGGCACTGCCTGCGGAAAGCTTTTCCGCTGCTCCACGCTGGCCATCATCGATGCTGGAGACTCGGATATCCTGAGCGACCAGCAGGCTTAAGCTGCTTCTCAGCAGCTTGCATTTGCACGGCGTCTGGGGTAACTGGGATCACGGGTAACTGAGGATATACCAATCAACGTTCTGCGGCTACGGGGCGGCTTGATGGCTATGCTTGTCAGCATGAAACGCTGCTAAAGTAACTCTACTCTGCATGTGCTTCGTCGTCTCGGTTTCTTATGGAGACGTGAACACTGGACATGGTCACCTCAATTAGATGAATAAAACTGATGACCTTTTTACTCCCCGCCACAGCTACAGTCACCCTTGCCATGCAGTGTGATGTCGATATGGTATTAATCCCGGAGCTTCGGAGACGAAGGGCTTGTTACGCAGTGCTGCGACGTGCCTGAAGTCGTCTACGTAGGCGTACCCGTAACGAGACAGCAATTGGTCTCTTGATCTGGCACGAAGCACGTCAAACGTCAGCAAGGCTAAGGTAGTGAACTTTGCTTATCCTCCTCGGCGACGTTTCGATGCCTGCTGGAGGATATTACAGTATCGTAACGAGGTCGAACCTAGCCAGACCGCTGAAAACCTCCTGCCAGATCCTGTCCGCGTAGGTTGGACACCCCTCAGGACGTAGCTCGTCCCCGACATACTGCTCGACATTTTCACTTGAGCGGCTGATGGCTCCCCCCGAGGCCTGCCGCAGACTTACTCTGAGCTCTGTTCAGCTCCGTTCATCTGCAATCTCATTTTCATGTGGAGGTGTTGTTCGGGGCTGCCAATGCTGGGGGGGGGACGCTAGCTGGTTTGGGCAACCAGCCACCTCAGCCTCCACGGTGATTATTAGGGGTCATGTTCCAAGCGCGGTGTCCCGGCCGTCTGTGCAGGCCATGTGAAGCGCATGTTGCGAACGTGGTTGGCCTTTCATTCCGCGACCCTCGGACCCTCTGCGCTCGTCAACGGGAAATCTTCTGGTCACCGAGTAATACTCCGTAGACTGCGCGCATTCCTCGCTTGCAGCACACGGGCGCACTTGTGGCGCGGTTCACCTGCTTCACAAGCCACATCTTCTGGGGCTCCATTGCCGTCACTCGACGGCAACGCTCACTGGTGAATCGCCAACGGGCAGGTGGAGTCAGCCACGCCTGTGACGGGCCTCTGCTCGACAAAGCGCCTTCGAGACGGCAGCCTTGTGCCTCGTTGTCCTCCGTACATGCACAAGACAGCATCGACGTACAGGAACAACTTCGTGGCTTTGCATTGGTAGCGCTACCTCCAGTGGCCCTACGCACCTCTTCATCAAACAGCCGCCCGCTGCGGCGCCACGTTTCCATCTCGAGCGACATGTCAACAGCCACCTCCAAGAAGCCGCCCTCTGGCGGTGTAGGGCGAGTTTCGACGTCTGACGCCGGCGCTCCGTCGACAGGCACACCTCCAGCGCGCAACTCGCAGCGAGCCTCGACACCGACCGGACACGCGCGTACACGATCCGTCCGCGGCGGTGGCACCCCCATGTCAGCCCGCGCAGCAGCCGCGCGCAGGGAGCCCGCTCTTGGCGGCACTGAATCCGATGCTCGTGCCGAGGCTGCTTCTGCTCTGGAAGACCTGCAGCAGCGCCTGGAGAGGGAGGAAAAGCTGTCGGAGCAATTCCAGAAGCAGGTAGACGTTCTTCAGTCCAAGCTCGACGATGCCGTCAAAGAGTCTGCGAAGCTTGAGGAAAAGATCCATGAATACGACGAGCAGGTCGAGTCTGTGAGGAATGAGAAGAGGGACGCGACTCGTCAGATACGAGAGATGGAGACCATCTATGAGGCAGAGCGAAGTGCGATCCTCAAGGAGAAGGAGGAGCTGGCTAATAGAGAGGAGGAGATGCAAACGGTCATCCAACGATTAAAGGATGGCTTAGCCCAGCGAAACAACACCGACGACGATGGCCGGCCATCCAGACAAGGTGAGTACATGATTGATTGGCATTGCCTGGCTATGGCCCGCTAATCGACGAAAAGCAGCCAACTCCTCTCCGTCTCTTGACGGCAGCGGTTTCGCGCCGCCATCATCCCTCCAGCGCAGCGACTCCCGCAACAGCTCCAAACTTATCCTGCAAAAGGACAAGCTCATCGAATCTCTCCGCCTGGAGCTTGCAGAGGCCCAAATCAAGCTGGTTGAGTCAGAGAACCAAGGTGGCGGTAGGCTGCACGAGGTGGAGCGGCTGCTCATGGAGGCGCGCATGGCCAATGCACGGCTGATGGAGGACAATGAGAGCTACCAGCTTCTCCTGCAGGAAAAGACGCTCAAAGGCGACTTCGGACAAAGCGACTTCAGCTACATGGGTGCCAACTCCAATCAAGACGCCCTGAACGCTCTGGAAGGCAATACCAAGGGCTCCAGTCTAGCCGACGAGCTGTCCGACGCCGCCGCAGCCGAGGGCGACACTGACCGTCGTCTAGAGGCCGAGCTCAAGTCCATGAAGGAGCAGAACAAGGCGCTCACCTTATATATTAACAGGATTATCGAGCGCCTGCTGCAGCATCAGGACTTCGAATCGATCCTGGACCAGTCGGGCGACATGAAGCCGCCGGTGAACACGAACAAGGACTTGCCAGCGCCGCTTGGCGACAAGCAGGCGGCAAACGGCCCTTCGCTGCTGCAGCGAGCCAAGTCAATAGCCGTTGGACCAACAAAGACTAGGCAGAGACCCATGTCGGTCATGCCGACGGCCAACTCAGCCCACACGGACCCGGACACGGCCCCAAGCATACCCATTGGCAACCTGGGACGGTCGACGAGTACGCGGCGGTCCAGGCCGCAAAGCGATCAGTTTACGGGCGCCGCGAGTCTCGTCAGCCAAATGTACAAGGGACCAGACGGCCCTGCGACTCCCACGCTGGGCAACTCGCGGCACTCGCATACCTTCTTCGCGCCACCGACATCGTCAGGTAACCCCAACGCAGCGGCTCGCGCCCCCAGCGGAAGTCAGGCTCCTTCCTCGGGTAACTTCCCGGGCATGAGGAGCGAGACTTCGAGCCTGAGCGGCGAATCGGGCGAGATATCGACCCCGCAGTCCCAGTCGCCCCCGAGGCCGCACAACGACAAGCAGACAACGTTTGCGGGAGGAAAACCTCGTTCGCTGCGCCTAGTCCAGGAGAACCAGGACGCCGTTAAGGATGGTAAGGATAACAAACGAGCGAGCTGGTACACGGGCTGGAGCTGGGGCTCGAAGAAGGATGAGCCACCGCAGCAGGCGGGCAACCCCATTCCTGAGTGAACGATGGCGGCATTGACGTGGGAGCTTTGGACGGGCGCACTGGTATCTGCGGCGCATATGCTTATTGCCGGACAGAATGGCCTGCAGGCCGTCCCCAAGGGCAAGGCGAGGTGGTTGGATAATACTCTGGGCGGCGGCGTTCCTCATCAAATAGAATATCCAAAATCAACACTGACCTGTACGATTTCAACGTTGTTAGATATCAGCCAAGTCTAGGCTTTCTTGACGACCAATGCCTCTGGCCAAGAATGTGTGGATTGAGCTGTTCCTTTTCCTCCTACGAGCTTATATTGTGTTTGCCGTGGGCGCAGGTATCGAATCCAGGCACGACTTCCATCCACCGAGAGCACGGTCACCAAGGTGAAAACGGCCTCTCAATCCCATCACGTTGCGATGATGGCGGCGAACACTAGCTTCACTTCACAAGCACGGGCTGAAATTAGAGTACCCCTGCTCTACGGCCTTGACGACTGGCGTGGACGGGCCTATACAGGTTATCCCGTATGAGGGAGCGGCTCGAGCCTTGCAGGATAGGCGACAGACGAAATGGTGCCACCGACTCTGTGCTTGTGACTACTCCAGAGGCATGTTGGCCAAGGGGAGATGGTGACGGGTGGTCATCCAAGAGGCGCAGGTTCTGGGAGGTGGTGATCTTGTGTGCTTACATGGGCCGAGGCTGAAGATAGCGCGGCTTGGCTCAGACGATAAGGTACCTGTACTCGTACCTTGATGAGAGGTACGCGAGGTACGGCCTGTTTGGGAGGCCGAGAACTGCTTGGCCTTTTGACGAATAGCGGACTCAGATGCACGTAGGTCAACCCATGATGGTACACCAGGAAACACATGCCCCACGGGCGCACAGAATAGTCAGCCCCCCCTCAGTGGGAGGTGGTAGCATCAGGATCTCTGTGTTGGTCTCCCGCACCCGGAACCTTGGTTTAGGATGGAGACATGCGCAGGAACCCGGGGCGATTAGGGTCCGGCGCGAGACGATTACGGGATGCGCACACTGATCGGGACCTGGCGGTCCGTTGGCTGGCAAGGGCTTAATCTATCTCCTATCGCTTACGAGTACTGGATGAATCTGATCGAGGCGCTGTGTTGTACTCCGTACAGATACCGTGCAACGCAGCGTGTCACCAGCGTTACGAGTGCCCATGAGGATCTGTCCCGACTGTCCACGCAGCTGTCGCATGTAACTGCATGCTCGGCGAGAGAGCATCTGTAACATTTCCCTGTATCTCCTGGGGGGAGGGGGGGGGGGGG
>JALHBZ010000031.1:0-76532 GCA_024340015.1 Tolypocladium ovalisporum | reverse complement strand
TGCCCACTCTCCCGCAGTTGAATGGATCCGTATTGAGGTTGATGCCTGTACAGACACCCAAAACACAAACATTACCTGCAGGGCATGCATTGCCCACTCTCCCGCAGTTGAGTAGATCCGTGTCGAGGTTGATACAGATACCGGCAACGCACGTCGCGCCGGGAGCACAAACATTGGAGCCGCAGGTGACCGGTGGCTGGGGAGTTCCATTGGATGAGTTGGTGTTGGCGTTGGCGTTGCCTCCGCTCGCGGTAACGTTGGGGTTGCTCTGACTGCTGGAGTTGCCTCCGCTCGCGGTAACGTTGGGGTTGCTCTGACTGCTGGAGTTGCCTCCGCTCGCGGTAACGTTGGGGTTGCTCTGACTGCTGGAGTTGCCTCCGGTCGCGATAACGTTGGGGTTGCTCTGACTGCTGGAGTTGGCATTGCTGACGCTATTCCCACCAGTGCTGGTGCTCGTTTGGTTGTTTGTTTGCGAGTTTCCACCACTGTTGCTGCTCAGGTCATTGTGGCCGCTGTCCAGGCGATTGCCGCCGCTGTTGCCCCCACGACTGTTGCTCTTGCTCTGGTTTTCGAGATTGTTCGAGCTCTTGCCCCCGAGGCCAATATTTCTGCTGTCCCCACCAGCGGCATGGACATTGACATTGACAACAATTGGCGGTTGGCCAGGGTGGAAGGAGGGGAGGGTAATCTTCGGAGGATGGGGACGCTGGTGATGATGTTCATGTTCATCATGGTGTCCGCAGTCTTCACAAGCGAAGATATCCGGCGTTCCCTCTGTTCCCGGTTCGCCGACAATGACAACTGGCTCGCGATACGGCCCTTGTGCCATGACTGTTCTGGTGGGGCTTTTCTCGTTCGCTCTTTTGCGAGATACGTGGGCAAGTGTCGCTCAAAACCTGCTGTCCCCATCACAACCGTCTTGGCGTCCAGTGGGAGCATAGGCGCGAGGGTAATCCGGGGGCCAAAAGCGTTTGCCCCATCCATAGCAACAGTGACGGCGGATGGGACTGGGAAGCCATTGTTAGGCTGCTGAGGGTCGTAGAAGTGGACCTTTCCAGGGCAATCCGAGCATTCGGGTTGACTCGTTGAGACCGCCGGATAGGGCCCCTCTCCACTGGCAGCAACCGTCACGTAAGGCGTGTCCACTGATTGGTAGTGGAAGACGGTCCCAAAGCACCCGACACAGCCCGGATCGGCAAACCGCGTCGAAGGCTCTGGCGCAGGATGGCCGGCGGGACCAGGGACGTTAAGCGTCACAAACTGCTGGTGAGGCGGTCCCTGCCCTCCGGAGGGGCTCCAGTCCGTTTCCCCGCCCTTATCGGTCTGCTTCCCTTCGCCCTTATTCTTCCCGGAAACTCGCAAGTTGTCGAGCAAAGCGTCCAGGTCCAGAAGCGCGGTCCCCTCAATGGCGACTTGAATGTTCCGAGGTGCGTCAGGTCCGAGTGGAACCCCAGCGACGCCCGGCACCCGTAGAGTCAGGAGCAGGCCGAGGCCGGCATTTGCTAGTGCAGTTGGACGAGACTTCATTTCGAAGGTAAAGACCGTTGGGTAATAGTGTATAAAGCGCCGGGGCAAAAACAAAAAAAGGGGATTCTGAGCGAATGCTCCAATGTACTCTTAGCGAGGCTAAGGAAAGGTTTCTTGCGGTGTGGTTTAGAAGAGATCTAGGAGTTTAAATATTAGAATGTTGCGTGTTACTGATCTGTTGCCGATTGTTTGTTGTTATGCATTGGAATTCACCCAAACGCCTTTGAGACTCCAACATTCACAGTCACATTTTCCCACTTACAAGATATGATACGTATTATTTTATGTGACATCATGTGCCCGTAAGTGGCAAGCCCTGTGATTCAGACCAGCTGATGGGATGATGATTCCGCCGGGCTCATCAAGCCTGGAGCACCTGCGCATTCTGGCAGATTATTGCGCACGCAAGGAAGAAGGTCTTAGTGCATTGGATGCCTTAAATCGAACGAAGCTAATATGAGCTTGATGAGATAATAGTCTTACAGCGCCTTAGGGCTTCTGTTTCAGGCATGGTGAAAGAATGCCTAGCCGCGTGTATTGACATTTGCCCTGTCAATTGGAGATGGTAATTCTCCTGATGCTCCAACGTCCTGTTCTCCGTTCGTATGGGTGAGCAGCTGACTGACAGGTGCAGAACGCGTCCCGTCGGACATGAACCTGAAGTCGAGTGAACTTCGTCAGTCGACTTCATTTACTCGCCGCCCCGAGGCGACGTACTTGACGAATTCGGATTGCATAAAGAGCAGAGCGCCGCTCCCTGGTGGAATGAGAAATGCAGAACGCGGGTTCGTGACTGTATTTACTCGTATGTCTCGGGTTGACGATGGTTTTGAAGGAGCAAAGCGGGCCACTTTCTGGTCCAATCAGACGCCGGGCCATGGGCGGTACTTTAATTTACCAGTCCAGCTCACTATGATAGAAGTATCGATGAATCTGTTAGTACAATTCCTAGATCGCACTCATCGCAGCCCCTACGAGTCTTCACGGGCGCCTCGTTCGCGTTGCAACGCTCGCCAAGTGCTTTCGTAGGCTGCTCTGTGATCGAGGCCGCCCATTTTCAAAGCCTTGACAAGCTAGGCAGTTAGAGCTGTTCCTGCCGTCGAGGTGATTGTCTGGTGAGACAGGCGTAAACGCGTCGCCTGCCCGAAAATGACACCTCAACTAGCCGTCCTTGCTGTAAGCTCGCAAAGAGTCTGCACCAATTGCTGCCGTTAAGCGCGTTGTGTTGCGTAGGGCTTCCAAGGTCATCTGCGCACGTCCTCGAGGATAAACGACCACGCCAGTGCCCGCCAACACGGGGTTCCAATCCCTTGCTGCCTCGCAGCTGGCATCCGATCCGATATCAACGCCACCCATTCCATCGCTGTAGTCGGCCGAGAGACACGGCACACTCATTTAGTTCACTGACACGTCACTATGTTTTTCTCAATCGGCCGTGAGCACGCTGTTGTTTTCGCTGTTGTTTTTGTCGGCTACGGCGTACGCGTTGTCGTGGCGGAATCGACAGTCGTCGAAGCCTTTGAGCATGAGGGGAGCACTGGGAGTTTGCTTGCTGCGACGGGTGGACTCGGGCTTCATGAAGCTAGACGTTTTGAGTTTCAGAAACATTTTACGGAGGCATGGAGGGGATTGGTTCATTGTTGACCGCAACCAACGTCGAGGTGTGTTCTGGCCCCCATGCCTGCTCCTGCACTAGAACTGCTTCCTTGAAAATTGCGTCGATCCCCCATCGCGACGGGATAATTAGCCGGCACCACCCTGCCTTCCAGACCTTCCACGGGTTCCCGTCGAGCAGGGCAATGGTACTTGACGAGATAAATCAGTACGGGGTTTAACTAACTTGGCAGGAGGATCGAGTTCCTTGGAGACCGGTTTGAGCCAATGAGATGGAGTGGGCAAGATACATGGAGGAGTAGAAGTGACATTCCTAGGCTCATTGCCGAACGGTCGTCTGGCAACACGCGACCAGAATTTTGGAAGCATGTTTACTCATATCAAAGGACTAGCCAATGGACATAAGAAAGAAAAGTTTGACCCAGGCAACAGTGTCTAGTAGTTGGACAGTTCATACATCTCGAATACACGCATTCAATACCATTAGAAACCATTATGACCGTCTTGGCCATAGGCATTCGATTAAAACGGTGCCCTACTATGAAATTGATGGTGTCCTGTGGACTGGTTGGCGTCCTGTGGACTGGTTGGCGTCCTGTGGACCTTATAGCGCGCAACCACCCGTTCTCATGGTCAACACCTCAAGCCGAGGTCTTGGCCATAAAATTCGGCCCGGCAGACGGCAAAGATCCAGGTCTTGGAGCCTATGATGGATAGCGCCTGCGAGGAGCGCTGGAGGCGTGGGCTGGTGGCGAGCCGCAGCTAAGTATCTGTTATCGAGGGTATGATGATGCTTTTATCTCGAGAGAATGTTGGCGAAGAGAGCTTCAATTGAACGGGCGGGTTGTCTAAGTTTACTGGGCCGTAGACTCTAATGGCAATTGGCGACCTTGACACTTAGCTGGAGTGCTCAGCCAATGGTATCGCGCATATTGGGATTCTTAGCACCAAAAATGCTTAGCACAGTGGAGCTGAAAGCAACCTTAATGCTGCGCAGCAACGAGAAGCGTAACAGGCTTGGGCGAGCCTAGGTATACTACCCTGTACCTGTATACACTTCCCCCGGACGCTGGGCTACCAAGTCTCGCAATCTTCAATCAATCTAGCTCACACCCATGGGGTGATTCATGATGCGACAGCTATCGATTTTCGTCTGAGCCGCGATAAGGCGAGCTGCCTGTCCCGGACGGCCGGGGTGCGTGCGACTGCACCAAATGGACACGGGCCTAGGCGAAACAATCTTGTGTGCGCAAGGGTTGTTATAGGCCAGCTCGGCCAAATGCGTAGACTGCGCCATCGGGACACTTGCTAGCAGAGGCTGGGCGGTCGACATGACGGAGTCTTGCGCGACTGGCAGCGTGGCGGAGCCCGTACGAGCATCTCGCCCGCTCAGACAGCCGAGAGAACTTTCTTACTCGTACGGATACAGGTCGCGCGCAACGGCCGACTGCCCCTGTTGCGGCTTGCATAGATGCATGCGTCCACCTAAAATCTACTGGTCGTACTCGTACTTTACCTCAACCACGGCCACTTCTCAGCTCCCGACGATTGCCGTCGCCCAGCTCGCAATCACGCTCGCCTCGATCAACTCGACCCGCAGACAACCGACGCAGGTTGCCGCCAGAAGAGCTGCAGAGATGACGGGAGTGAGGGGTCGACCGGCTTGGCTGCGGAGGGACCTTTTGTTCCCTGCCCCAGACCCGCGCACCTACAGTACTCGTTGATTGCGGAGTAGCGATTGGGGAAGGAGATTGGTGTGCATTTCGCGGGTGCAGTGGGGAGAGGCTTGCGGGTGCTGAGCATGCGCGCCGAAGCACATCTCTAGGTGGCATTCGTCACAGACAAGCCGGCATGAACCGACTCATTGCTGGCAGATCCCAATGTTATTCGATGGACCTCCAACGGCACAGGTTCCTCCGGAGCCGGCCAGTCGATGCAACTAGCATTAGAGCTACCACGCTCCCTCCACGCGACCAAGACGCTCCATGGTTCCCATGTTCCGCCAATACTGGCCAAGACAACGAAACAACAGAGACAGGTACCTCAGCGAGCCGTCGCCCTCGGTTGTCAGCCACCAATTCAGAACTTCGGGTTCCAAATGACTGAGACTTGCATGATAGTTTAATTCTGATGATGTTACTGCCAGCTGGACTGGACGACTAGATGACCTTTTTCCCCAGCCACATCTAGTGACGTTTCTATCCATCGATCTCGCTCACGTGTTTCATTTTCACGGGAAGACATGGAAGCTGCTACCAGAAAGTACCCGCGCTGAGCCGTTCGAGATCTGTCTTTTGTCTGATCTGGTCAGTTGTCAACCGTTGCGACTCTTTGTGATGGTCCTCTTGTGCAACTACTCGCCTGTCAATGCCTTGGCGATTGGAAAGTGCATACTGATGCCGAATCAGAGTGAAGATTGACTGTGAGACCATGCCATTCGCGGTTATTCTCCAAGGTATGTTGCTCAACGCCGTCAACTTTACTGGATATTCAAGTGGGAGACAAGCTCGCATCGATACGTCTCTTGAGTAACGGCTCTGCAACTTCAAACGGATGAAAAACGTGTCATTCAAGTACAGGCGACCAGCAAAGCATGCGGAACCTCATATGCATGGTACAAGGCAGCATGGGCTGGTCTATATTAGTACCCAACATTTTCAGATCTTCAGAGCCCTTTCATCCTAGGGATTGAAATAGCTGTACGAATCATCTTTTTAAGGGCCATATGAAGAAGGCTCCTGATTTCCGAGGTCTCTGTCTCCGTCGGCGATCAATGTGTAAGTGACACGTACCGCTGCCCCTCGCACGACACCGACACCGACACCGAAGACCCTGCGAACATGAAGTCTGCCTCGGAAGCTTGCCAAGGGCTCTGAGCGGTATTAGTCTCCCGAACTTCGAAAACCCATTCACTGACGGAAACAGGATGAAAAGCGTAACGAGGCAGGGATACCTTGACGCAACGCACCGAACACTGGCATGTGCAGAAATAAATTCGTTCGCAGTCACAGCCAATTCATAGCTCAACCAGCTTCCGCCTCGAGCGCTTGGTTGCTGCTGATCACCACTCCATAGGAGCAGACTTTGCTTGCAATTCCACAGTACTAAGATATGAATGCATCACTCCGTGGTGCGGCTCCTCCATTGATATGCAAGATCCCATTCAACCCTGCCCAGTGCCACGGGTGATGAGGACACTCGGTTTGAGATGAAAGCACAAACTCTGCAGCTCCTCGCCGGTATGAAGAACGAGAACACCAGTCTCATTGCCTCATTGGTATGATATACGGGCATATGGAGAAGATCGACACATGGGCCACAAGTCCGCGCGGAAAAGGAGTCCGTAGCGAGGCGGGATTCGTTCTGGCCATTTACTAGTATTCTTCACAGACGATTTAGAGCTCCGCAAATAAGGGGCAAGGTCACTTCCAGTGTTTTCTCATCGTCTACCGCGGACCAAGTATCACGACCGCCTCTGTCTTTGTTTACCACCGATTTCAGAACACAGTTACTTGTTGTACATGACTCGTACGGCCGGGCACAGCCAAGAGGGAGCCTGCGAGGTTCGCAACTCCCAGGACCCTCGGCGAAGCTGGCCTATACAGCTAAATGTTGCACGACCATTCAAGCCTCCCTCCCAGCTTGGACTCTCCGGCTGCAGCGCGACGCCCAAAATTAAAAGCAGAAAAGCAATCCCAATAGTTCCCTATCCGTACGTAAACAGCAGCGTACGACCCAGATCGAAGCAAGAAGAGCGTGAAAGAACGAACGTGCGGTCCGGAAAGCCACATTATGCCTCCAAAGCCTTGGCCTTCTTCTTCTGCTCGACCTTGAGTAGCAGGGCGCGGTTGATGTGCGGCAGCACACCACCAAAGGCAATCGTCGCGCGAATCAGCGTGTCGAGCTCTTCGTCGCCTCGGATGGCCAGCTGCAGGTGGCGCGGGGTGATGCGCTTCACCTTGAGATCCTTGGCGGCGTTCTGCAGAGAGGTTAGCACTACGCGGTGATGGCAAAATGAGTCGTAGGGATGGACACGTACGCCTGCCAGCTCGAGGACTTCGGCAGTTAGGTATTCCAGAACGGCGGTAACGTATACGGCGGCCTTGGCACCGACGCGCATCTTGTTCTGGGTGTTCTGCTTGAGGAATCGCTTGACACGGCCGCAGGGGAACTATGAAAGAAGGCGGTGAGCACAAGCCAGGAAGTCATGGGCGACGCGATCGAGACGAGTCGAGTGAGAGATGCCCCGGGATTGTCGCGCACCCGAGCCCGTGTTCCCGCCTGGCAAAACACGCGACCACCAGGCAAGCTGGCATCGCCGGGTCGTACTCGTGCGGTGGTCGCGCAGAAGCGATTTCGGCGCACATGGTCATGTGCAAAGAACCTTGACCATCATGCGCTGCGATGCCTGCGCGGCAAGAGTCCATGACGCGTCGGAATCGTCGGTGAGTGGCGCGGCGCGGCATGAGGCGGGGCGCGGGCTGCGAAACGCGCGCAAGTCGCGGGATCTCACGGGAACATTTGCTCATCGTGTCTCGTCGTGAATCGCGTCGTCGGCGGAGCGTCGTCTTACCTGCAGTCCTGCTCGGGCAGAGTGGCTCTGCTGCTTCTTGTGGCCCTCGGCGCCAGTCTTGCCTCCGGAGCTCTTACCACCGGATGACTTTCCCTTGCCGCCGGGCATTTTGGCTGATGTTTCGAAGCGGGTGCGCGTGGGAGACGTTGAGGGGTTCGCGATGCGAGATGCACGTTCCGAGGACGAGGTTGACGATGGGGACGCGTTGGGACGATGGGAGGCGGCGATGCTGGTCGGATGTTCAGTAGCAGGGTGGTGGTGTGGGAACAGCAAAAATTTAGCTGCGAGGACGGCTGCAATGTTGTTGTTTGTCGGGCCCAGGTCGCAGCTGGAGCTCCTGCGCAGGAACGAGCGGGCGTCGGGCTGGCGCGCATCCACAGGACAGCACCTCGTCACCACTGCAGCGTGCGACTAGCCCGCTGTCGCCACTGACCTCTAGCGCCCCAAGCTGCCTGTTTTAGGCGGCAGCCCACTGTTTGCGGCGCCTGCGGACGTTTAGGCTTTTGTTGACATCGATCGCGCCGGAGAAATGTCCTTCCGACCGGAACGCGGGTCACCTGATCCGGCTCCGGCAATCGAGGTAAGCCCCAGGTGCAACTCGTGGGCATCGTCGAAAGGCCGAGGTAGCGAGTATTGAGTCGTCTCGAGGACGGCAGGGCAAGCTCCGTCACTTTCGGTCTTGCTGTAGGAGCATCGCAACTATATGCCCTGAACCTCAAGCCTGGGCAAGGCGACGCCCAGGCCTCCGAGAGCTGATCATCGCCACGGCTTCTCAGGTCCACGGCAGCCTGTGCTCAATCAGTGGCTGGTTTCTTGCTTGGGCAGAAGCCCATCTTCGTACGCGCCGAGAGAGACGTACCTTGAGAGACAGTACAGGCGGACCCGTCGTCGTTGGGGGGTCGCCTCCATCTTGGGCGATGCGGGCTGCCGATATCTCGGGGGCTTGCAGATGTTGTCCATCATTGACCAGCAGCGGCACAGGCATGCGATTACGCTAGCGAACCCGGAATCTGGAGTTGGTGTTGACCCGCCGTGGCTGTGGTGGCTTGGAACCTGGACTGTGGCGGCTCCCGCCGGGCCAACCAGCCGTAACCTGACTCGTTTGACCTCACTCCTGCAACTTGGCATATGAGGACGAGTATATCCTGCAGACAAGTTCTTTTCTTTCCTGACGTCTAATGACATCTCCCTTCATTGTTCAGGGGTGAAATTTTTGCTCCTGACTTTTTTCCCTCTATTAAAAGTTTTCTAGTCAAAACTCAACACCTGCACAGATTGTTTGTGATCCCTCCAAGCTAACGTCCAAAATTGAACTGCACATTACATGTTTCTTTGCTCGGGCAACTCTGCTACAGCGTTAACATAGAGGTTCTCATTCGAGACGTCATAACGGTATACTACCCTCGTTCGAACGCTTCGCTAGGTCAATTTGCATTTGCGACATTATCGATTTATTCGCGTGTCCGCAAAGTTGAGTCCAGGGAAGCCAGAGGAGGCATGAACGCACTGGTTGCTGGCTTTAGACAAGCCCCTATCATCCTGCGGTGCTGCAACTCATCGCCCGCACCTACTGATCATCACTACAGGAACCCGCATATCCTAAAGATACATTACGGTGTGATCTCTCTCTCGGAGTCGCAACTTGTACGGGCCCCCTGAGGCCCTGAATAGTGGAACGGTGATATGGCTCACGCTGCTTCGATAAGACTTTTGTGTCCACGGACATGGAGCACGTAGCGCGACACGAAGTGAAACGTTGGGCCTGAGCCATTTGCAACTCCACGTCAGTAGTCCTCAAATGTGAGCTGTTCTCACCCTCGAAGCGGCAAGATATACTTTCGGCTCTGTTGCTCTCTTGACTCGTTTCTTGGCAAACATTAGCACTCGGCAACTTCGGTCTTGAAATGAGCGGCTTCTCCCCGGACTTCTCTGACACTCTGCCTGATGACGGTTCCTTAGCGCTGGCGACCCGCCCATGATTCAACATCTTTGGAACGCAAATGTGTGAAGAACATTCGACCCAGGGTTCCAAGGGCATTCTAGAACAATCATGTGTTGGTGATGTGCAACGGACGGAGATTAGCTACCCACAGGTGGCTATTTTGGGCTTTGAGAGGGGAGCCAGATCCACGTGCTGCGGGTTACACCACAGGTGGCCATATTCCGTTCGCCCCCGTTCTGCTTGCAAGGGTGGTACGGGATTACAGGTGTGCACGCGCCGGGGGCGTATTGCGATGCATGGCACAGCGACTTGCAGGTTGCACTCGCGTGCATACCTTATGCAGGCCTAGAAGAGCTGCTGAGGTGGTTGTCGCTATGAGGTGAGCTCGACACTGGCCATCTCATGTTCCTTTACGCGTAATGAGCAGTCTCTGATCGCCGGTCGGGTGTGCCATCAGATATGCGCTTAGTGAGCATACAGCAAAGTCGTAATATGATCCTGGACTCAAGGTCTTCGCTTCGGATAGGTATAGTTGATGACAAATAGAACCCGAAGCCCTCATCCGTGATGCATCCTGTCGTCAGGTATGCCTGATATTAATTTGAATTACATCGATGATCTTTGCTAAGGAATTATCATGTCCCCGTCTAGTGTGACTCACGATTGTTCCGTGAGAATCCTCGCCTCCTCTTCATCTACACGTTCAGAAGAAGGTCGAGCCCCAAATTTGCCATGTCGACGCCATCTCCGTCGATCCAGTAGTCCGTTTTCAACCGTTTCCTGAACATCTCCTCCCGACTCTTTTGAGTCGCTATGGTAATAAGTACCATATGCTTGGTCGCATTTACCGATAGTACGTCAAAGATACCATGGCGGATACGGTTAGCGAGGAAAACAAGGAGATGCCCCATCTCACAATAGTACCCTATATGGAATGCCGAGAAATCAGAGCGGCAACCCTTATTATGCCAAATACAATCAAGGCCGACTATATCAAAATCTGCGTCTGTAATGCAGATGGTCTTCTGCGGGAGTACTGCTCGACGCCATTGCAAGATGGCCCCAGGCGAGGGCAGGTGACTCGCAGCCTGTTTCCGGATAAACCGTGACAGATATAGAATCTTGACAGGTAAAAGTTTTGGAGCAGGAGACTGATACGGGGATGTTACTTACACACAGCCGCCGTCGCACCTTATGTAACAGCTACCAATACGACGGCCTAGGCCACGTGCTGCGTGGCTGCCGTTTTCGGTGGTGAATGGTGTAGCAGATACGACGAAAGAAGCCAAGTGTCGAAGTACGGTAAAGATGGTGTAGAGGCGGTTCATCCCAATGCTTTATATAGTCAACTTCGCCGAAGCAATGACTAAGAGCGAGGATTTAATTGGCTCTTCCCAATCATATTTGTCGCTTTGCTGTATGTTGGTGCTGATGCCTGCATGATTTGCAGCGGCCTAGCCTCCCGAATGTGCTGCGGCCAATATGATGGCTCAAAAGGCCAATTATTTACTTCGCTTTGCTTTCTAAACAGGTAGGTAAAGCTCTAGCATATACACGGAACACGGACCCGGTCCTGAGAAGCGCGGGTGGCCCGACTCTGCAGGTTAGGATCTGGTTTATCTACCTTAGACCACGTACGACCTAGACTACCGTACTATGGATGGATACGCGCGGTACTGGTTCTGGCAGAAGGATTTATCGACGGCTTAAAGAGAGGCCTGTGGCCCCTAGTTCCTTCTGCCTAGCCGTAAAGTGATTTGAATGGGGTAGTTGCCTGAGATGGAGGCTTGCCGCTTTCGCTTTCTGCTGCTTTCCTTCAATTCTAACTCATTGCTGTCTTTCCTACAACTTACGCTGCAAATGATTTTAACATGGCTTCTTGCCTTTACAGCTTGTTGCCATCCTCGACATATGTAACTAGTCCTTGCATTACTTTAGCAGCTTCCCATTCGATATCAAACTCGGGGGAATGCTTCGACAGGTTATGTTCGGTTCGATTTGAGATAGAAACAACGATCTTAGTCTCTTCGGCCTCGTAGGATCGCTTGAGACTACAGCAAGTGAGAAGTGACGAGTCCTCTCAGCGGGAAAAGCTCGACGGGCTGATCTAACTGATACAAGAGCAGGACGTGCACTTTGATGATTTGCAACAGAGCTCACTCCTGGAACAGGAGAAACTAACCTAGTTGCAAGCCTTGGTAGCTCAGAAGCAGAGTAAGCTTAGCGAGAGACGAAACGCAGCGACTCAGCTACGGGATTCTATAGGGGAGAGTCCCACTTCTCAAGCGGACGCTGCTAGCCAGCTAAAACAGACGCCAGGGCGCCCGGGAGGGCCAGGAGGGCCAGACACTCGAATTGAGTTGCGGCGGACACACTGAAATACGAGATTCGCTTTTAGGGAGTTTTTGGAACATGACCCAAACAAGGAACACTAGGGCGTCACAAGGACTATTGCAGAAGAAAGTGGGGAGAATGGCGGCGAGCCAAGACCGACTGTTCGCATCGACTTCGTCAATGTGCAATCTGGTGATAAGTTCGTCATCAGGCTTCGCCGAGGCAGATAGTGGCAGGACAAAAAGATAACGATCGCCCAAGTCCCCAAGGTCGCATTCCCCGCCGCCCGTGACACAATTTGAAGGAGCTTATTGGCATGTGCTAAAACGTTCAGAGGCGATATGCTCTGTGTGAATCGAAGCATCTGCTGTAAGTCGAGGGCCAGTAAGCGCAGATGCCTTGACACGCATACTTGTCCCAGCTTATGCGGGAAGTGGTGAGTTGCCCGCCAAACAAGCGTGCTAGCCTGTTATAGTGCCGACGCCGGCTTGCGTGCCAAGGCGGAGTATGACTCTTGCTGCAAGGCCCAATGTGTAGATGCCTTGGTCGTCTAGGCTACGTCGTGGTAGTTGTTATGTTCTGCAAAGGTCAAAGATGCGACTGCAGAGGTGCGACTGCAAGCTAAAGATGTTGCTCTTCCAAGCATACGAAAGACGTGCCACATAGTCGAGGACAGCTATAGCATGCGTCAAGCCGCCGCGACGTACCCGTGCACTCTGTGCCGGTGGCTAAGCTGGAGTGTATTGCCACAAAAGCACATGCCGTGTAGCAGTGTGCTGCATAGCCGTCAACATCGCTCAACCTCAATTCGTCGGGCTGTCTTGTCCTGTCTGGACGATCGGTTCTCCGAGCACAGCATACGGCAGCGACGGAGTGCAGTGGAGCTGACTGGCCACAGCGATTCCCGCCACATCCGGGACTGGAAATGACAAGACAGGAATAGAAGACGGAAATGGCAAAGTGGCTCAGTCGAGTAAAGGAGACAAACAGGAGTGCTCTCTGGTGCCAGTGCAAAGGGGGGGGAACAGGAGAGGTAGAGGGTCTGGTGATGAGGGGTCCGGTGGCCATATACTACTCGTAGGTAGAGCTGAAGTGGGTGGGTTCGCCTTATGATGGATGACTGCGATAGACGAGTCGCGCGGAATTGCAACACCCGGATTCCCAATCAGACGGCACAGTGCGATCGGTGAAACGCTGACCTCCAATCCGCAAGCACGAGTACGCACGAGTAGGCAGGTTTTGGTGCATCATCGAGGCCCAGGACCGGCCACGGAGCAGTCGGCATCCGCCCTCAGCTCATGAAAAAGGGGTCCTCGTGACAGGGGCAACACGGACGGACATTGGGCTTGAGCGTTCCCCTGTCCGGGAGACGACGCCGCTGCCGAGCAAGGATTCCGATTCGCCGCGCCTCATCCCAGGAAACGGTGGCTCATTAACCACGAATTGCAAGCTGTTGCCGCTCAGGCAAGTGATGCAGCAGCAAGAAACTCAAAGTCGAGACGATGCAACTCCGCGCATCTCTATTGGAGCGGTGCTAGACAGCCTGTCGAGGGCCGGCCATGGCGATGAGTTGAGTGGTGTCATCTGGAGTTGGTGTCGTTGACGCTCACGGGCGAACATCCGGTCATCCGGCACCCCGATGGACGGGCCGTGGCGAAGCTGTGGGCACGATGTCAGGAAGCGAGAGCTCGCACCCGCGACGCTCCAGAGCGCCGCGGGGAATAATAAGGGGGGCCAGCATGGCTAGCGAGCGGCGAGTTGCATCATCCCTCACCGTTTCCTGGCGAGATTGAAGGTGCTATTCTCGGCGCGCCTGGTACGGAGCACAGCCGACTACGAATGGCCCTGCGGCAGCGACGCGAAGCTTAATTAGAGCCTCATATTGCGGGTGTCCGCCCTGACATTGAGATGCTCACGCAGGGAGCCCGCAAGGGCGCTGCAACTGTGATTAGAGTTCTGGTCGTCCAGGGTCCCAAAGCCGAGCCGTCGGGTTGGGAGGAGCGCTGCCGTGATGACATGGTTCTCGAGGCGCACAAGCTGCGCGAGGTGGTATTGACTCGTAATTACTCGTAGGCCTGGAAAAGGCCCCGAGCACCAGCTAGGATGGAACCGCCCAACCAGCGCAGATCATTGTGCATGCGAATGAGCTGCCACGGCTGGCGTTGTGTGCTCGACCCGCGGCATTGGGACGCCAGGGGCTCGTGGCGCATTCAGTTGTTTATTAATAATGCCGTGCCCATGCCGTGACGCACGTGTGCTGCAGGCGCGAGCATCTCGTGTCCCGCCCGTTGTTGGTGCGATTTGTGACTGCTGAGATGCTGTTTCAAGCAGTGATCCGATGCATCATGAGCGCGCGAGACAATGTGAGGGGGCCCGTCCTCACAAATGAGCGTGTCAGATAGCGGGGGTTGGGCCCGCCCTCTTGGTGTAATGAAGGCAGCTGGGATGGAACTGGCCTGCCCTGTTTCTTGTCGAGATGTGCTTTTCTGGGTAGGCCCGCGTCTGTGGATGCGCATCCAATGCCGTGGCAGATCTGGGCCACTGCCACCTGGTTCTCGTCGGGGGTGCTTGTTAACAAGGTACCTTGGACTTTTGCCGGCGTGCAAGAGTCCATACCTTACCTTGGTAGATGACGATGCACAGCTGCGGCGCCGAATGACAAGCTCCCGTCGGCGGTGACTGACGGGGCAACACCACCTCGGGACGGCCCATTCGCACTGTGACTCCAATCCCCCCTAGCGCAGTTGGTGCGCGGTGCAGGGCGTACCGGAGCCGTGGCGACCAGCGACGGCCCCGCCCGCGTGGGCTCTCGAAGCGCAGGTACCCTTTGCGCCGCAACTGCGCCCACCGGTACGCGCGCCTCGTGCTGTGGCCTCGTGGCTCCGCTGCTCCAGCTGGGGCAGGGTCCCACAGTCTAGGGTTCTGAGAGATTGCACTGTATGGGCAAGAGTCCACAGCGAGGGGGAAAATCCTGCCCTCTGGCCACGCCAATTGCCCCGACGCTGTGGAGGCCATCCATTCCCATCCATCCCGTCCTCTTTTTTTATTTACCACGGCGGCCTCGACTCTCCTCCGACCTCACCCTCTTCAGCAGCCGGAGCAGCAGCAGCCGCCGCCTCAGTTGACTTTTGCTGCTCTTCCTCACTCCTCCCTCCTCCCGTCTCTTCTCCTCCTCCCACCCCTTCCCCTTCTTCTATCCGCTTTCGTCCGTCCTACCGCCGCCGCGCCTCCCCTCGACGACGACGACGACGACAACGACGAAACGACACCAGCCGAACTGACAAGCAAGCACGCACCTTGTGAGTCGTGCGCCCGTCACCCCTGAACCGCCTTCATCCGCGGTCAGCTGTTGGTAGGCGCATCTCCTTAGCAGACGCTGCAACGCCACCGGGCCGCAGCTCCTCAACCACTGAGCTGCCTCGCTACGGCCTCTGCCCAGCCTGCTCCCGAGGTCGATACTTCACTGTCGGCCGAGAGGTTTTGCTGCCCGCTTCAAGTATCGCCTGTGCCGTCACTCAAGCCAGGACGAGAGTCACAAAATTGCAGCAGCTCCATCGCCGCCTGCAGTTGGTAGAGCTCATCGAACTCCTCGCGTACTCGACAACATCGTGAGCCTGCTCTCGCTGCAGAACCTTGTTGATCCGTCAGCGTAGACCTGCACCCATTTGCCCCTCTCCAACATCCCCATCTATCTCATAGCATCGATCGAGTGGCCTGCTGTTAAGACAGCAGCTGCCCACGCCGCCGGCTTTTTTGCAAGTATGAGCCAACAACCGCACGACATGAGCTATATGGATTATCCCGCAACCGTCAGCCGCTCCCCGAACTCGTCGAGACAGAACTATGGTGCCGCATTCGGCTCCGGCATGTCACTGCCCCGACAGGCGCAGCGACCCTTCGACGGCCCCCTGGGCGCGTCAGGTCTCTACCCTACGGATCGGATGGGCGGCGGCTTCAACCCAAGGGCCATGGACAATATGGCTGGTGCCGGCGGAGTACCCGGCGGTTACATGCTCGACAACGGCCAGGCGTGGAACTATGGCAACGCCGGAGTCGCCACTGTCAACGGCGCCGTACATGGGACGAACCGCCAGAGGGGCGTGAACCGACGCGCTGCCCTCCCTCAGGTGTGTTGGTCGCTGACGTGGACCTTGACCCAGGCTGACCTCGTTCCCTTAGAACTGGACCGAGCACGGTGGCATGAGCATGCCCAACAATCTCCAGCCCTTTCCCGGCAGTCTCAACGGGGGCCATCTATCCAACGGGGGCCTTCGCGTCGACCAGGTCCCGTCGCACACGTCCCCGGATCTTCGATCGACCGCTTCTGATGGCGATCAGCTCATCCCCACCGCCATTGTGATCAAGAACATCCCTTTTGCAGTGCGCAAGGAGACGCTGGCGTCAATCATGCTCGACATGAACCTACCTCAGCCCTACGCTTTCAACTATCACTTTGACAATGGCGTCTTTCGCGGCCTGGCGTTTGCCAACTTCCAATCTGCCGAGGACACCAGGGTCGTCATCGACGCCATGAACGGCATGGACGTTCACGGCCGAAAGCTCCGCGTCGAGTACAAGAAGATGCTGCCTGAAGCGGAGCGAGAGCGAATCGAGCGTGAGAAGCGTGAGCGGCGTGGCCAGCTCGAAGAGCAGCACCGAGCCCCCATGCTGCACCAGCAGAGCTCGATGCAGTCACTCGGTGGCATGTCCCAGACGCAGCAGAGGGGCCCGACTCCTCACCAAGGTACGCGTGCTATCGCGCCAATGACCAAGGATCCTGCTAATATTGCCAGGCCCTCCCGGCGACTGTGATCTCAACGACCCCCAAACGCTCGAGTTCTACACAGAGCTGGTCATGTTTAAGCGAGACGACTCGCGCGAGATCCTCGTCTTTCCTCCCAGCATTGCCCCAGAACACCGGCGCTCGATCCATATCCTTGCGCACCACATGGGTCTGGAGCACCAGTCCATTGGCGAGGCCGACTCCCGCCAGCTCACCGTTCTCAAGCGACAGCAGCCCTCGCCGACTGCCAATGTGCAGAACGTGGTGGCCAACAGCTTGGATGTGCACAAGCGAGGGCTCAGCAGGGCGGCGACATTTGACTTTGCCGGCGACAACCCTCGAGCCGCCAGCAGCAACTATGCGCACATGATGGGTCGACAAGGCCCGACCCTCGAGCTCCCCGGCAGCCCCGATGGCAGTGGCATTCCTAACAATTTGCGTGCAGCCAAGAGCTTTGCTGATCTGCGCTCCTTCACTCCGAGCCCTTCACAGGCCTCGTCGAGCTACCTGGGAGCTGGTGCTGGCATGAATAGCATGGGTCCCGGTTCGACGGCCAGGTTCGGGGAATACATGCCGTCCAACATCCAGCCTGGCCATCCAGGCAGCTCCGGCACGCCGGGTCCGAAGAACGACAACGGATTGGTGGCCGGCCTCGGCGGTCTCAGCCTCAGCCCCTTCGACCCCAACGCCCTGCAGGCCCAGTCTCGCAACGCCCCTGGCGCCATCGGAAGCCAGAGGCCCGGTGCGGGCAGTGGCAATGGCAAGACTGCTCCGGAGAGGCAACCTCGTGGTCCCGAGTGGGAGGCATCTGCCGGATTCGGAGGCCGGGGTAGGACCAACGGCCATATGCAGCGCGGCAGCGGTATGAGAACGGATCCTAGCAGGTCGACTCATTACCATGGCTAATTTCTTGCTACAGACTCTTCTGACAGTGGCGCCCGCGTGGCTTCAAACTCCAATGGTGCCACGAGATACCATTGAGGTCAATAGGGCGGCTTTGCCTGTTGGACACTTGCGGGGTTGGGCACGACAAACCCAGGCTTGCAGTGTCCTCAGGCGCCCTCGGCTCGGGATCAGATGCGGCGGCCATGCCTTGCGCACGGCAACTGCCATCGAAACGTTTGCTTTTAACGACTTGTACTAAGAGATTGCTCCGCGACGAGCGGCACTCTGGTAGCCGATTTGTCTGGAGCGACCGCAGCTACGGATAGTCAGCTCGATTTTGACGATATTGCTGGCGGGTTGAGATTGGTGGTCGCCGTGCTAGACCACTCTTCTCCTCCCCCGGCCTTTGATGATGACGCCAGCCCGACGAAGCATGGGAAACGGATCAGGATACAGCATTTACTCAACACATGGGCGACCATTTATGAAAGATTGACGACACGCTTTCAAACAAACGCAACCCTCCCCCTCTCGGGGAAGACCCCTGAATGTACCATCCGATCAAATCTAAGATCATTGCTTGACGATTACGACGTTTTTTTACGACCTCACGTCTAGACAGCCGCACCCGACTCCTCCTCGTCATGCTGCTCAGCGCACCAGCGGTGGAGGGAGTTGCTTGGACGATGAGCACGAGCATCATATCCGATAATACCCCTCTCTGGGCGTCCAGATATGACGTTGACGATGACGACTGGGACTCGTTCTCTTGCAGTGTTTATGGCGAAGGACGAGCTCCAAAGCGATTGCGGCGGAATGTGGTGGAAGGACCAAGTAGCGAAAGCTTACTTTGCTGTTGACGGGAAGCTGCAATGACGAGAAAAGAAAAGGCTGATTTGATGCGCTCTGCTGCTTGTATTGTCTGGTCATTGTCGCGTTCCCTTTGTTGGTCTGATGCGGGTCAAGTGGCCGCAGTGTACTGGTGAAGGGAGAGAGAGAGAGCTTGTGCACAGCGGCCGAGAGTCTGCGGCGCAGATGGCAGCACCTGGAATTCTACTTGGATATTGTTTGTTGCGCAATGCGGCCATGGTCTGCGATGTGATGCATGGACAGCAGTTGGGGAGGAGGAAGAAGAGGCCGGCTCACCCGTATACGTGAGGTTCTTGAGAAGAGGAGATGTCATGCGAACAATACAGGAGAGCTGGAGTGAGCGGTGGCGGCGGCGCAGGGTATCGCCTTGCCATGTACAGCAGCTTGTTTTCAAGACGACGCAAAAAATAATGGGAACGATCTTGCTCGAACTCTGTGATGGCCATTTCGGTCTCGAGTGTCCATGCTGTCGTGGCTTGTGCATCACATAGGCTCCTTGCATGCGAAAGAAGCTTGCGTGTCAACAGTTGGTCCAAGTAAACGAAGATGAATCTGCAGCAGAGCCGCAGGTCGAGGTGAGGTGAGGTGAGGCGTGGAGAGTCGGAGTGTAACTTACACGGCGGCTGACGAAGCGCTGTCACGCAAGTCAAATGACGTCGTGAACTGGGGGGATTCATGAGCCATGGAGTGATGAACAATACGCTTCCCCCCCGAAGACGAGTTACGCACTTTATAAAAACGCCGTCTTGCAGCCTGTGAAAGCATAGCGTTTGCATCCACAGATAGCAAGCAGCAGCAGCAGCGCCAGCAGCGCAATGAGTGCCCTCTGGCAGTCGGTCACGCGCCTCGGCCGCAGCGGACCGGCACAGATGCAGACAGAGACACAGCCGCTGCCCGACAAGATGAAGCAGTGGACGACGGCCATGGACGGCGTGGACAAGCTGCAGCTCGCAGAGGTGGACGTGCCGACGCCGGGCGAGGGCGAGGTCCTGGTGCAGGTGTTGGCTGTGAGCCTAAACTATCGCGACGTCGAGGGTGAGTTGCCGCCAAGTCACTCACTCCGTCTTTGCTTTTTATATAAATCGGAAATATCACTGGAAAAAGGACTGACCATGCGGTAATTACGCGCAGTTTGCTCCGGGCAATACGACCACAGCCCGTCCCTCCTGTCCCCCGGCGAGCCCATCGTCCCCTGCGCCGGACATGTGCGGCCGCGTCGTGGCCAGCCACTCGGCGCAGTTCCCGCCCGGGGCGCGCGTCCTCTCCGTCTTCCTGCAGAGCCACCTCGCCGGCGACGTCACCGAGGCCGACCTGGAGACGGGGCTGGGCTACTCGCTGCCGGGCGTGCTGGCCGAGTACCGCGTGCTGCGCGCCGAGGCGCTCGTCGCCGCACCGCCGCACCTGTCTGACGTCGAGGCGAGCTGCCTGCCCGTCGCGGGCGTCACGGCCTGGGCGAGCCTCAACTGGATGCGCCCGCTCGGGCGCCACATTGGCACCCTGCCGCTCGAGGATAACGCGCGCCGCGGGCTTCCGGACCGTCATCACGAGCTCGTCCGACGACAAGCTGCCGCGGGCGCGCGACGAGCGCGGTGCCGGCACGGGCATCAACTACCAGACGCACTGGGGGTGGGCCGGGCCCGTCCGGGCCGCGACGGGCGGGCGCGGCGCCGACATCATCTTTGAGGCGGGCGGCGCACGCACGCTGCGCAAGAGCTTCGACGCCGTCGCCTTTGGCGGCGTCATCAACTGCATCGGCTACCTCTCGGGCAAGCACGACGACGGCAACGACGACGGCAGTGGCACGACGCCGCAGTTGCACCGGCTCAACGTCAACGTGCTGGCCCTGCGGCGCAGCGTCACCCTGCGCGGCATCATCAACGGCGGCAAGGACCGCTTCGAGGAGATGGTGGGCTTCTACGCCGAAAAATGGCTGCGGCCCGTCGTCGACAAGACGTTTTCCTTTGGCGAGGCCAAGCAGGCGCTCGAGCACCTGCAAAGCGGGCAGCACTTTGGCAAGGTGGTTGTCAAGGTGGCTGGCTGAACAGGGGACGTCGGGGAGAATCAAGGTGCAAAGTCAACGACCTTGGGGACCCCCGACTTGTTGGGTGCGAGGATAGAGTGAGGCACCGACATACAACGGCTTTCAGACTCATGGATACATACAACGCCTTGAATGAATCTTCAGTATTATGCTCATCCCGAGATATGTGCACACGATTTCTACACTATGTAAAGCGACATCAACGTACAAACCCTCCCTCTCTCCCGGCCGGTGCCAGTCGCGAGCACGCCGGGCAAGCTCTTCTACCCCTTGATTCCTTGTATCGTCCAAACGCTGCGGCAGAAATCACTGCAAATCAAAGCCCTGGTTTACATCGTTCAATCGTCATGCGCGATGCCCGGTGGGTGGGTCGCTCGCCACCCCTGAATGATAAGCAAGACCTTCCCGCCCTCTTCCGAGACAAGAAAGGCGCAAAACAATTTGCAAGACTATGCACATACGGCGCTTGTGATCAATGGCAACAAAATGTCCGGCTTTCACTCAACGCCGAGCGCTACCATGCGCAACAGGTCACAATTCGGCCACCGACGACGGTCGTGACAACTAGTCATACCGGCGCGGGCCTCCAAATGACTCGAGGATGTGGTCCGAAGACCGCACGATCCATTCAATCTTGCCCTTGTCCACGTTGGCCAGGAACGGATCCAGCGGGTAGCCGTCGTTGTAGCCGGCCACGAGCGGCTTGAGGCGCGTCACCAGCAGCTGCATCGTCTGCGACGCGCTCTTCATCACCTCGCCAAAGCCCTGTCCCTCCCAATCCTGCGGCTTGTTAGTTTGGTGTACATGCATGTTTACGATAAACGCTCGGGTCACTTACGTAGGTCGGCAGGCTGTCTCCGAACGCGCGCACCGCCATCTCAATCCAGTCAATCTCCTGCTTCAGCCGTGGATTTGGCTTCAGGTCCTTGGAAATCGTCGCAATCACTACCAGCAGCAGCAGGGGCGGCAGATTGTCGAATCGGCTCGGTGGGTACGCGCTCAGGCATCGCCGGAAAATCTCCTTTTCGTGGCCGCTCTGGATCCACTGGATCATGGCGTCCTGCAGTCGTCCCTCCTGAATCGTCTTCTCAATCTTCTGCACTCGCTGAACCAACTCGTGATCCGCTTCGGCTTCGCTCTTGCTCATCTGGTTGGCAAACGCACCAGCCAGGGCACTGACGTTGGTCGGGCCAAGGTGCTCCGACCCAGCAGCCGCCCCATGCGGGCTCGTCACGGGCTGCGATCCGCGCATGTACTGAGGGCTCGCCATGTACGTCTGTTGCTGGCCACGGGGCGCATGGCTGGCCTGGAAGCTTCCCTGGTGGCTCGAAACGTTGCCGCCCATCATGCTATTACCGTAGCCCTGGGGGTTCATGCCATGAGGGACGCCACCGGCCTGAGCGCCCTGGGCACCAGAGACCCCCGGGAGCTCGTGGACAGGTTGCTGTCGGAGCTTGAGGAACTCGGCCTGCAGAGCCGACTGCGAGGCTGCCATGGTCGAAACCATGTCCGTAAGTCGGTTCACATAAGTAAGCAGCTGATCGATCTTGGTGGTGTCGGCAGCGTGCTGCGCCTTCATCTGCTCAAACTGATCTTGGTACTGCTGGTGCAACTCGCCGGCGACCCGCTGAGCCGACTGAGTCGCAATGTTGGCGAACGTTGGGTTCAATCTCTGCGTGAGCGTGGCAAGAACTTCCTGCTGTACGCCTGCCGAGACGGTAGATCCCACTCGGTCTGCGATGGCTGTCACAAAGTCTGCCGAGCGGAGGGATCGATTGAGGGCTTGGGGCAGCGAGTTCTGGATCTCCTTCTGCACCGCAGACGCAACGTTGGGCTGCAGCTTGTGGTGGAGGAGATCCGATACTGCCTTGCCCGCGTGGTCCCCGATGGCGGGAATCACCAGCTCAGTAAACTGATCGTGTATCAGTGACTCGAGCACCTTTTGCGTGTTCTCATTGAGCACCTCGGACACCATGTCGAGAAGCTTCAACTGATGCTGGTTGAAGGTTTCGTCCCTAACTCGTGCTCCCTCATCAATCTTGCCGTGCAGGTTCCTGAGTGATGACTTGAGTGTGTCGGACACGGCGGCGGATAGCCGCGACTCCATGCCAGCTATCGCAGTGTCGAGCATCTCCGACGACACACCATTTGCGGCCACGCTGCTAGATCCCTTGGAAACCTCGGGCTTGTTGGAAGGCGAGACTCGCGGTGAGTTGGCCGTTCCGTTGGCGCTAGACTCCGTGTCTTTGCCCGCCGCGCCACCTCTTCTCTTGCGAGGCTTGCGCTCCGGCTTTTCGGCCTGGTTCTCCTTGGACGACTGCACCGGCGTCTCCGCTTCGGTGGCTTCGTCCTTGAGTTTGACTGGGGTGACCGATTCGGCGCCGCGCTGTGCAGCAGTGTCGCTCGGGGCAGGAGTGGCCTGCAAGACCGGTTCTTTGTTGCCACCTCGGTTTGCTACGCGGACTTGCGCGGCATCGCAGTTGCTGTTGTTGGTGGCCTCGGTCGGCACCGGGGTCTTGAGCTTGGACACAGTCACCGCGCCCTCCTTGACAGCGTCGACTGAATCCACGACCTTGTTGTCCTTGGACCATCCCAGCTCGCACTGCTTGATGAGGAGACAAGCCACTCCCTTGGAGTGCATCGCGTACAGCTCAAAGAGAGTCGGCTCATCGGCGTCCTGGACCATAGCCGGGTTGCACAGAATGTCCAAGCTGCGAATGACACCCCTATTGGCAAACGAGTACTCACGGACGCCGCTGATCACAGCGGTGCTATCCGGCTGCGGGATCGACGGGTCTTGAGCGACGATGCGCTGGATGTACTCGGCCTGCGACACACTCTTCAGGTTATACTTAGGAGCCGAAAGATGCGCAAAGTAGACCGAGTTGCGAGTGGGGTGGCCGATGACGATCATGCCGCTGGCCGGATGATACAAGACGCTACAGACGGCGTCTGATTCCTTGCTGTGGGGGAGGTTGAACTCCTGGACCGGCTTGCCGAGCGCCAGATCCCACAGCTGGAGGGTGTGGTTTTGTTTCATACCAACAATCATGTAGCGCAGGGCGCAGCGCTTCTGGTAGGGACGCTGCTTGTCGAGGAGCAGCACCGAGGTTGGCCATGCCTTCTCGCCCTCCGGGGTACTTGCCAAGGTCATCAGGGGCTCTTTGATTTCCAGAGATGTTTGCGCAGGCATCGGGGCGCGAGGGTCAGATCCTTCCTTGACGGCCGTGAGGTCTCGAACATCCCAGAACTTGACCCGACCAGACTTGTCCAGGGAGACGACGACCGTGTCGTCCTGACTAAAGGTGAAATCCTTGCCAGCCTTGCCCGTGTTGATCTTGAGCGAGCACTGTTTCAACAGTTTGTCGGTATCCACAACGCGGTCATGGCCAGTCTTGAACAGCTTATTCTGCATAATGTATGAGGGCCAAATGAAGTTGATGGATTTGCCGCGGCCAACCGCGAAGTACTCGGGATGGATGGTCGAGGCTCGAGCTCGGGTCTTCAGGACACCGCCGGGAGCGTCACCGTCATGGGTCGCAATAGGCGGCAGCGCAAAGCCGTACTGCTCTAGGTGCGCATCGTCAATGTGATCCTTTTCGCCATCCTTGATCTGGACCCAGTAGACCGTGCCGCTGATGCCAGTGCCAATGATGGCCTCTCGCTGAACACTCTCAACGTCGGAGGGGGTGACGGACATGGCAACATTGAAGATGCGGTCCTTGGTATCGGTAAACACCTTGGCATCCTTGCCATCGTCCTGGCGGATGACGCGCAAGCCACCCTGCTTGGACATGCCGTACGTCATGTATGTCTGCGAGGCTGTGTAGAGGTTGCGGTCGATCTGGTCAAACTCCTTCTTGAGCCGCGCAATATCCATGATGGACTCATCACGGAATTGAGGGCGAGGCTCGGCGCTGTCGTCCTTGAGGGTGATGGCGATCCACGGCTTCATGGGGAAATTGTACACTCGCACGGGCGGGGCCTCCTTTTCCACAATCACGACGATTTCCTCCTGATCAGCACTCTCCCAGCTATCAGCAACGACCTGGGCAGAATGCAGAACGTCGGGGCTGAAGGACACCTCGGGGGAGTCGTATCTCGCATTCTTCCCAATGTCTTTCTTGATGTCGTCGATAATTTGCTTCTCAACAGACCGGACTGCCGCAGCGCGCGCAGCCTCCTCGGGCCATTCCTGACCATGGCGAATGCTGTCGTTCTTGCGATCAGATTCCTCATCCAAGTCAGGTTGCTCCATGCCCTGTTCGGCCCGCTCTAAGGCATCACGCGCGTCCCGATCCGCCTTGTCAGCAAGGTCACTGACGGCCTCGGCAACAGTCTCCTTATTCTTGTCGCTGGGGCCGAAGCTATCAAACTCTGACGTCGTGGGCGTCTGCTTGACAGACTGGTGCGAGTGCAGAGACGAAGTGCGATCGATGTTGCGTCTGGTGTGTTCCGAGTGACTCGTGATGGGACTTTGCTCACCACCAGCAAGAGGCTGCTCGACGTGCTGCGAAGCCGCCGCCGACGCATGATCCTTCTTTAGGATTTGCAAGGGTGCCGAACTGCCTGCTGCGTGGGCGTGAGGGTTTTGCGGCGAGGACTGGTTCAGACTGCCCATGAGCTGCTGGTAGAGAGCAGACATGTCGGGCGAATCCTGTGTCTGAGGAAACGAGAACGAGCTGACATTGGACGCTGGATGTTGGACCTCGGCGAAGGAGTCGGACTGGTGCCGGTGCTGCTGGCGCGGCTGGTAGTGCTGGGCCGGCTGGTAGGCACTGTTCGGCTGCTGATGATGGCCAAAGTAGCGGTTGGCGTCCGCCACAGCCTCGGGAGACTGGGGCGTCGGGCCATCGGAGCGCGACGACTCGGCCAGCATGGGCTGGTCCGTCTGGGCCGGCTTGGGGCGATTGAGCAGGTTGAGGAGAAAAGATCTCGTGTCGGCAGGGGGAGAGCCTCCAGCAAAAGGTTTAGCCGGCTGCTGAGCCGCGGGGGGAGCTGCGGCCTGTCTAGGCTCGTCCTGCTCGTGGGCACCTCTCATAAGGGCCGCCAGCAAGCCAGTTGGGTCCGCGCCGGCGGGGGCAGGCTGATGGATGCGAGTCGAGGGGTACTGAGGCTGGCCGAAGCTGGCCTGGCGAAGCTGGTGCTGGGGCTGATGACCATGATGCTGCTGCTGCTGCTGCTGCTGCTGAGCACCCGAGCTCGCGGCGCCAGCCCCGCTGAACTTGAGCAGATTGAGCAAGTTGGCGGTGCGGTCCGAGCTAGAAGGCATGCCGCTGCTATTGACGGGCGGCGTAGGCGCCGGAGGGAGATCCATGGTTGGACCTAGCGAGGGCTGGGGAAGCGACCGAGCGATTCGATGCGATTCCGGGGAACGGCAAGAGAATCGCTGGCGCCGCTTCCGCGCAAGTCGTGCTTCGACGAGGAAGAGAGAAAGAGAGAGAAAGAGGCCGAGGAACAAAGCTCTCTCGGTGGTGCCTCGTGTCTGTCTGTCGGAAGAGGTGGAGGGACAAGGAGGAAGGAGAAGGAAAAGTCAATCTCAAAAGACGTGAAGTACGGTGAGGTCTGGTGTTTGGCGGTGTCGGGTAGAGCCCCAAAAAATAGACAGAGGCCGGGTTAGGTAAGCTGCCCAATATGTGTAGGCGCCCAACAGGAGCCGCCGGTGTCATCATCACCTCGACGCAACGGGTGAGCAGCCGTAAACGGCGGCCAGGGTCTATGACGGGCTCACAGTTCAGCTGGCCCTGCATCAGGCCAGCCATTTAGAGGGCAGTGGACAAGATGCGCTGGCGCAACACTTTCGTGAAGCCAACCAAGGGCCGCCCGCGCAGTCACGTACTCGGTGCGGTGAGCCCAAGGCCTGACACGCCTGTACTGTGCGCGTACAGCGCAGTCGGCGGTGCAGCCCAGCGGGCCCCGTACGGACCGCTGTGGCACCGCAGCGCTCGCATCCATATGCCTCGCAGGCACTAACGAATATCTTGGGGCCGCCGCCACTGCTGGTGAGGTAATCACCTCACACTGCGAATTTATTAAGAGTGAGGTACCTAACCTTCGTGAGGAACCTCACTCCTACGACTCGGTGCGCCACCCGAGCTACTTGGCAACGACATCACCCACCAAAGGCGTCTGTTCCCGCGAGCGCATTTGTCCAAGCGAGACGTACATCATCTCAACTGGCGGCACGCTGCGCGCGCGGGCCAGCATCCCGTCCCCTCGCATGCGCGTCCGCCCGGTAGCGATAGCGCCGGCGTCGACTCCCTCCTGATATCGAGCACCGGCATCCGCACACACCACGCGCCCGTCATGTTCTGCCTACGGAGGTGAGCGCTCCCCCTTGGCCTGAGCCTTGCCGCTCCATCCATTTTTGTACTCGTTGCTGACCCCGTGGCCGTGCAGCTGGCTCCCCCTCCTCTTCATCCCCACCAACGCCTCGCCCGCCTTCATCTTCCTCTTCTTCGTCTGCACCTACTTCCTCAACCGGCCCTGCGTGTACTGCTCCATCCTGCTGCTCATCCTCTTCCTGACGTCGTGCAACTGGTCCGACCGCTGCTTCTTCGACGTCCGCAGCAATTGGTTCCTCCCCCGGCCAGCAAGCGGCGGCGGCGGCTCCGACATCAACGCTACTGCCACCTCGCTCGACGATGGCGCCGTCTTCAACGCCACGGTCCTCGAGATGGCCAACTCGACGGCCAAGGCCCTAGCCGGCGCGGCCGCCGACGAGATTGCTGCGCGGAGGGCCGAGTGGACGGGGCTGGGCATGGAGTGGCTGAGGAGCCTACTTGGCAAGCGGGAATGGCGAATTGAGTGCATGGATATTTATATACGGCTGTGATGCGATGCGGATGGTGCATCAGAGATGCTGACAAGCAGCACACGGTCTGGGTGCGCACAGCGGATGAGGCTACGGCCCATATGGCCTGCCTTTGTACACCAACAGCGGCTTTCAATATATTGAATGCACCTCACATGTGCCGTGTTTCCCAACGTCATCTCATGCAGCCAAATTGGTACAAAGTCAGGTCCAATTATTTATATACTCGTGTTCGTTGTAATGTGCTCAGTCTGGCTAGGAACTTCGCTATGGAAAACAAGGTTCACATTCATCATGGGCATAGCCAGGCATCTTCGGTCAGGTCGTCATACAGTATACGTCGTGGTGTTTGTGCATCGCATCGCTTGACTCAAAAAGCAACTCGAACAAGCTCGTCCTCCGCCACCCGGGCTCACCTCAACTAGACTCCGCCTCGACTGCATCCTCATGCTTCTCGGGCGCAGCCTCAGTGTCGATCTCGCCCTCATCGAGTTTGGCTTCAACACTTGGCGGTTTCTTGGCAGAAATAGTCGCTGAAGTGGTCTTTGTTGCAGCGACAATAGTCTCCTTGACTGTCTCAGTCACAGTCTCCACGATACGCAGTACGCTGGTGCTGGTACTCGTGCTGATGCTGGCAGTCACATCCTGGGTGGATATGGACATCTCAACAGCCTCGACCGACGAGGAGCGCTGCTCACACGGGTCAACGGCCTGCGTCATCTTCTCAATCATAGCAGGCGTACTCGAGGGCTCGAAGCTCGTCGTCGCGGTGACAGCCGCGGCGAGCACCGCAATCTCCTCCACGGGCATCCGTGCAGCAGTCACTAGGGGTAGCTCCGGGCTCTTGACGACCGTCTGGAACGCAGCGGGGTCGTGCTGCGGAGTGCCGCCACGCACGGCCAGCATCATGATGAGGATGCTCAGCAACCCGATCATGACGTTCTTCTTGTCCTGCATCAGCAACTTGGCGGCCTCCAGAACCAGCTCAGGGAGCGACGCGGTCTTGTACGCCTGCCGCCTCTCCTCACGACGCTCAAAGGCCTCAAGCGATGGTGACGCGGGCGTATCTCGCGGAGGAGAGTCGCTCTGCCGGGGGGTTTCCGGGACAGTGTCGGTCTGTGCCGGCGGTGCATGTCCGTATATCTCGCGCAGTCTCTCCTCGTCCCTCGCCTGGCGATCATGATTTGCCGACGTGGGGTCGTCAAGAACCTCTGGTAGCGGCGACGACCGCAGCTCAGACGCATCGGCCTGCTCCACATACGACTCCTCGTGCTCGGTATTGTTGCCCTCCTCCTCAATCTCTTCTTCATCCTCCTCCACCAACTCGTCCCGCTGGGCAAACTCCTCGACCATTGCCTGCTGCAGCTCCAGGGCTTTCTCCTGCTCCAGCTCCAGGTGCGCCAGCTCCTCCTGTAGGTCTGCGTCCACGATGGGCTCCAGCTCCACGTCGACGCGCTCCATCTCCTTCCAGCATGCCTCCCACGCGCCAGCCCGCATGAGACCGTTGCTAGCGTACACTTTGACGCGGAAAACTTTGCCCTGACCAAGAGAGTCGACCCTGATCTCGGACCGGCACGTACGACACCAATGTGTCTTGTCCAAACTGGCGCGAGGTGATCTCGTGTGCTCTGCGTATTCGTCTTCCTCGCTATCCACATCCTCGGGCAGGGACATCTCGTTGGCTGGGCCCAAGTAGTGGCCGCACTCGAGGATCCGCGCTCGTCTCCTGAGGGGCAGCTCCAAAGCTTCCAGAAGACGTTCCTCGAGGACCTCATAGTCGTTTTGGGGGTGAGGAAGCAGGATGCCACGGTCCGACACCGTGTCCCCGGTTCTATCCTGTAGCTGCCGCCAGGCATCCCGCAGCGATTTCGCCTCGGCGCTCACGTCGGCCGTCTGTGCGTCGTCAAGCACTTGTCCCCACGACCACCGCAGCGGCAGCAGTGTGACGTGCAGCAGCACGAGTGGTGGCGTGGCCCGCCTGAACCGAGGCGGCGTCTTCTTGGGCGAGTACTGCGCCGAGACGCTCGGCGAGCCGAGGCGGGACGCAGTCGGAAGCGGTGTTCGACGGCTCGATCGAGGGGTGCCGAGGACTGATGGAGGTGGCGACGACATTTGCAGGGCGCGCACAGAGGACGGAGAGCGGAACGGCGGGCGCGGCATGCCCCGAATCGTAGGCATAAAGTCATCCTCCTGGTCTGACTGGGGAATGTCGGAGATGCGTGGCGAGCGCATGCGCAGAGTGATGTTGCGCTGTGAGAGCGTCTGCTCAATCTTGGTCTGCTCGGCCTCGTCCATTGACCCCATGGAGCTGCGGGGGCTGTCGTCGCTGAAGACGTCGTCTTCGACTTCGTTTTCGTGCTGAGAGCTGCTATCGCCTGCCTCATCTGGAGCCGCGACGTCGTCGGGTTCGTTTGATATGAAGCTATCCTCTGCCACGGATTCGTTCCTCCCGTAAGATGACCGCGCGCTGGGTGGTGCCGATTCGGCAATGTAGCTGAGGGTATCTTCAGTGGGCGCGGCGCTGGTTGTAGACTCCCGCTTGTGAGTGCCAAGCTGGGCGACAATGTCACGGGCGGCGGCGTGGATGAGGGCCTCTGTGCGGTGAGACGTGCGGCGGTTGGTGGTCTGAGTGGAGCTGGTGGTGTGGGACGTGTGGGACACGGTAGACTCTCGTCTGGAATCGGCCTCTCCAACCTCGTTGTCGCTCATCACAGAGGCTTGGTAATCCACGACAGACGCAGAGTCGTGCTCGACAGGGGCCTGGGCTTCTTTGGGTTGCTCCGCCTCAGTGACAGGCTCTGCTGCTTGGCTTTCCACGTTGTAAGCTTCGTGGACCGGTTCGGTCATCTGCTCTGGCTGTTCGAGCTCTTGATTGTCCACCGGTGGGACTGTATCCTCATCGACTGCCGCCTTGGGTGTCTCAGCCTCGTCAATTGAGGCTGTCTCTGCCTCGACGACGAGTTGCCGATGAGGCTTGATGTCGACAGCCGAGGCTTCCAACACTTCATCTTGTGGCTGCTCGTCGGCCCCGAAAGTGTGAGCATCGGTTCTTTTCCCGCTCTCATTGTCGATCTCCGTCCTCCGAGCTTCCTCAAGAGGCTCGAGAACCACGTCGTCGTTGCCCGTTTCGACCATGTCCCCTGCAGCAGCTCCCACAGCCTCCTCGTGCTCCTTCATCGCCAAGTCGTCGGCTGTGGTAGCACTCAAGCAAGATGGATCAACGTGTATCTCGAATTCGAGGTCTTCGTGCCTATTCCGTCGTGCCATCAGGCGGATGTCGGCGCGCGTCTATGGCAAGGTGTTATATATGAAGGGTCAAGGCGCTAATAACAGCAACGGCAACGGCAACGAATCAGAACCAGATGGCAGGAAAGCAGAAAGCAACAGAAAACAGACTCAAATGTACAGCAATATGCAGCTAGTCGTCACGCAGCAGCGACGAGGCCTGTTTTCTGGGGGGGCTCGAAGGTGTGGCCCAAGGTGGTTGGTTGGGCGCCGCGGTGAGTTTTGTTGACGGGCGTTGCTGGGCCGACGGCTGGGTGGTGGTGGCCCGACAAAGACCCTGAGCATCAGGTGCGTTTCCATTCGTCATGTTAGGGGTCCAGGCGCACGAAATTGCACTGATTTCATTTCGAACAGGCATGACAGGGTACTGCTACAAGTACGTGGAGCAAATCCCTCCTTCTTTCGAGCTACGCGTGACGGGCATGATGTAATTGCAAGTCGTGCCGTGCCGTTCCGCGCTAGGGCCGCTCTCACTCAGGCGGGTTAAGGTTCAGACGCTGGCATTCCAGCGACACATTGGCTGCGATGACAGACGACTTGCAAGCTCGCAACTGGCAGAGCACAAGTCCCGGCCGATCCGTCACTGGGGCATTGTTCAGATACGGCGCGAGCGCTAAGGTATTGTGTCCAAGTTTGGCGCGCGACTGAAAAGGGGAGCAGCGCACCCATGGTCGCTGAGACCCCGACAGCTCCACGAATCCACCGCAGGGTCCACGGAGGACGAGCATCATTACTCGCACGGAGGCAGGCGAGAGCGACGCTAATAAAGAGGGGAGCTTCCGGAGTTGACGGACCAAGGAACAGATGATTGACGCAATCTGCGAAACGTCGTTCCGCGTTCCTGTTTCATGACTGCTCGGCCAGGCTGCCCAAGCATGCTGCCAGCGTCGCAAGACAGACAGCCTCACCTACGCGACGACTGCAGCCGGCGTTGGTCTCGTGCGCCAACTACATGGACAGAGGCAGTGGTCCAGTGTGGAGGTTAGCCTTTCGGACTTCGATGACGGCCGTTGTCTGTGACGCACGAACCCTGTTGATCCCTCGGTGCTGCCGATCTCGCGAGTGCCATCTGCGCGCGCAGAGCAAGTCCATCACTGAGGCAACGAGCAACATGTGCTTCGTGACGATCTGTCCTGTTGAGCATAAGACTCAGCCGATGCTTCATACCTAGCTGTGGGTCATTCATGGCCAGTGGTGAGGACTTGGATCGGTTCACGAGGCCTCTTGGCTGCAGGAGGATTGCGCGCCGGTGGGGGTTTGGGACATAGCAGTGGCCGACGCCAGATGCTGCGGGTTTTGCCAGTGAGGATTTGCCCGATGCTGTACTGTGATGGATGTCGCCAATTGTAGGACCCGGCGGCCTTTGAAACGCAGCACAACCTTCGGACACGAGGGCAAAGGGCCGCTGCCAAGCCGCCCTGAACCCGTCGGTCGTCTTCGTGCGTCCCCAACTATCGGCCGCTTTGCCAGCAGGCAGAGAAGCTCTTCTAATTACAGGTACTCTCAACCGCCGATGCAGACTTGGTGCCGCCACAAACCCACAAAATTGGCTCATGGCGCAGGCTTCGCCGACAGCCACACAGGTTCGTCAGCCAAGCCGTTGTCTCGGGCACTGCCGCACGTCTCCGCTTGGCCGTGTTTGTCGTCGAATAGAACCGTCTCATCGTCTCGACTTTGAAACCTTCTTACAGGTACAAGGCAGCACCGTCAATCTGGCACACGAGATCGGCAGTCGGATCGTACCGTCACGTTGGAACTCAAGGCAGTCTGTACTTGACACGCCGATGCAAAAGGGGCATGAAGTCTTTGATGTTTCATTGCAAGAGATTAGAGAGCAAGTGACTAGCCAGAATCCCGGCAGCTTAGCCGCTCGTATTGCGTCTTGTCTTCATTTTCTTTCATATCCCATTAGTAGCGGACTCGATCTAAGCCCAGGCATGAACGCTGACCCCCGGACAGGGGATACGCATGGTCAAAGACCGGTAACCGTTTATATGCCCGTCGCCCCCCCTCAAACTGCCACATCTACATACGTACGCTTACAGGTCCTCGCAGTAGTCGCCGGTGACGGTGACGGTGGCCGTCTTGGTGGGCGTGGGAGCGGTGGTGGTCATGGCGGTGATGCCCCAGCACGAGCAGGCGGAGGCGTACTTGTTGCCCTCGTTGCAGTTGGAAGCGTAGGCGGGGACGGCCGTGGGCGCCTCGGTGGCGGCGCGGTACTCGAGGCCGGCGTCGCGGATGAACTTGGGGTGCGTGTCGGCGTCGACGGTGACGGTGACGGTGACGGTGCTACCGGCTGTTAGTCGAAGCTCCCTCGGCATGCCAAGAGACGGCGGTGGCAGCGATCGGCACTCACGTAGCATCAGGGACGACGGTGGTCCTCTGGAAGCTGGTGCAGTCGGCCTTGCGGGCCTCGAGGGGCTTGAGGCCGTCACGGGTACCCGTGACCTGGCGGGCGCAGTTGTCACCGCCGCAGCGGCCATCGCGGACCTCGACAATGCCAGCCGCGGCAGCGGCAACGAACGACAGGATAACGGCGGCCTTCATCTTGACGGACCGGGTCTGATGGAGAGAAGGTGGTCTTGGGGCGGTGGATCGTCGACTTGAGAATTGAAAGTTGGCTGGGATGTCGGTGACGGGGCGAGCAAGAGGAGAGGGACGGAAGGCGGCAGACGAGAGGGCCAGCGGCGGAGAGGACTTATATGGACGGTGCTGGGGGTCCGTGGATGGAGACATCTCACCTTGCTCGCCCCCCGGCGGGTGCAGCCGAGCGGTGCTCGTTGCAACCTACCATCTGCGTGCGCTTGCCCAGCCCGCCGCTCTAATGGTGAACTATGCTACAACGGCCCTGACCCAAGTTCAACCAGCATGGAAATGGGATGTACAGGCACGGGGGCGTGGGTCGTGCTGTGCGAGCGTGGTCTGGCCTCGATCCGCATCTGGTAGGCGTTCCTGGTTCGCTTCCCAAGCGGTCGCTGATACGAGCAGACCGCGCAACTCTTGCAGGATTGGACCTCAAAGCCGACGGCCCCGTCAGGGCCGCTTCCTGGAGTGCGTCTGCACGTCCGGCCGCGCGCCCGCCTATCAGAGACGCAACTCTCCACATGAGGCAGGTCAACGTGCCCAGCGAGAAAGGGTGGTTCGTCCGCTGCACCCAAAGGCCGCGGACCGGGATGTCGTCGAAAGGCACCAGTCGATTGAGGAAAGGCTCGTGGGAGAGGGGCGGACCCTGGTCTGGCGTACAGGCTAGTTGAAGTTGGAGACCGAGGACTTGTGCGAGTACGCATGCTGGGACGTTGAGAGAAGCTTGGAGAGGCGGAGCCCGGGCCGAGAGAATCGAGTGCCTGAGTAGCCTATAGAAAAGTGGACGGCCCTGCGTCGGATCGGGGAGGTAGATGAAAGAGCCCTGAAAGAGAGTTGTGTAAGTGACCCACCGCTCGGCTCAGCAATGGCCTGTGGAAGTTCATATTCCGTGCGATGGTGTTGCGGCCGGCTTGCGTGCGTACATGAGAGTGGTAGACACTCGCCTTCAAGGATACGGAGTGAGCTTGACTACGACCGGCACGAAGCGATCACACGGAGCAGCGGATGCTCGCCTACTCAAATGTTCTTCCCAACGATGGATCAGATGGCAGCGACTTGGTCGTGAACCCGGCTTCGGAATGAACAAGGTCGGCTGCTCTGTGAAGGCGGCACGATACCTACCTGTAGTCACAGGCGCGTTTGCTGGTCGAGGGTGAGGGGAAAGACAGGTCAGGTCTGCATAAAACACGGCCCGACGGGGCCGTCACCAGGGCAGACGCAGCCCGTGACCAAACTGGGGAGGAGGTTTGCCCTGTCCCGGGGGGCGTTTGCTTGGCGGACGCGCCATGCCAATGAATGATCCATCGGAATGCAAGTAGTCCGTACGAGTAGTATACAGGTGCAGCGTCGCGCCGCCCGTCCGTCTTTTGCTTCTGCGGGCCACCGACCGACCGACCGGCAATGAAGTTCGACAGCACTGCGCAGATAAGGCACAACCATCCGATCGCGTGTGCCCGTCCCAGAGCTCGCCCATCTCGTCTCAGCCACCCGAAGCCACGAGCTCCAGCTCAAGCGACAATTGGCAGCTTTTGCCGTCTTGAAGGTTGCCTTGAGAGACCTGGCGACCTTCCGGGTCGGCAATATCTCCCCGAGACTTTGGTGGCTGTCCCGTAGCCCAAAAGCAATCTTGGCTTGCGTGTTCCTCGCGTGTTTGCGTGTACATGGCCATGAGCTTATCAGTCTGTCGTCAGTTGAACAGCCTGCTGGCTGCCTATCCAGCTGCTTCCGTTAACCTCGTGGCGCCCACCACCAGCCGCAGGAACCAGAACTCAACTTTGCCCAGCCCCCGCTTCCGAAGCAAATCGTTTGCTCTTCCCCTCCTCCCCCGCGGGGGGGAGGGGGGGCTGTCCATGCATTCATCGATTTCAATCTTACCAGTGCGTCCTCCAAAAGGTCCGCTTGCCGGCCGGGCAGGGGTTCCCTCTCCCCGCCGGCCCATCGCCCAAAGCGGCAGCCCATCAAGGCGTGCCGCTTTGCTGGTTGCTGCTGCGTTTTCTTGGCTACATTACGCCAGCCTTGAGTTAGAAGGGTCCGTTGGCGCACGTGGAGCTAGGCTGGCGGTGTTGCCGTCTGTGGAAGTCCGTTAAAGGCCTGCATCCTTGCGTTGCGGACCCTGATCGTACTCGTAGAGAGATCACGGATGAGGGTTCTCTCCCCCGCTCAGTGGAACCGCACTGGTCGTTGTCACGATTGCATGGTGATCGCTGCTGTCCACTAGGTTGTGCGCAAGTCTCACCCCGTCAGGTACGAGAGCGCTGCCTCAACGATATCTTGCCGTGAGCCCACGTGGGTGAAACTATGTTTGCCGAGATAAAAGTACAGTGTGTAGACTCTGAGGCTACGGGTAGGCCGAATGCATGTCAGAACATTTAAAATTTCGTTGTCTCCGCTCGGTTTGAGGCACCATGCGCGGCGAAGCCACAATGACTTCATTGACTATTATTTCGCCGGCAGTCACGCTGAATAACGCGCCGAATGCTGGAGAGGCTCGCCCATTAATATTGGTACGCCAATTCGCCGACGTCTGGTCGCTTAGCAGAGCCAGTCCTGGGCCTCGACTGGCCAATGTAGAGACACCATCTGTCTGGCACTCATGCTCGGCTCGCCTTTCCCACTCGGACTTGTTGCTGAGGGTTCAACGCCCAAGTGTTTCACTTCGAGTGTTTCTCACACCGCCATGACACGCGGGCATCTGCCGCCACGGCCGGGCGCACCCAATCTCGCTCGGGTAGTGTCATCAGCTTGAGACGTCTTGACATTTTCCTGCTGTCAGAAGACTGTTGTGTCGGCTGGCTACTCATCATGTAAAGGGAACGAGGTCAGCGTGGGTCTGAGAGACGGCAAACAAGCGGCTGGTCCTTGGCTTGAGGTCCGCACATTGAGGGTCAGACCCGGCTGGACATACCCTACACTGAGAAAGGTGTATGAGGGAGATGGCTTCCTTCATTGTCTTGTACAAGATGGACTATAGAATCAATGGACAGAGTCCGGCGCCATACGGCTCTAGAGATGGACCAGGTGTATGCTCTAAATACCGTAGACAAGAAGCTAAATACATGACCGTGCAAACTCAAAAGTATATACAGAGTATCCTCCCCGTCAACAGCATTGTACACTTGATCCATACAGCCGAGTACCGTCATCATCTACTGTTCAGCCCTGGTATTCTCGCCTGTCCCGCCCCGTCTGGCCAACCACCCGATCTGTCGGCCCGTGATAGCCATGTATCAGTTCCTCGTCCACCACATCAAGCCGTGTTGCCGGCTGCTCATCACTTCGCTCGCGCCGGAGCATTGACGGCGGCCGCCCCATCGGCCATATTCCGCTGCTGGCTCTCGCGCGCTGCCGTTCGTCCATGGGAGAGACCACGACGGGCGGCGAGCTGGGTAGTTCAGCATGATATGGCTGGGTTTCGAGTTCTGCTATGAGCGTCGGCGTGCCGCTCTCCGGGCCGCTCGATGCTGATGAGACGTCGCTGTTTTGCCGGACATGCGAGTACAGCGGGGGCGTGTTCCCGTGCATGTGGCCCATCACGCGGGCGAGTCCGGACCGCTGCTCGCCGAATCGCTGCGACAAGCCCGGCAGGGAATCAAAGTAGCCGCCGGTCCGGTCGTGCTGCACGGCAGCGTGCCTGCTAGCCGTATCGCTCACCGGCTGGAATTCGCCGCCGAAGCTCGAGGGCGTGTCGCGCGGCGATCCGCTGAGCTCTGGGCTCCAACCGATCAACGAGTCTAGGGCAGGGCTTGAACGTGGGTGAGACGGTGGCGGCGAGGCCATCATCAGGGGATCCACGCTCCTGGTGTCGGTGTCCGAGTCCAGCGCGCGGACTTGTACCATATGTGCGCGGGCCTTCATGTCTTCGAATCGCTTACTCTCGTCATTTGTGATGACGGTGCTGCTTCGGCGGCGCTGGGCACTCAAGTGGCGGAAGAAAAGGAAAGCGGCAACTAGGGCGATGATCACAAAGGATACGGACCCAGCAACGATGCCGCCAAGCTGCGCTGCTGAGACTCCGCCGATGCTGGATTCTCGCGCTGGTGTGACCTTGGCGATGGCGGAGGGGAAGTATTTGAGCACCCTTTGTTCGCCATCACTCGAGCCGACTGTGGGGAACGCGGTCGGCGGTGAGGGCGAGCGGGTGGTCGTATCGGTCGTGGTGTATACGACCGCGGAGCCGAAGACGTTCGAAGTGATGACCATGGTCCTGGTCACTGTGGTCGGGTCGGTGGAGTAGCACTGGTCAACGGCGCAGCCCATGCCATTCGGGCAGCATCCATAGCTCGCAGAAGAAGGGCAGAGGTAGTGACTCGATGGGCATCCAAAGGTGTACGGCGACCCGGAGGGGGGCACGCAATTCGCGGCCCGTTCGCATAGGTAGCCGTCGGGGCAGCAGCCACCTTGCATCAAGTTAGATGATCAGTTCAACTTGTAAACTGGAGCTTCAGAACAGAACTCACCACCGTAGACGGCCGCGCAGGCGTACCACCCGACCTTGGTACCGCAGGTCGATGGGCCCTTTGTGGTGGCATAGCAGCTCTCCTTTGCGCATTGATAATTGTCCGGACAGCAGTCTCCGCCAAGGCTGCTGGGACAGAGGCTCATACCGACGCCGCAGACATTGTTGTCCCGACGGGCCACCCCCAGCATGGCCGGCTGCGTGATCTGCGGCTTCTTGTCGGCGCGATCGTGTTGTCGAAAAGATGTGGCCTCGACGCGGGAGATCAGAAAGGGTATGAGGAAGACTAGGAGAGTGTGAGGGTCTATGTGCTCCGAGGATCGCATGGTCGCTATTCGCGGCATGGTTGGCGCCCGAGCAATATATGTGAGACGGGACGGTCGCCGACGTTTTCGCAGCCTCAGACTCTCAACGTTGAACTGTGAATATGATGCTGTTGCGGACCGCTAACGAATCTCCAAAATGCGAACGACCAAAACCAAGCCCGCCGGGTGTCTGGTACCGCGCTGGGGTGGATGTCTGTTGATCGCACAGAATCTGTCACTGCACATGCAAAAGCGAAAGCGTCTCCACCCCTGCGAGACGGGCCGCTCCCATCGGCCTATGCGTATGCAGCCGAAGAGCCTGATCGAGAGGGGTACTTGTTGCTTCAAGACGCCAGGAAAAAGGTCGCTCTGCCAAGACCTGGCTTGCGGCTCGCTTGATGGCGTTGGCACAAACAACTTGAACCGTGATGAGGTCGCCGTCCGTTTGTGTTGAGCGGACCAGGACGAAGCACGGCGACAAGGCGACCGAAAGGATGATCCTCATCCCATCAGGACGACGCTTCCAAACTTGTCGAGGAAGAGTTGGGTTCCGACTTCCCCGCCCGTCTCGAAAAGGCTCATGCCGAGCGCTTACACGCACGCACTAGCCGCGACAGCGTAGCAACGTCGCACCATCAGCAAAAGGCTGAGTGAGCATGGGCTGAGTGAGCATGGGAAAGCGAAAACTCGGCCATATGCCGCATTGTGCAGAGGCCGATCGAGATGGGCGCAGTGGCGGCGGTGATTGGAACCGACCGGGGCCGGGGACCTTTCATGTGCGTTGGCTGGCGTTGCATCGAGCGCCAAGGTCATGCATGCTCACCCGCATCTGCTCTTCGCTATTCGCACACGACCTAGAAACGAGGAGAGAAGGGACGGATGATGCTGCCGATGACTGCTTGCGCTCTCGGCCGAAGGCCTTAGGCTTTTGTCTGGCGTTGCTTCGAGACGAACCTGGAAACCCACGACGATGCTCGTATCAAATGAGTTGTAGTGTTGCGGCTCGGTAGAACTGAATCAACCAGCGAATTACAGCCAGCTACTCACGGACTACCCGGGGCTGGGCTTTGTGGGGTTAGTAGCCAGGGCCAAGAGTGTCCCTGGCTTTCGTAGAGCAATGCCATTTTGTTGCCGCTCGGGCATGCTTCGGGCAGGTGGGAGGAGGTATATCAACGCTGATAGGGACGGCTGCCCCAAGACGGCTCGCTGTCACAGTAATCGAGGTCGGTACGGAACAATGATACCTACAAGCCACGCTTGTATTCGATCATAGCTGGCCTAAGTTCCAAGGGGCCCGCTTTGGAATTGATTCAGCCGTCTGCCTGGTGTGAGCACATGTAGCTGATCTTGTAATGTAGCTTGGAGAGTCCGCGTCTAGCCAGTCCGAAAGACAGCACGAGCAGTCTTGGTTGCATTTGGTCATGGCAAGGCAACGTATCAGGTGCTCTCCGTCTAGCTGTGATAGTACTCGTACATCATGTACTATGCACATTCCGCCTCTTCTGTGGATCTTGTTCTGCAGACTGGTTTCGCTGCGAAGTTGCTTTGTTCCTCGCCATGATGCTGTTGCTTTGTTGCTCTTGCTTTCGGTCCTTTGCAATTGATTGCTGGGAAGCGGACTTATGACGGAAAGCGACAAACCTGATGGTGATTAGATAGGTCGATGCAGCGGCCCGGTCCCTCGAGTGGTTCCGTGACGCATACGAAGCATAGATGTACGGATGATGGCTGTGCCGGTCGACCTCTGCACAGATAGCTTGCCCATAGCAGGCCGGGCAAAGCTTGTAATACGTCTGAATCAATGCTTTGAGAATTGATCATCGTTGATTGGCATATTGCGGCTTCTAGGTTCGGATGCCGCGCGTCGAGGTACGGGTATGGTGCTGTCGTTACATGTAGGGGAAAGGTGCTTATTCGGCGGCCCGACGCCCCTTGGACGCCATCCTGCTGCGCTTGGTCGCTTAAGTTTCCCTGGCCGCCACAATTCCAGAGCTCCAGTGTACGAGGAAACAGGCCGCTCAGGGGGCCACACAACCAGCCCGAAGCGCACCACCCCCGCAAACGCGGGTCCTTTGGTGCGCATTTTCCTCTTAACGAAACTGGCGCGGCCTGGGTCGCGTGGCTCGCGGCGACGTGCAGGGGTGGTCAAGTGGCCCCGAGTCCCCGACGAAGCGGGCCTAGTGGTGCGCTCGTCCGGTGGCGGCGCCGGTGCCGTTGGACGAAGCACCCTCACGATGCTTTGGTGGGGAGCGAGCGCCGGCCGTTGCAGAACCCCGATGATCTCCCCCTTTTGACTGCCGGATTTGCAGCTGTTTTACCCTCTTATCCTTGCCTCGTCACTCGCCAAGTCCCAAAGTGACGGGCCTCGCATGCCGACTGTCCTGCATCGAAGCAGAACGGTCCGATTGGAACTGTAATTCCCGACACCCATTGAGTAACCTGAGTTGAGCACCCCCCCACGTTTTCCGGCACGACCTCTGGGTGCGCCCTCATCTCTTCCCCGGGCGCTCTCCTCACTCTGTCGCGCAGTCGTCCACCAGGAACCGACAAGCCACAGGGGGACCAGGACAGGGCTGCCCTCACGAGCGACCGTGTGCAGCGCGGTGCGTTGCGCTCTTGGGCGTCGTTGCCCTGCAACTTTGTCTTCATCTCACCTGAACATGGATTCTTGAGTCGAACCCCTGGCGGCAAACGTAAAAGATGCTTTTGTACACCAAGACGGCGACCCCCAAGGCCCCGAAACGGCGCTCCAGAGCAGGTGAGTAGATGATTGAGTCAACGGGTCCGTCTGGACGACGACTACTCGACCCTCTCTTCATGTCATGTAGTTGCTGCTGCGCAACGTTCGTCTGGCTAACACTCGAATCTGCGTGTGACTGTAGGATGCAACTTCTGGTGAGACACCCGAGACGTTGCAGATGAGACCACCCATGCAGCTGCTAACCCGCACAACAGCAAAGAAAAGGTAAAGTCGGTATCCGAGACACGCATCCTAGCCTGTAGCTCATGCGTCTCGCAACAGAAGAAAAAGTGCGACGAGGGCCGACCTGTCTGTGCTCGCTGCCAAGAACACGGCCAAGACTGCCTCTACGAGCCTGTAAAGCCGCGCGTGCGCCGCAGGGTCGAGCCATGCAATGTACTCGCCGTGCGAACTGTCGCCCCGAGCTTCCTAGTAGAAGGGGCGAGATTGGACGAACTGTCGGGCTCGGCTGTGGTAGGGCGGCATGGCGGCTTCGGACGTGGCCATTGGGATAGCTGCCATGTGTCGACGACTTCGACAAAGTCCCACGACGATTCAATCCCGGAGGCGAATGCTTTGAAAGAGGAAATACTGGAGAGTCAGGTCGGCAACTCCGACTTTGGCGCCTACAACCGTGGTTCGGCGCACAGCGATGTCGTTGACGTCGCGCGCAAAGATGACTCTCGCCAACCCTCCATGCCGTCCCTCGCCCTCATGGCCCCTTTCAACGTTCCATCCCCGCGACTCGAGTTCCGCCAGCCCACCTTCTACGAGTTCTCGCGGGACCCGGGCCGGCGGGCGCTCATGGACCACTTCTGCAACACGCTTTCGCACCTTATTGTGCTGCGCGAGGACCAGTGCAACCCCTTCCAGCAGCTGGTCCTCCCGCTGTCTCACAACAGCCAGGCCGTCTCCGGCGCCATCTATGCGCTCGCTTGCGCTCACCTCGAAGTGCGCGGCGCCGAGGTCGGCGAGCGCAGCCTGTACTACCACAGCCAGAGTATTCAGGGCCTAGCGCGGCTGATTGAGCCGGGCGCCGGCGTGGACAAGAACGAACTGCTGGCGGCCATCATGCTACTAGTATACTACGAAGTGGTAAGGCGTCTATTGCCGTTGGACGTCTTGTTGCCCCTGAACCTGAAGCTGAGATGCTGACCGTCCATAGCTCGTCCAACGAGCGCGATCGAATCTTGTTGACGGCCATCTCAAGGGCGCCATGGCCATCATGAGCAACAGCGGCACGGCCGAGAGCAACACCACGACGTTGTTTCTCGAGCGGGTAGGTACCGATAGGACCACTGCCCCGTGACAGTCTCACTGACTTTGAGGAAATAGGCCTTTCGCTTTTACGACGTAATCGCCGCTCTGTCATTGGGCACGGCGCCTCTCTCAAGTTGTCCCAGCAGCGGTGCCTTCACGCACTTTGCACCCCTCGACTCACGCGGCGCCGCCTCGACCCATGACAGCGTCGATGCTCTGCTAGGGGTGGCAACGTCCTTATGGCCGGTGATCCATCGCCTCTCCAATGTGCTCAGCCTACAGAACGCGGTAAAAAAAGCTGTCGTACGCGGCGAGCTGGCTAGGGCCGCCGTCTTGCGCACCGAGTTCGGCTCGACGTGTGCGGCCATCGAGGCCGCCCTGCACGAGTGGCAACCTATCTTGCCGCACGGCTATGACGCCAATGACCGTCACAAGTCCAAGGAGGCGGCCGCCGAGCACCGTGGTTTACAGAGCATCGTCAACAGCGCGCTGGCATACCGGCACTCGGCGGTGGTGCATCTATATCGCAGCATATATGGCTGCTCGCGCGGGCATGTCGTGGTGCAGCATCACACACACATCAGCCTGACGCATTGCGAGGCAACAGTCACTCACGGCGGGCCGATGGGCTCGCTGCTATGGCCGCTCTTCGTGGCTGCATGCGAGGCAGTGGCGCCGGTGGACCGGGAGCTGGCGGAACAGGCGTTTGCGGGCGTTGCGCAGCGGCAGGGCATGAAGAACATTGAGCGATCGTGGCGCGTTGTGAAGGAGGTGTGGCGACGCGCAGACGATGGTGAGGGGAAGCTGGAGTCGGAGGAGGGCGAGGAGTTGTGGGACGAGCCGCTTCTTGCAGGGGCGAAGATTCGGCACCAGAGACGGAAAGTGGACTTGTGGAGGAGGGTGAGTCGAGACTTGGGCATGACAATAGTCTTTGGGTAGGTTTTCGTCTCATATCGGGTACGATACAGTAGCATATGCGAGCCATGAGCTCGCAAAGCGTCTCTATGGCAGGACTCGAGGAGCTGGACTGTGTATAAGTAGTAGGGAGGCTGGCGTTGACGGGCCGTAAGCGTAGCGTCGGTACTCTCTTGATATCATGGGCCAATTTGGATCGCAAAACTGGAATTCGATGGTACCTTGGCAACCCACGAGGCAAACATGCAGCTCATGGCGCGTAAATCAAGAGAACCCCTGAAAAGGGCGTTGCTTCGTCGCTTGTCAACTTGAGAGGAATTATACAACTCTATGCATCATGTGATTCAGCCATTCACTTTATGAATTGTCGCAGTAGGCCTATATTGAGATGCCCACTAGCTGCAAGGGTTCACCAGCCACTTCGGGTCACCGACAATGACTGATTGTTTTCTTTCGGGCAATTTTAGCGGTGCTTTAACCAGTCTGTTTGTAGAACTGTACCAGCGTGCTTACAGACGACTGCTTGAGTGCGGATGTAGGTGCTATGGGGCGGTATCAGATCCCCGGCTGTCGACAAGCTGGGAGGAGCGAACTGCGGGATGATCGACGACGCTCTCGTCTGCCGACTGCACATCCGAGAGCGGAGTTCGACTACCGCGTCGAGCGGAAACTCCATTAGTGTCAGGAGATTTTGCTTCTGGACGACACCATCGTTTCTTGGGCCAGCTAGGTTATAACGTAGGAGGCGGCGGGCTATCTCCTCGATGGCCGAGAGCAACAAAGTGCCAAAGCAAGCGAGGCCGCTGCGGAGGAGCAGACGCTCCATGAGGAGGCCAACAGTGTAGAGATACGCAATGATAACGAGCGAGTTGGGAGATCCTTGGTCGTCTTGCAAGATTTTCACTGACGTCCATAGAATCCAGGATCTCAATGGCTGGAGACGCTCGTACTGTGCCGCGATGGATAATGTCGGGCTAATCGTGCGGGCGTCTTTAAGGAAGCTGAAAAGGAAATGGATGTCTGCCGTCTCCTCGCATCCTTTAAGGTATGACTCAACGTTGCGAATCTGATCGAGCGTGCGTAAAAAAATCTCAGCGCCCTCGTCCAGTGGGTCTTCGGGACGGAAGTCCTCAGCCGGGAACTTTGACGCCGTTTGAGACTTGATCCTCCTGATGATGAGGTCGCTGAATAGTGATTCGTCCTTCCACAGGTACATGGCGTCAATGATTGTCGAGGTCCCTTGCATAAGATGGGTCCAGCTATGCCTATCAATCAAAACCGTCAGCTTTCGAAGTTGAATGGTCTCAGAACACAGCGCACTTGCAAGAGGACGCGGCAAGAATAGCTGTCGAATATCGTTGCCTTACCAATCTGTGGTTTGCCATGTGAGCAAGAGAGACGCGGCAAGAATGGCATCCGACGTCTCCCGGGAAAAGTGGTTGATGGCCTTTTGCAGGCCGCTCAGCACAATGACTCGGTGCTTACACGCTATGCTACCGACCAAAGGGCACTTATTAAGGAAGGCAATGTGCGTGGCGGAGAAAGCGAGCAGTGCGTGCATGACGTAGGGTACCGTCGCTCCAATCTTGAGTAGGCTGACAGACTAGTTAGCACACCGAAATACAGTGCCGCCTAGGAGACCGCCACGCTGGACTGAACCGGCGGATCACAAGACTCGAGTGCCCGGGAGGGGAGCAGAGGCTTCACTTACTTCGGGACATGGCGGGTCCAAAATGTAAGATTATTAGCATCAATAGTTGCGACTTGGTGATACAGGCTGGCAACATGGTGTATCAGTCGGCGGTCCTCGGCGGAGGATATGTGCGGCAGGGGCGTGAGCTTGACGTCGAAGAAGGAGAACGGAAAGACGCCTGTTTCCCGCCATATGGCAATAGTAGCCTCAATACGTGGCGTCCAATTGAGATTGGGTTTGCTCGTGGTTGCAGAACGCTCGGTGCTGGGAGCCTGGACGTCGTTGTAGGGGCACCGGGTTTTGTGCCTTGTACAGTTGCAACTATCAATGGCGTTGTAAGCAACCTCGGCCATCAATGGATCAGGACAAGGGAGCTCACCATTGTGGAAAGGCCTCATCGCAGCGAATGTGACGACGCTTGCTGTTGTTCGTGTCAGGAACGAACAATTATCAAAAGTGTTAGGCGTGTCTCGCCGTAAGACGTACCATGTTTCACAGCCGGTACGGGATTTAGTGTGACTGTGATCATCGGGTTACTATACGACAAGTCGAGGGACGAGAGAGACAATGTAGTGAGGGGCGAACCTGCGGCGTACAAGACCACTGCTGTACAAAGTCATGATGAAATATCAAAAAGTGTACCGAGGGGCCTGGCTTGGTGCTTGAGGATCAGCAGTAGAAAAAAGAGAAAAAGGAGAAAACGGCCGCAGGCCAGTGCCAGGCCGTGTGGTCAAACGTACAAATTAAACCGAGATGTATGATCAGAGAGCAGCCGAGAAGCTCGTCTGGTTGAAGACAGTCACGGACTATGCCGTATGTCAGGATGGATGGTGCAGCTGGGGAATGAACATGTCGTTGTATACTGTATACTGCAGCGCTGCTTATGGCTGTCAGTCTTCACCTCGGAGCTCGCTCCCCCTCCAGAATTTAAGATGGCTTGAAAGGGGTCGTGTCCGTCGTAAAAGCAAAGGTTTTACCTCGCGAATCGACAGTTCCAGGGTCATCAACAACGCTGTCGGAAAGGGAAAGGGCCGTGGTGGATCAGACGATGTTGCCCGATCAGCACGCATCAAGTTAATCTGAGACTTCGACTGTCCCCTCCTCCTTCAAGACGCAAGCCTATCTAGTATGCAATAGCCCGTGAGACCTGGGCTTCAGGAAATGTTGTCGATGAGTAGAGGAAAGCTGTTTATGAGGTAGAATAATTGAGTATGAGACCAACACGGCTGAAAAAGGCTTCAGGAGTCACAAGCCCTGATGGCGGCAATAATAAAGCTTCAAAGGGTTCGAAAATTCGTGGATTAGCCCTGGGATGGCATGCTCTATGAATATTAAAATGCTATAGGGGGGTTTGTTGATTTGGAAACCGAGCCGGACGAAGTCCGAGATAAAACACTGAACGATGGGTGCTTCGGAAACCAAACTTCGAGATCGAGAAGCCTTCGTGTCAGGTGGCGTTCTTGGCTGGGCAACGAATGGCAACGTCTACGGGTGCAGCTCTGAGTGATAGACCACAAGGCCATCCCTTGGGGCTTTGGTGCCCGCAGTGACTTTGAGTAGAAGGAAAATCAAGATTCTGGGAGTGGGGGCCGACACTGCTGAATTGCTCAGCTGCCTGGGTCCGCTCGTCCGGCAGACAATGGACGCCGCTCAAGCTGGAAACTCCGCGATTCACTCTCCTCGTGCGGTGCGTGACGAGCTACAGAAACGGGTTACATTTGGTCCTCTAGTCCACTTTGTCCGCAGTCGATGAGGAATCAAACTTTGGCTTGTGATGTTGCGAGAAGACTACGTACTACTCCGCAAGGGAGGTGACGCAACCATAACGCGACCTCGTAACCAGGGTCGTGTCCAACATCTTCAAGGCTGTCGCCCAATGAAAAATTTGTCATTGCAAAGCTCTGCGGCGGCACCTAGTCAGAGCTTCATTAAACGGCAGCTTGGTGGCATGGGCCGCTGGCTCAGGGCTGTTATTTTTCAGCAGGCGGCTTAAGAGGGCGGTGATGCAGAGCTTGAACGGCGCTTGATTGCCCTGAAAAGGCAATTAGAGAAAATCTGGTTCGAAACACTCGTCTGGAATCAGTCGGAATATACGGACGCCACATTAAGGGCCAAGGCCTTGGATCAAGACGCGTTCTCAATGGACTCGAGCCGATGCAAGTATAGCTGCGCCATCGAGTGCAAATCGGGCAATTTGTTCTGGAACGTATCTCTTGGCTTCGGACCCTTAAAAATCGAAGTTCAGCCACCAACGGAATGCTTTGAACATCTTGCAGGGCTAAGGGAGCGTCGTCAACTAGCCGGAAGTTTCCGCAATGATGGCTGCATGTACATATGAGTAGATCATACCAGCGCAAGTTGATATAGAGCAAGCCAAACATCACGGTTCATATCACCTCGAGCAACGCGTCACAAATCATTTCTTGTGACCGGTAACAGGATGGCATGCGTGCCGCTTGAGATGAACTGTAGAGGAAAGTAGTCGCATTCGCATTCGTCCACGAGTAAGCAGGGCCCATGTCAAGATATGTAGTCACTACGGACCATACGACATTGACTTTACCGTTGTACGGGTAAGCTGCCCTGTCTTGGCAACTTTTCCTAATGCGGGGTTCGATCACACCCAGCACATTGCAAGGTTGGATCATGCTTAGACCGTAGTGGAGCCTGCAGCCCTTCTTACAAGCAGCCTTACTGTTTCGGGAAAGGCGGCGAAGATCAACGTTGAATTATATCTTACGAGAAAACGCGTACAATTGAGTACGTTCACACTAGTCAATCTGGGAGCCGCCGTGAGCCGGGTCTAAGTGACACAATCGGATCATGGTGAGAGAATTCCGCGACGCCTTGGTTGCAACGAAGCCAAGGGAAGCGGCTTGACTCGCATCACCTCATGTTGTTCGGGTGGTCGAGGGCATTCAGCCTATCGTAGATTGTCTCTGAATCGCCGTGGGCGAGGATGGCCGGATAAGATTTTCACTTGCATGAGAAAGAATGGTTGTAGACTAGGGTCTTTCTAAGTAGACCTCGTCCAGCGTTGCATCCCTCACCCACGACTTCAAGTGTACATCATGAATTTCACAAACGGGCATGTTCATACACTTGCTAATCAAAGACCTCGATATATGACGCTGACGTGTAGAGAAATACGAACGAAGAATTGTCAGCATGTAAAGACAATGAGACTCGAACGACGTGATCCTCGTCCGGAGCGAATTGACAGCATGTAAAAGGCAGAGATGTATATTGATTGAAGCGAATTAGCCTATCTATTGCAAGTTCCATTGGTCTGAGCTGGCTGAGAAGAACAACCCCGACAATTTCCACAACATGTGTGCCGTTTCGCTGACACCGAGGCCTGAGAAGCTGGACTTAATAAAGGACAGCCGCGATGAGACCGACAGCAACTGTAATCGTAAGACCACCAACAATTCGGTCCGCTCCCGCAGTGACTATCACCGGCTCGCTTGGAATCGAGGCCGGTGGAAGCGGCTTCGTGATGATGCCTGTTGGCATCGGAGCCTCGGGGTTGCCAGAGGCGGGTTCAGAAGGAACAGAAGGCTGCTCGCCAGAGGCGGGTGCAGGAGCAACAGAAGGCTGCTCGCTAGAGGCCGGTGCAGGAGCAGCAGAAGGCTGCTCGCTAGAGGCCGGTGCAGGAGCAACAGAAGGCTGCTCGGCGGGTGCAGGAGCAACAGAAGGCTGCTCGGCGGGTGCAGGAGCAACAGAAGGCTGCTCGCCAGAGGCGGGTGCAGGAGCAACAGAAGGCTGCTCGCTAGAGGCCGGTGCAGGAGCAACAGAAGGCTGCTCGGCGGGTGCAGGAGCAACAGAAGGCTGCTCGCCAGAGGCCGGTGCAGGAGCAACAGAAGGCTGCTCGCTAGAGGCCGGTGCAGGAGCAACAGAAGGCTGCTCGCTAGAGGCCGGTGCAGGAGCAACAGAAGGCTGCTCGCCAGGGGTGACTATCGCATTCTCTCCAGGAACGACATATTGGCTTTCAGAGATAATGCTTGTGCTGGGCTCAAGTACGATGGTGGCAGTGTTCTGAATTACCGGCGGAGTATTAAAGATGGTGGCGGCGGGAACAGGAATGATGATCGCCTGGCTGCCGCAGTCTGAAGACCCAAAGGGACAGTTAACAATCGTATCGGTGCTGGTGGCGTAGTCCGTTGTTGTTGTTGCTAATTCAGTGGCCGTGGAATCTGGACATATGGTGGTTGAGACCGCAATGAACTCCGTGCTGAGGCTGACCGCAGAACAAGAAGTGGTGTCAGAGGGACAGAGGGCCACTGTGTAGACTCGAGTACTGTAGATGACGGAAGTCGAGATGTTCTGGTCCGTGACCGTTGAGGTGACCGTTGAGCTGGATCCTCTAGTCGACAGGGTCGTCGTAAAGCCTGTGGCCGTTGAGCTAGTTCCTTCAGTCGAGCGGGTCGTTGTAGAGCCCGTGACCGTTGAGGTAGTTCCTTCAGTCGAGTGGGTCGTTGTGACAGTTGTAGTATTGGGGAATATATATAGGGCATTGGCGGTGCTGATGGCAACCGCACCAAGGGCGAACAAGAACTTCATCGTAAGTTTTGCAGCGACTGAAGTTCGGTAAGATGGCAAATATTGACCCTGGGGCACTATAGACTGGTACTGAAGCGAGCGTGGTATACCTGATCAGCGACCTGCCACATCAATATCGTAGGGGAAGTGGTGTTTTAAATAGTCGTCCGTGCATCTGCTTGATAGATTGCAATGCCACAGCTCTTTGGCGTAAGGATCCTATATTGTTCTCTACCTGGTCCGGTTGCAGCCGATAAGCCTGGCCTTCACCCTGATGGGAGCTTCGAGAACAAAACGCAAACCTTGTCGACGGAGTTGGACACAGTATAGTTTGAGATGTCGTACTGCTCTATATTCTGGATAAGCGTGGCTGATGATGAGCTATATCGATGTAAGCCTGAGCCTTGGGTGCGAGGACTTTGGAACTACCCGTACATGTATATAGAGAGTGTTGTCTGTGCTCTGAAGCAAGAGGCGAGCCCATGCAGCTGATTACGGCACCATAAGAACACTTGCTTACGAGCACGTCAATTCTACTGAAAGCGTAAGGTACAGTGTTTGATTCTCGACAATCGGGTCTCGCAAAACAGAGGCACGCATAGTTAGTAATTTAAAGCAGTTTGCGCGATGCATAGGACGTGTATCCCTACACGTGGGCGCAGAAAGCTGCTGCCGCAACCAGGCAGCGATATCTTAGCCACGATGCGCTTTCGTCGCAAAATCTGAGTGACACATCAGTAGGTTCCTGAGAATATGCACTCAAACAGTACGCGAGAGATACGGAAAGCTTTACGCTTGGTCGAAGGGCGGCACGAGGCTTAGGTTATGGGGTAGACCCATCAAGATGTGTCGCAATAGTCAGAGCTTTCATGTTCAGCATCCAAGCTTAAAATCAACTGGATGAATGAGTAAGTATTCGTGACGTATGCGCAATTTGGACAGTAGATTGGACCCATGCGACGGAAATTGGCCGACACAAAGCGTCGTGTTGAACTCAGCTGGTTGCTGAGCTCCTACATGTAGGACAGCGGGCCAGCGTCGCGTAAACAAGGGGACGAGAAAGCCCCAAGAAACAGGAAGCGCAAGAGAAAAGGTCATAAGCAATCTAGTAAATAGACAAAGATTTAGGTTTCTATCGCTCACCAAGAAGCAAAGTCCCTGCATGAGGCGTCTTTCTTCGAGGTACTACGCGTACTATGGACAACCGCGAGTCAATTGAAGTTAGAGTGGGGGCCGAGCTTCTGTTCGCAGAGCAACAAGGTACGGAAGACTAGTCACAGCCCAAGGTACTGGCCGACGAAGCTGCATTGACAGGACGATAAGACATTGTGCGAACCAGGGTAAAGTTCAAAAGGTGGCTGGAGATTCTACGGCGGCATTTTGACTCCTTGGACTTGCTGACGTTGGCGGTACGCTGCAGCTGATTGCTATCTCTGACCTGACCGCAACCAAGACCAGAACGGGACGCTGTTACTTACTACCTACCTTGCATGTAGCTTCAAAGTCCAATGTTGTCGCGCCCACAGCCGTTCGCAAGCACTGGAGACCCCCAACGGCGACGGCGGATCCGAACAGAGGGAGAGCTATCAGCGGTTGAGACCAGACCGTGGTTTGAAAAGCGCATTTTGGCTGAATACTGTTTAAATGCGTGGCAACTCTCGTTCTCGTGTGAGTGCTCGACCTCGTAAACCTTGTGACAAAACGGAAGTGACCTGAACCATGGGCTAAGCCACTTCGAGTTGGCAGCAACGCTCATCGGTGATCGACCCCGAACGCTGACTTGCGCAGCCGCCCCCTTCTCGTACCCGTCCACCAGGGCCAGGCACGGCGGCGGCGCGGGCCAATGCGCGTGTTGGCTAGGTACCTAGTAGAACACACGGTATTCGGCAACTGTGCACTCCGGGTCCCTTCCGAGAACAGCCCGATCGCACGGTAACGCCGGTTAGCCGTTGGGCTTGCTGAGGCCCGCCACCAACTGGCGGTTGCGCCCCTGTCCAAGAACGGGCACCAAATGCGAATGCAACATAATCCGGAAGCTGCGGTATTATATTCGGCCCTGGAAATGGCAGCGTCCATGTCAGGTCCCCGGATCCTGACAAAGGCTCAACGGTAGGTGGCGCTGAAGCGTCGGGCTGGCCTCCAGCTTGTAGCGGCTGTTCCCGCCAGCCGCTCCCCGCAGCCCGCTGTAGCGAACGCCTCCAGCTGTTGACTGGCCCACCCTGGGGCGAATAAACTGCCATGGAGCTGTTGGTGCTCGAAATCGTGCGAGGTTGCTGGCTGCCTCGTAGATGTGATCCGTCGCGCCGACGCCGTGCCTGAGCTGAAGGCCCTCCCAGCTCGCCACTGCCATCTTCGCAACACCACGCTGCCGTCGCTGTCCTCCGTTCCAACATCCGTCCGTGCGTCCTCCTGCGTCTCGGGCATTGCGATCGTCTCGCGACCGCACGCCTTGTCTGCCATCACCATCGCCATCGCCATCGCCATCAGCTTTACCGTCGCCCTCGCCGTTGATGCCGTCGCCCATATCCGTCGCCTTCCCCATGCCCGATGACGTCTCCGACTGATCCACATCGTCCGAGTGTCAATGCTGTTGGGCTCCGGCAACGCGGCGCCCAGCTACATTGACGATACCTGCGATACCACTGCCCGCCTCTTTCCACCGTCGCGGCGCACCCGAGCTGCCCTCTCCGCCCGAGAACGATACCCTCCCCGTCATGATCTCATGCTGAGCCATGACGACTCTGCTCAACAAGTCCGAGTCCGGTCCTCCGCTGCGCCAGATTCGCTTCGTCCATAACCAGGGCCAGCCGCCTTCAAAGCGGCGCCGCATCAATGCTGCGTACGTTGCGTCTCTGTCCTGGTGCGCTTTGCCCGTGCGGGATGATCCTGTTCCGGGCACTACTTATTAACCACGAGTGGCGATGGCTCGCTGACCACGTCGACCCACAGGTGCCTCACATGTCGACGACGAAAGACGAGGTGCGCGGGCGATCGTCCCGTTTGCTCGACCTGCACCAAGAACGGTCACCAATGCCTGGGGTACCCAGAGGACGCGCGCAAAGATGGCGGCGACGCGACCACCGGCAAGCTCGAAGACGAAGACGCCGCGAGTGAGCCTACGGCTGGTGAGGGCGAACGAAAGATGCACATGATCGATAGTCTCGCCAGCTCTGGGCATGATGCTGCTTCGACCTCACCGCATGGCCCTCCCATTGCGCTGTCGGTACCGGTCAGGACCCATGCCGTTGTCGGAAACGAAAAAGATGGCGATGCCAGGACGTTGCTTTCGCCAGCAGCGCATCATCGCTCTCACCCATCTGCCGGCACAAGCGATGCGCCCAGCTCGCCGACCCTCCGACGCAACCATAACCACCGCATCCCGTACTTTCGCTACTTTGGCCCGACCGCCATCGTCCCCGGCTTCAAGCAGATGGTCGTGTCGGTCCGCGATAGGCGCCTCTCCACCGGCGGGTCGCAGTCCGGGGCCTCTCCGTTGTCTGCGCCAAGCGGCCTTCGGGGGAGCAGCTGTGCCGCCGGGAGCGACATTGTCGTCGAGGATCCTCCTGCCTATGACCCTGGCAACCCGGCCCCTGTTCACCCCTTGATCATCAGCCTCGTCAAAACCTTTTTCGTTCACTTGGGGTGCAACTATCCCTTCCTCAAGCAGCCCAAGTTCTTGCGCCTGGTCGTGGAGAAGCGGGTCGAGCCCATCCTCGTCGACGCCATCTGCGCCCTCGCTGCCAGGTTTTCCGACGCCCCGGCATTGACTGGTCACAACGACAAGATGCCTAGGACAGAGAGGGGCCAAGTCTTCGCGCAGAGAGCCAAGCACGCTACCGTCGACACCTTCCCCTGTCCGTCCGTCGGGGCTGTCCAGGCTTGCCTCCTCATGGCTTACGAGGGCTTTGGCGCGAACCAGGACAGCGCTCTGTGGATGTACCTCGGATTGGCGATCCGCATGGCCGTTGACCTTGGCTTGCAGAAGCATGTTGGCATCCAGTATCAGGGAGAAAAAGACCCTTGGTACACGAGGCACCGAAGCCGTCTCAATGGGGAGTCAGAGAGCCCAGAGGAGAAGAAGCACGATGAGATGGATGCTCTGACCCTGGAAGAGCAAAAAGAGGTCGAGCAAGAGCGCATTGATACGTTCTGGGCCGTCTTCGTTCTCGACCGCGTAATTTCATCTGGCACCGGACGGCCTGTCACGTTCCGCGAGGATGATTTCGAGATCCCCTTCCCAGCCCCTACGACGGATCCTGCTACCGGCTGGCCAGCCTTGTTCCCCATCTTTCTCGACATTATCCATCTCTACGGTCGGGTGTCGGACGTGCTGAACCAGATCCACAACATCCGGGACCTTACCCAAGAGAAGTGGACAAAGCTCTCAAAGATGGAGCATCAGTTGACCAGGCAATACAAGAGCTGGGACGCGCGGTTGCAGTTCAACGTCAGCAATTTCAAGGCGTACCTCAGCATTGGACAAGGCACAACCTTCATCTTGTTGCACTTTTGGTTCCACGCTCTATTCATCATCCTTCATCAGCCAACGCTCATGACGCCGTTTGGCGACCTTCGCAGTGAACTGCAGCTTCTCTCTGACAGTCGGGAGCTCAGCATGAGCAGCGCAAAGACGATTTGCGATATTCTGGCATTTGCGGACCTCATAGACCCAAAGAGCTTCATTGGCAATCCATTTACGAGCCAGCCCATATACATCGCTGCGTGTGCATTTCTCATGGAGTCGAGCGCGAACGCGTCCGAGGGCCCTTCGAGGGAAGCCTCACCACCGACCGGGTCGAGTCTGCGCCCAAAGGAGCGGCCCAGAAGCTCGGCAACCTCCAAACAATCCAGGCATTCGCTCCTTGCCTCGGCAGCCAACCAAAACTACCAGCGCTGCTACAACTCGCTACAGCAGCTCTGCACGTACTGGGGTGGCGTCAAGTACATTCTCACAGCCCTCGATCAAAAGTCCAAGGGAATCTGGGATTGCGAGACGTATACTTCCGAGGAGTACGAGAGCACCAAAGCCCCTCCCTCTCGAGCTGGCATGAGTGGAGAGCTCAGTCACCCATCACCAAAGACGGGCGCGCCGCCTATTGCTTGGACCCTTGCGGGGACAGCCAACTCGCCAAACTCGAACCTGACGCTCATGTACCAGAACGGCAGCATGATGCCGGCGCAGCCGCATATGCAGGCCATGCCGCCGCAGGCCAGAACACCACCCGGGAATATGGTGTACGACCCCATCAGGCAAAGCATCCCCACGGAAACCGGAGGCATGTATCCCCCCGCGATACCACAGGCGAATACATCGGCAGCACGCCCGTCGTCGCGGCACTCGAAGCCCCGCAGGCCCTCGAACCTGTCTGGTGTCGCTGTTCAGAGTCAGGCCGCACCTGGATACAACGGGATACCGGAAGATGCGGACGGCACTAGGCTATTTGCGCCTCCAGTGTTTGCCCCCTCCAGCCAGAGCTCAGGCGGAGGGTTCGAGGCTTACAGCCCATCGCCGGCCAGTGGCATGGCAGATGGCAATGCCACACGCAGCATGGTAACGAACAGTGGCCCAGCCGGCACGCCGCCCGTATACTACAACCAAGGCATGCCATACCAGACGTCGTGGGGCCTCGGCATGGGTAACATGGACGCCATCACCTTTGACAGCAGGGACATCGACATGGGTGCGCTGGGGCTGCAGCAGCCCGACCTGATGAGTGGGTGGCTCGACTACATCCCAAACGAGATGCTAGGGCTGTTTGAGCATCACGACATGGGGCACACGGGACACCACGGCCCGCGGCCTCAATAGAGCAGTTGGCCAGGTTTGACGGCCCTTTGTTTCAACTCGTGAGAGGGATCAGATCTGACCAAATGTGTGGATTGTAATGCGATACATGGCAAGCGAAGTATTTCTTTTCATTATCCTCGGGAAAGGCGTTGACTTGTTTGTGCCCGTGGGTAAGGGCTTGGCTTGGCTTCTCACGTCTTGTATTTTGCATCATGACTGGACGAGATGTTTGAGGCAAGGAGACGATTGGGGAGGGGCAAAGGGACTGTCGTTTTCGTTCTGGCCTTGTTTGGTTGCTTTTCTGGCACCATGTTTGATGAGAGGGGGTCCGATGGTGTCAGGGGACGAAGTCCCGTAGTCTGTCTCATGAACTTCTCTTGGCTATCAAGGGTTGAGCGTTTGAGTGGCATTGTTCATCCGCTTCTGTGGGTGGTATATATAGACGGGCTGTTCCATATGCTGCTTGAACCCGGTTCTTTACAAGCGCGCTTTCATAACCCATGGTCCACGCATGCTCACACGTGGTACGGCCGTCGCTGAGCTTGTCGACGGCTTAGCCATGTGCATGCCCGTCTAGCGGGTATTATACTGCGCCACGACGGCGCTGGCAAGCCAGCGCGGCCATGTCCTCGGCAACGATGTGGTCCGAAATGGGCTCGAAATTTGGATGGCGGGGGAGGGAGGGGCTGCAGCGCACGCTGCAAGGTCGTGGCGCAGTATCCGTAAAAGGTAACCTAATAAGGTAGTCCGTACTACCCGTACGTGCTGAGACACGCTGGAGCAGCCAAGGTATGCTCTAATGAGAGGTTCGCAATTGCAAAATCAAGGTAATCTCCATTCAGGTAGGCAAGTCCAACATGGGTTGGCTCATATCACATTGCCAAGTCATTGAAGCTGTCAGAGCCATACGACTACCTTAAGCATTGACGCCGTGAGCCTTCATGCCATGAGCACGGCCCGAGGCTGCCCACCAGGTCGAAACGGTAAGGTACGTACCTCTCTCTGCCTGCGGAACGGGTGGGCCCGCGCATTCATCTTCGACTTCGCATAAAGTCATCGCACCGAGCTCAATGCCCCTGATTGAGCGACAGGCACCGCAACTGGCCATAAGGTAATTAGCCGGAAATGACGCGTCGTTGATGCATCACTGAGAGATGCCTGAATAATCACCCTCTGCCACGTTGTGCCTTTCAATGCGCTGCCTGGCCCGCCGTGGCCGGCCGTTGACCAGAGCCTCACGCGAGGCACGCCGCATCTCACGCTTCTCCACCGAGGCGGCCTCGCACCACGCCAACCAGACGCAGGTCTACGTCTCAAAGTCGAGAGACGCGCTGCTGAACCTGTCCGTCGAGCACCATCTGCTGCAGGTCACGCCGCCCGAGTCCACCATCCTGGTGCTCTACGTCAACGCGCCCTGCGTCGTCTTCGGGCGCAACCAGAACCCCTGGCTCGAGGCGAACCTGCCGCGCCTGGCGCACATTGCCCAGCGGCCCGGCACCGTGGGATGGACGGATGCGCCGGTGCAGCTGGTGCGGAGGCGGTCTGGCGGCGGCACCGTCTTCCATGATGCCGGCAATGTCAACTTCAGCGTCATCTGCCCGCCGACGGCCTTTGACCGCGACCGGCACGCCGATATGGTGGTGCGTGCGCTCAAGGCCCTGGGCCGGCCGACAACGCGCGTGAACGAGCGGCACGACATTGTCATGGACGTCGCAGGTGCCGATGCCACCCCTCCCGGCACCTTCAAGGTCTCGGGCTCCGCTTACAAGCTGACGCGTCTGCGGTCGCTGCACCACGGGACGTGCCTCTTGCGCAGCCCCAACCTGGCCAGCATCTCGGGCATGCTGCGCTCCCCCGCGGAGCCCTTTGTCAAGGCGCGCGGTGTCGACAGCGTGCGCAGCCCCGTGCGCAACGTGGACCTCGACAACGCCGACTTTGAGGCCGCCGTCGTGGCGCAGTTTGGCAATATGTACGGCTCCTTTGACGTCCGCTCCGAGTTTGATGACGGTGCCTTGGCGGTGGAGAAGATCAAGGCTGGCTATCAGGAGCTGCAGTCCAGGAGCTGGACGTACGGGCAGACGCCGCGATTCACCTTTTCAACACATCCGTTTATGGATGATTCGCGACCGCGACCAGAGCTACCATTTGATGTGAGTATTCCCTCCAACTACAGTCAATATCAGACGTGGTGCTGACTGTCGTAGCTCAAGATTCACTTTGAGGCTAGGCATGGCCTGATAGAGCAGTTTGATATCGGGGGAGGCCAGCGAGCAGCCACGGAATCGCTAGTCAACAGCCCATTGCACGACGTCCATGACTGGATCGACCGGCTGGGCCAAGTTGGCCTGGGCAAGAGAGACGCCGCGGCCGCGGGTGCTTGGATGAATGATGTGCTGGGCACCGCCTTTACCAAAGCTTGAGAGGAGATGATGCGACTTGAGCCTCACCTGTCCCTGTTGGGGGACTGCTTTGGGCCGGGGATTCCTTCTGTTTAGATCTTCTGCTCAATTGATCAACTTGTCGTCCTCTGATGACGATGGTTGGATGTACAGCCTACTTCAGAGCCGTGCGTTTTCTCATTGATACATGCGGAGAGCCGAAGATTCCCACCGTCTTCACCGCTGCGAACCCAGCAGCTCGGTAGAGGGCAACTCCAGCTGGTGTGGAAACCAAGTAGCACTCTCTCCCGTGCTTCGCAGCTTCGTTCACGCCCCAGTCGAGGAGCATTCTGCCGATGGCCCTTCTTTGATGCTGAGGATGAAAACCGAGAGAGTCGAGAGCTGCGCGATCAGGTCAGAGAAAATGTCTTTTTTGACCCGTCTCCGACAGCAAGACTACCCACTCCATACATCGATGGCGCCTTCTTCACCAAACGCGTCGCGCTCGTCCTCCATCATGATACCACGCAGCTCCGCAAATGCAGCCTGGTCCATGCCCGCAAACGTCCTCTTCGGTCGCGGCAATTCCTCTTCGTTCCCTTGTTGAACGGCGACGAACCACATCGAGTACCCCAACGATCTTGCCGTCCAGGGCATCGTCAACGGCGACCAACATTGCGGAGCGCTTCGTCTGCAGTCTGACCGACTTTCACGCGACGCTCCACTGGCGGATGGCCTCGCCGTCGGGTCTCCCGGATGTTTGGAGGTGGGGCGGGAAGAGGTTGCGCGTCATGGCGTTGGTGCTTGGGTCCAAGGCAGCCATGGAGAGGTCTACGATCTCGGCGAGATCCGCCTCTGTCGCGGGACGGACGCGTACCGACATGCTATCTGTAGGGATGCGCTGCAATTTGGTGCTGAGCGGCACACCAGGTTGATTCCGTGAATGCAGAACTCCCCTGGCCTTTTGTACTCTTGCTTCTTGCCCTCCCGGCTTTTGAGGGACCTTTATCCCTTCCAGGACCTCTGTACTTTCACTCTGTAGCAGTCCTATCTAGGACTTGTTGTCTGGTTCGTGACAAACGTCTTTTACGAAGCGGGGAGGTGATGGCGGCTGCGCAATGGCTCTAGCCGACTTAAGGAAACGGGCAGCAGCCGACATTCACTGATAGGGCTTCTGGGATCGTAGCCGTACATGAGTAACTACATGACTAATGTCATGGCGACGCTTTCAACAGCATGTTCCGATGCACTTCCAAAGACGCATGGTCTGAGCATCAAGATCCTTTCAACACGGCTTCTAGCTTCCAAGGTCTTGTGTAAACACTGCGGTGGACGGTCTACAAGTCAAGTCCAAATTGGAACAAGGTAGCAAGTTGCTGCCATCAAGGCCGCAAAGAAGAATTGATTAAGACCATTGCTCATGCGAAACCAAGATTCCAGAGGGCAACGACCCAATCACTCCTTGCCCAAGTCCCGAGCACGCTGTACGCCTTCACTCGCCGTAGTAGCGATGACCGTGCCAATCGTCTCAATCTCCCCGAGTCTACTCATCCAGAACTCCCAACGTTCCATGCTCATTGGCCCCGCCGGCCACAGCCGACTTTCTCTCTCCAAAGCCCAAGACTTCTCCCCTTTCTTCGCCCCTTCTTTGAGTCTGTCACCCGCGACCTTGATCCACACCGCGGCAGCAGGGACCTCAAAGTCCCACACTGCGTCCTGGCACTCGAGCGCCTCGGACATGCACTCGTAGCCCCAGCTCAACGGCAGGAGACCATCTTCGGCATTCGGTCCCGGGGCGGCCATGGCGCATGACGCCTCTACGTATGCCAAGTGCACATGAGCCTCTCGTCGCTGCGCCCTCATCGCTGCATCCCGCGTCGCCAGCGCTTTTCGCCAGTGGCTCTGCTTCCAAGAGTCCGACCACGAGTTGCCAAAGGTCTTGAGGCCTTTCCAGACTGGGTCGCCATCCTCTTCGTCGGGCAGCTGGTTGAGTTCTTTCAGCAGAGAGACGAGGGCAGGCGTGTGTCTCTCTGGCAGCTGGAAAAACGCGTCTTCAATGATACCAACCACACGGCCTCGTATCTCGGTCGCCTTCTCTGAGTCGTGGGCTTTAGTCAAGGCGGCCGCCGTCTCGGGCGCGTTTGAGTCGCCATTCAGGTATGCTTTGAGAGCTGCAGCTTGGTAGGGGTGCGCTCCCGTCTCTTCCTCGCCATCCATGGGTGCTGTGTGATGTCTGAACCAGGCGTCGTCGGCGGCGGAGCCGAAGCCGTCAAGGTCGACCGATGTACAGGTCATTTGTGGAATGTCGGTATTCATGGTGGCGACGATGCGCTTTCAGAGCTGGTATGGTGATCTTTGAATTTGTTGGTGGTAAGATGGGCACATGTATCGTGATCTTGGGGAGTGTTGTGAATGAAGGTAGAGAATGGGGCGGCGTGGTGATCGGAAGATCCGTGTTATGCCAACAGTGGCACTTTGCCTAGCACTTTCCATGAATACCCCAACGTGGGCGGAGGGAAAGTCCATGGATGGCGGAGCACGACCGAGGCGCAGCGTCGTTGCCCACTCGGCTGCATGGCAAGAAGATCATGCGTCGGGGAGTGACATCATTAGGCCGCCGGATGACTGATATGCCGATCATGGAGGAGCGTGGGGTCCAAGTAGCACAATACTACATGTCAGCTGACGTCCTTGTCCGTAAAGACAATGTGATCAACTCGGAACTCCGTCTCACCGAAAGCCCATCCACTTGGAACATGCGCACCGACATGCAAGTTGACATCACTTGAGGATATATCCACCAGCTGCACTGGGCCCGTGTGCCAGTGAGAGCGGAACCAGGCTGACGCCCCCATTTCATTTCCCCTGGCCTCGTGTATCTAAATGGGGATAACGCGGAGTTGGGCGTGGAAGGTAAGAGAGGACTTTATGCAAAAAGATGTCTGGCCAGTAGGGGAGCTTGCACACCGACTCGGCCTCGTAGCGAGGGCATCAAAGCATCATAGTGTAACCTCGAACCTCAGGCCTTGGGCTAGTGTAAGCATCCCCTATACGCTGATCGACGCTCCGACAGTCATCAAAGGCTCCGTAAAGTCCGTTGCAAGTAGTCGCGGTTTCATCAGTAATTATGGTTCTCTCCGTAAGCCTGCTATAAGAGAGCCTTCCCCGGCCAAAGACTCGAGAAGCGAATAGTCAGATAACAGCTCAGCATTCCCGAACAAACTCGTTGCAATAATGAAGTTCACTCTCGCGGCCGCCTCACTCCTCTTCCTAGGCCTGTCGTCTGCCCTCCCAGCAGAAGACGTTGCCGATCTTGAGGAGCGTGCCGAGCCCTCCAACGCTCCTATTGACGTGAGTAACCCCATGGCGCACGCCTTCGCGCTCACAGAACCCGCGCGCCCGGGCACGAGAATTGCAGCCGCGCCCGACCTCGCCCTTATACGAGTATAGAGTCCCCGGGTTCTCCCCATTCTGACTAATGTTCCTCGCACAGTGGGACGGGCCCAACGCCTCTGCCTCCGTCAAGTGCGGCAAGAACACCTATGACGGCCACCAAATCTACCTCGCCACACAGCACGGTGTGAACCTGGGCCTGCTGAGCCCACCCGAGACGCGGGGCGCCAAGAGCTACCCCCACCCGTTCGACAACGATGACAGCAAGGGCGTGAAGCTCAAGTTCCCTTCCCACTGCCCGGAGCACGACCAAAACCGAAAGGAGTATCCGCTGGTGAACAGCGGACCGTATAACGGGGGCAAGAATAACAAGAATTACGGTGACGAACGCGTTGTCTTTTACTACGACGGCAAGGCGCAAGGTGTGGACGGGCATCCTTTGGTTTACTACTGTGGATTGATTACTCACGAGGGTGCGGCAACGGGAGGTTTCCTTCAATGCCCCGACGGAAAGTAAGCTAGAGTATAGGCTGGATCCGTGAAGGATGCATTTTCCTGTCTGTGCAGAAATGTTGGGCCGGAGTGCTAGATACACGATAGGCACGTACATCGTAAACGACGCAATATGTTGCTAAAAGCGGTTGAAGCTGTCTGCATGAACTAGATAGATATTGTAGAAGCATTCAAGATTCAGGACCCGGCCTTTCTATCGCGTGAATCCAGTCGGACGATTAGACGGTCAATATCGTGTCAACTTCGTGGCCCCTTTACAGAAAGGACCATGTGTCACGAGTAAGCGGTTGCGTGGAAAGGTCGGAGTCACAGTCAACCAGTCGGAAACGCCTATAGGACGGTGCCTAGGAGCCGCGAAATTGATAAGTCTGGCTCGTCCCAAAGCTTTTAGTCCCGGCTGACTTTCCGTTCGAGGACAGCCCGCACAACTGCTCTTGCGGCGGGACTGGGAGTTCTCTTGGCCGTTGAAGGGCCCAAAGTCTAGGTCGTACCTCATCTGAAGTATTCGAAGCCTATCAGCTTTACTTGCCCAAGAGCTAAACGCTATCGGAACATTACATTTCCGGCAGTACTTTCCCTCAGCCTTTGCCCGTGTTTGCGGCAACTCTATTGGCGTAAGCGAAGCATTTTCGTTCGTTAACGAGTCTAGAACTCGACACTTACCCTTCGTAGATTAGTCACGATTCAATGGCTGAGGGGCTAACAAAGGTGCATCCTGTAGCATGTATACTAGGCATTATCCTTTAGGTTTCACTTCCAGTCGTTACAAAATCGTCTTAAGCAGGTATAGCCCCATGCAGCCCCTAGGAATGCCACTAATTGCGTGCTCGAACAGCTTCCGGAAGCGTCTGTAGAGCTGTTTTGTATGTTGAAAACTCTATTTCTAGGGACTTCTTCTTTTCTATATTTTCAGCTTCACCTACATCCGGCTACTACTACAGTACTATAATAAACTTTTATATTTGAGAAATGGATAGTCAAAACGGACTCCACTGCAGGCCCATGCGGATATTTGCTGCTGGCTGTTGCGTCCATACAGAACTTTATACGCTTCGCCTACGGTAAGAATATGCCACAAACTTCAGACTAGGCTACTACAACAAACGGTCATCAGAGACTGAGCGTCTGTAAAATCGCAACGCTTGCGATGCGTCGCACCCGAGATTCGTGCTTCAGTCGTATGGAGCATAAGATGATCATACCATCCGGTTTCGCCTCATTCGTGCGCCCGGACCTCAGGAGCCAATTCAATATCGATCGGGCAGTCCATTGGAGCTCGGACGTGGGCTCGCTTTCTCGGATTTGGTCGAATGCGATCCCCACTCAGGCAGTCCTCACGTCTAGTCGTGGCCACATGGTAAGGAAATGGTCCACTGATAATCAATTCGAACGAGGAGCGCTAATTGGCTGGATGTGGGCAGAATCAAAACGTCATGACGCCGCCACATCACTCTTGCAGCGCGCTGACACGGTAACGAATTCGTAAAGTGAAGTGTTGAACGCCATCGAACTTGCTCCCAAGTACCCTAGGTCATCAGCTCATCGGAAACCAAGGGCATTGAGTTGCTCTTTCTGCCCTGAATTTATGTATATATCTACGCGTACTTGGACGCTCCGTAATATCAAAGATTCTACGTCTTCTGTAAATTTTACACTGCTAAAACAATGGCTGTCGAAATCTTCTCCGTTCCTGTTTTTCTCGTGGTGTTACGTGAAACGCTCGAGGCTGCCATAGTCGTGGCCGTCTTGCTGGCGTTTCTCAAACAGATGCTCGCCGGTTATGCTACGACCGTCCCAGCATACAAATCCATGGTGAAACAGGTGTGTTCCCTTTCCTCAACTGTCTCGTGTCCATCAGAGTCTTATTCGAGGTCAAGGTATGGATAGGTGCGATACTTGGCTTCTTGCTCTGCCTCATCATTGGCGGCGCCGTCATCGGAACTTTTTATCGGTTTGGCACGAGTTTCTGGATTTCGGCCGACGGCCGCGAATTCAACCTCTCTGTTAGCCCACGCCGCATCTTCTGCTTCAGCTCCTCAGTCTCCGGAGCTTTCCTCCGCGCCAGCGGCGCGCCAGCGGGCTCGACTCGTCCTCGATCCGCTGCCGCTCTTTGCGCCGCGATAATTAGATCCATCGCCGCGTGACTGCCGGTCTTATGGAACTCCGTCGTGCATCGGCGCACGCCACCGTTGGGCCCGAAAGTCTAGAAGGACTGCGATATCGTCCTCGACTACGTGCTTTCCAATGCGAAAGGGAGTTACTCAGTAGACTGCAAAGAGGCGTTCTAGGCCTGGAATCATAGCTGCTCAGACCACACCTGGTCAGGATGCCGCCATATCGTATAACGCTTATTAGGCGCCCACTTTCCCCACTTTCCCACGCTCTGGCCTTTTGGCTCGGTCTACAAACGGAACCAATTGCGTGATCGCGACTGCATTCTCGGCTAACGGTCGGAGGCTAGTTTTACGTACGCTCGTTACCTCATTCTCACCAGTCGTCGCGTAAGGTACAGTACTTACATTTCAGCCTCTTTATATAGTAGTTTTGCCTAATGTTTATATTGATCGCATAATTTATCTCACCACCGCTCTCTCATGATGTTTTTACGGGAGGTGTGGCGTGACGAATTGGATCGTTGCGGTAGGGCGGAAGACCTGTCCCAGTCCGTGCCTTCACAGCTCATCCCCAAAATACGATTGCGCAACCCTCCGTCAGCTGGAGTATAAGAGGTTGACCTTCCCAACTTTCCTACTACAGCTGATAGACAAGCTATCCGAATTTAATTCTAGTGGTGTATCTGTAAATCTCGCAAAATGAAGGCAACGATTATTCTTTCGGCTTTTTGTATAAGCTTGACTTTGGCCAGCCCGGTGGCTGACGATGAGGCGACTGCATCTTTGTCAAAGCGTTGCCATAATCGCGATGACTCGTACAGAGAAGCAAAGGCAGCCGGATGCGACGTATACAACTCGGTGTGGTGCAATGCATGGGGCTGCAATTGCGAATGGGGATGTGATCAACCAACAAAGTGGGATGAGTGGGGTCACAAATCTGCTGGTCTCTGGAAACAATACCAGTGTCCAACCAAGAAATTGAATAACAAGTGGCCGGTGAGTAGTCCACCTACATCGATAAATTTGTTGATAAGGGAGCTAACATGTCTCACTTCTAGGAAGTAAGTAACTCGTGAAATGAAATAAGGTTCGGAATACTGAAACATCAGCTCTAGTGTTAAAAGATTCGCGAGCCTATGCGTCGCTTCATCACGCCAAGTACCGAGAAGAAGTTGGTTTTGTATCTATTTCGGAAGGTATTGGCGGATGGATCGAATGCTCGGGTCGTTGTATGGAGTTCTCCAAGTGAGTTTAAGCTCGGCCGACCCGACGGGGGTAGAATAGACGTTTCCTTCGGGTCCTAAGGTTCGCTATTACTTAGGTAGTGAGCTAGGCCTTATGGACAGTATAGCACAACGAGGTCTATCGAAAACGTTTATACTTCTTATCTAAATTTAAAAGCTTAAAGTAATCACCGAAGATCTAGCTATCTACTTAAGTAGAGACTATAGTATCTATATCCATCCAGCTCTTCATTGATCAGTGTGCTCAGTATGCTCACTTTCCTCAGTGATGATCACCCTATAAAATGATCCATAAACTGATTAGTTCGCGCCCTAATCTTAATGCGATCACTCAGAGTTAGTACGCATAACCTAGCGCGTGACCCTACGTTAGCGGTGCTGTTTTATCGTCGCATACCCTAGGTTTAGAAACTACCTACTAGTAAGTAAACGAGAGCTATTCTATACCCTAGTTTTAGAAACTAGCTACTAGTAGGTAGACGAGAGCTATTCTAGGTATTAGAGGTATAGAATAGCGGTTTCTAAAGCTAGGGTATAGAATAGCTTTCGTCCGCTTACTAGTAGCTAGTTTCTAAACCTGGGGTACGGAATAGCTCTCGTCTACCTTAGTGTACTTCCGAAGCCGCCTCCATCCTACCTAGCCCGATACCCAAGCACCGGATCGGCCCCTACTATATCAGACAGCTCTTCTCGATCGTAGTCGAGGGTGATTTACATGTCCGCTGGATAAATAGCGGCGAGATAAATAGCGCGCTAAATGAACGATGTACACCAAATCATAGATACTATGCTGTCGTCCTCCACAGCACTAGACAGTATAGTACAGTGCTGTGAAACGTATAAAATACGTTTAATATTCCATTTCTCACACAAAAGGCTAATGAATTTCTTTATGAAAGCATTCCACATGGGCTAACAATGCTAATGCTACGTGTAGACAGGCCGCAGCTAATCCGACAAGGATGCAGCAATACCAGCGGTAAGACTATGTTCTGTAACACAAGCTTAATACGACCTCTGCCACGACAGAGAACACCTTGATCGACAAACTATCGCTGCATCGGCTCGACCAATCCGTACTGCGCTGGCGCATCATCGCAGTACCACACGAGGCTTTTTTCTGCCGAATGATCCACAAGTCAGAATACTCTTGGCATTGGCCAGGAGGCCGCCGCCGAGGCCTGCTAAAGCGCGCCTGAGTCCATCGGCCCGAAGGGCTTTATCCAGGATAGAGGTAGCTTGGCCGCAGGTAACCGTAATAATCTCGGAAATTTATTATAGCAGTCCCACATCTCTTCTTAATGTGGGGGAGCTAATGATCAGCTGCAAGTATTACATGGATAATAGCAAGAGCCACTCGTAATAGCCGGCCTGCTTTCCTTGTGGGACATGAAGCTGGGGCGTCTGTGAGTTTTCTGGGATTATACGGTAGACGGATCGAACCACACATTTCGTTCCGCGGGGTGACTTGTCAGCTAATAGGGCCACTATCTGCCATGACAGTGGTTGTTGTGACGGCAGCCGTCCGGCCAATTCGCGGTATTAGGGTGGTTCGGACCCGGTTCGTGCGCGGCCGCCCAGGCGCTAGGCTACTGCACCTAGACATTCGTAACTTAGTGTATTACTCGTACTCCGTACCTTGTACTCAGATGAGTGACCATCGTCTTGGGCAACAATTTTAGACACAGGGAAAAAAACTGCATGGGTTAGAAATGCCAATACCAGGCAATTCACAACCAGTTTACGAGGAGAAGAAAGATATAGTGGGCTATAACCCTGGCCATCAAGTAGCGTCAGCGTCTAAGCGCACTTCAGCTTCTGAACATCTAGTCAGCAGTACGTCATCTGATTTATCGGTCGATTGCTATTTACTGTCCTTGGCCCTTCCGGAAATCTATTTAACCGTTGGAGTATGACGTACTACTGAGCCTAGAGGGTTAGGTTGTTTTAGACGGGTGTAAGTAGAAATTTCTAGAGTAGATAGATATTTAGATATAAACTCTCCCTGAAGTCCTCTATGTCTTCCTATAATACAATATGAACACATCAGACTATACTACGATCTGAGTTCCTGCATTCGGCAGATTACCTTCACTTTATAAAATCCTTCGTTATGCGACCTAAGTATGCTATACTGGCTCTTACCTCTCTTCTTCTTGGGCTCGGTCTTCCGTCACCTCTCGCAGCAAATCAATTAAACCATGGCATAGAGGCGCCTTTGTTCTCAACGCTATCTTCTGAAGCCGCGAGTAAGATCAAAGTAGATCTCTATAAAACCGACGATAGCAACAGTAACAACAATGACGAACACTCCGGGGCAAAAGGCGAACCTAGCGTCGCTGCTAAGGACACCACCCAACGCCGTGGTTTAGGACAAAAAGAACAAAACCCAGGAAAACACTACCAAGGCAAACTCATCAGCGCAGAGGATGTCGTTAATCGTGGTACTAAGAATGGCGTCGAGCTCGTGAAAGGAATCCTTTTTCGCGGCGACAATCGATCCCCCGATCATATATTTAAATACGGCTTTGAGCCAAAGGCCACGAATATGAACGTCAATACACATTTAAGCGGAGTCGTACCCGGGGAACAGGGCTCTGGATACGTATCAACAACCCGATCTGCGAAAACAGCTATGCACTATAGAAACGGCATGACGGTAGATCAAACCACTCTTGGTTGGGTCTACGTTATTTTCCCGAATTACACCCAAAAGAGCCAAGTGTCGTAGGCAATCAGGAGTTTGCCGTGAAGGGTTCGATTCCTCCTAAGTCTATCGCCGGCGCCTACGAAATAAGCGAGGCTGGGACGAAGTGGATTCCTAACGAAGATTCACCGGACGCAGAAAAAGGCAAGAAGCTCGCAAAATGGCCCGCAAGCTTGAAAAGGTCAACAGACCTTGGTACCTCAAATGCATTGGCAGAAAGAGAGACCTTTCTTGCTCGATCAAGCTACGAAATGCGAAACAGCCGCAAGACAAAGCAAGGACCGGAAAGTCTGGCAGACAGGTTGCCAATGCCGAGTTCGACAGACTTGCTGGCCAGTCCAAAGTGACCAACTTAGCGGAGAAACATGGTTTAACATTACGGCAAATTCGGGAGAAACTCGGCAGTCAGTTCGAAGCATTCGGCTTCAGGTTTAGATTGACACCAGAGCAATTAGCGGTCCCAATAAAACGCAACCTTAAGTGGACTCCCAAATCACTAGGGATAAAACTAAAAGGGGCGGCAGTGACGGCAGTTTCTGCTCCTGCCTACGGCTATAGTGTCGCGGTCGCCTTTAAGAGAAGCACGCGGCCCTGGGACCGAGCTGCAGCAATTTTTTCGATCGTACCAGGCGTCGGCTGTGCAGTCCAAGCCAAAGCGGACGTGGAGCGCGGCCAGCACAATACAGCAGATGACGTCGAATGCATAGCTCTTGATGCTTTATCATTTACTCCACTCTTGCCCCTCGTATTGCTATATACAGGAGTAAAGACTGTTGTTATATCAATCAAAGCAGCTCTAGCCATTAAAAAAACCCCAGATATCGACCCGGAGAACGTAGCACAATACCGTTATCAGGGCTGGACTGAAGTCTGTGGGAATATATCCGAACAGCTGAATGCGGATTATTTATCCGCGTTACATGATGTTTTCCTATCGGAGGTCGCGGCTACTATATGGAACACGACGAACGCGACAGGCGAGCTCCATGAGCGGACACAACAAGGCTTAAAGGGAACCATCGCCGACGACGAGAAAAAGGCTCTACTAAGCGAAAGTCAAGCAAAGGAAGAGTCTCTACGAACTACAATGTGTGAGAATCTGCGGAAGTCGAGGGAGAGCCTCCGGTTCGACTCTATAAACTACGTGGCCGAAGAATTACACAACGCAGCAATGATATACGAACTCAAGCTACTGGATGAATGGAAGCTGAATTGGGTATCGACTGGACTCTCTAGCACGTCAACTCCTGCGCTGGATCGCTTCCGCGAAGAGCGAGAAATAAGTCCTCTATATAAAACCCAAGTCTCACGGGACTTACTACAGATCATCGACCGTTACTTCGACGAAAACTTTGGGCGTGCGCAAGACCCAGTTCCACCCTGCCTTGGCCATGAAGCAGGCTTATATACCGAAAACGCGTCATGTTCGGAGCCTTGTGGGTCATTAGCCCGCCAATTGAACGGTACCAGGGTGGGCTGGGGGCAAACGCTAGAAGGGAAGGGAATCTGGGGTTGCCTAATTTATCATCACGGAGTCGGATATGCCGAGGGAAGCCCCGATTGCTGTCCATATACGGCACTTGACAAAAAATATGTCGGGATTCGGAGTAATGGAACCCGAGGAGAATACTCCATAGTAAGTCCTCTCCATCCTGCTGGAACGAATTAGCTCGCTAACAAGGGCTGACAGGGGGAACGATGTGTCGAGCCCGAGACAGAGCACCCCGAGCTATTCGAGCCTTACTCGTTCGTACCACGGCCAGTTCCATCACCGATGCCAACGTCCTCGGCTGCTGCAAGTGCCTCGCCGGCCGCGCCAACCCTAAACCCGGATTGTTCGGAACCTTGCTCGCAATCAAGCGGAAGTGGAATCACCGCATTTGAAGCAATATATAGCGAAGGCAAGGGGGTTTTCGGATGCCAATCTCGAAGTTCAACTGGAATCACTATCTTTGAGAGCACACCTGCCTGCTGTGTGTTTCAAGATCAGAAATTACAGACTGTCCCGCTAGGCCTGAACCAGATCCAGGTAAGGCCCTCTCATGCTGCTGACAGAGTAACGACGTGCGCTGATAAGTACTGTAGAGGCAACGATGCGTCTCAGACGGCTTCGAATTGTGGCGAGCCCCATTGAAAGAGCTCGACCCACCCAGCATACCAATCCCTTCGCCTCCTTCCGACGGGCTATTCCCATGGAAGTACGGAGAAGACGAGATAGAAGATGGCCTGGGTTGCCTCGACGGTCGGCCCAGAGCTCAAAGGTGCGAGACGTATACGGGTACAGAGATTCATTGCGCTCGGCAAGAAGACGCAACAGCTTGCTTATCCCAGCGAAGAGGTCCACCTTTCGTCGGGGAGAATCCACAGTGCGGGAACCTGGATGAGACTACGAGTCAAACAGAGAACTGTGTTGGGACTAAAGCCTGGTGCGAATCCGTGACTATCGAGAATAGCATGAGCTCGCGCGCGAACATGACAACTGAGGAATGCCTGAGTCGCCGCAGCAACTCTACATCTAAAATTAGGGAATAACTCGGCTGAGCAGTTCATCGGGTTGAAACTGCCGACCCCAGCCCAGAAAAACAAAAAAATAAAAGGGGAGGATTAACGATGGCCTGACATTCGAAGGATATAAAGAGAACGTTTGGATCCCTGTACTCATACGTTCATTCATTCGATATGCGCTTTATCATCTTCTTGAGCTCTTCATAGCGTTTTAATTGTGAAAGTTCATCTCTTCATACCGTTCTGAGACAGTACCTGTTTTGCCACCTTATCTTATCAAATCACACGATGTCATTCTACCTGCCTTGACTTACTCGAAACTGCGGCATCTGTTGAGCTATAGCCCTAGCTAGATTCGCCTGGGCGGGCACTCACTCATCATCTTATTACGAGATCGATGCTCTCGGCTTCATGTGTGTGTTTTCCCTTAACAAACTTGCTAATATCGACCCTTACGGGACACCCTAAGACTCCAGGCTAGCGGGGACCATCCTAACTAAGAGGTTGGCTGCATATATCGCTAGGCACCGGACGGTAGAGGCTCGGCTGACTAGAAAAAACAAGACGATGGGAAATATCAATGATCCTGGAGAGCAAACTCCCCTGCTAGAGCAGCAATCGCCTTGCTCCCTTCCGACTAACGAGTCAAAAAGCTATTATATCCGCCTGATGGTCCCTTATGCTGTAGTACTCGTGGCTGCGGAACTTGGGTTCAACCTAGTCAGCGTATCGATGAGCCAGATCCTCGAGGGCATACTATGTCAATACCACGGTGTAGGCGGCCCGGTTTATAGCCCGCTGTGTAAGACCAGGGCGGTGTAGCTGGAGCTGTCTATACTTCAAGGATGGGAACTGGCATTTGGGCTTACTCCCAAGTCTTGTCACGGGGTACTGGGTTGTCAAACGACGAGGGGCCTCGACACAACCCGCTGGGGGGAAAGAGCCGTATAGCCACCTCCAGGGCGTATTTGGACGTGAGCGACGCCGACAGCAGGACTTCGGCGTGGAAGAGCATTTACATAACAGCGCAAAAGTGGCTGCATCGATGTTCACAGACAATAGGCTATGGATAGAGCGGACTGGCCGGGGACGTATATGTAAGGGGTCCGATCGTGTTTTGCTACGGAATTTGATCATCGCGCGCTCTCCGTAATCATCTTCTCCCGCTGGGATCTAGCTACGAGGTCAGCCGGAGAGTAGTGCGAGGGCTTCTCAGGACGACCTGTACAGCTCCTAGGCCGAAAAGCGGACGATCGCCGCCCTTCTCGTCGCTGTGGATAGGGTTATGGATCGATGCGAGCAAACAGCACGGACAACAAGCAAGGGCCTCCTCTGCTGGCTACGTAGCGTACGACCTCACGGATATTATGCCAAACCATTCCCCTTCGTCGGCAAGACGGCTAGCAGGAGCAAGTATATCATGCTGCTCAAGCGATTCATAGCTATGGTTCTCCGCGCCTACTGCCTGACTTCCGAGACTCGCCGGCGCAGAGCTGGCGTTCGGTTCGAGAAGTCACAGCTCCGCTTGATGGCTGCTATATAGGACCACCGCGCTTGGGCCCAGCATGGGGCTACAACCCTGGGCTTCTGGGAAACCAAGCACGGCGCATGGCGCGCCGGACCGTTACACTGAGAGTAGTGGAGGAAGTGAGGATGGCGAAGAGTCCTCGGACGAAGGGTATGATGATGCGATAGAGTACAATGGGTCGGAAAGTGGCGAACCTGATGCTAGCGAAAGTGAGGATAGGGCGATGAAGACGATGATCCGGCCGTTTTCGATGTAGATATTGATGACGACGAGTCTGGGAGCGACGAGGATGACTATGAGGAGGGAGAATAGGAGGAGGAGGAGGAAGACGAGGAAGTAGGGAGCTTGGGCGACGAGAACCCGCAATTGGCCGAGGTGCTAGAGCTGCTGTTTGGACTGGCCATGGCCTTCAGTACGGAGGAAGTGATGGACGATCGCCCGGCTTCAACCTTGCTAGTGTACTTTAGTAGCGTCCTCGGCTTCTCGTCTGATCCCACTGCTTTACTCACAGCGAGGTCATACACCTCCAACCTCGCCGGGCTTATCTACGTCCAGCGCCTTCTCTTCCTCGAACCTGCAAGAGCCTACCCATCCTTCGGCATCTCACGGCGACCGCGAACGGTCAACTCGCGCGGCTCCAGGACGTCCGCCAGAAGTACACGGTACTCGGGTCGCAGTCCCCATTCGAGAATCTCTTCTCTCTTCTGGCTTTCGGCAAAGCTATGGCTGGCTCGGAGAGGCCATCATTCCTCTTGAATAAGCAGACTCTTGCTATCTCTCCCTCTTCGGTGATTGTGTAGCATAGATAGAAGCGATCCTTCGCTGGGTCGTTTGTCGTCGCGCTAAAAGGGCTCCTCCATGGCTCCTGAATAACAAGGATATTGTACTCCTAGATCCGTGGGTCTCCGAGCAGCGTCGCTATGACCGTGTCTTTTGATTGTTTTTATGTTATACATAGAATTGTAAGCGTGCTACTTATAATCATTCCCTATTATCAAGGTCCATCTGAAGCTCCCTTGCCTTGTGTCCACTGCATGTTGCGTCTAGAGCCTCTGATGCCCGCCGTGTTTTCATCACTGTCTGTCTGCTGCGACCTGGCCGTGCTTCCTAGGATTGCCGCGGCTCTAACGGTCGTCGTCCCAGTCTTGTCGTTGCCTCGGGGTGATCTCGTGTGCTGTCTGGCGAGATCGGCGGCAATTGGTTCTCGGGGTGATATTTGGGTCGTGTTTTTTTATAGACGGCCTTGATCTTGCCTGCCCCCCTCTTCCTGGTCGGGCACTGGCGGTTCCAGGCTTCGTGTTCCCCCGTACCGGCTGCGCATTTCCGGGGGCTTTCTCGTCGTTCTTCGTGGGACACTCTCGGGTCGGATGATCTTGCGCGAAGTAGCCGCATGCTGTCATTGCCTTGTACTGGGTTCCTATGTGGCCGTACTCATAGTATCTAAAGCAATGTCTTAGACGGTACAGTCTATCGTAACGTTCGAACTAGAAAACCTCGCCCTGCTAGATCAGTCCTCCGTCGATGATTCTATCTGCATCCTCTGCCTTCTCGAACTCTACGATGATAGATAACGATAATTCCGTAGTTAATAACCTAGTGAGCTCTCTAATAGATTTGGTCTCTATACGAAGAATAATGGGTTATTATCGTTAAGAATACCGGTCTTTTACTTCCTTAGAGCGCTCTATGTCTATAGAGCTAGTGCGGGTACCGTGTGCTAGTACGCCGTATATTGGGACATGTACTGTGGCGCCGTTACCGATCTTTTGTTCCTAGTCCTCTGCCAACTGTCTCAGAGCCTCTATATCTGCACCAGTAGTAGTCTTGATGCTAAGTTTACCTCTCTTCAGTTAATTCGATGAGGCTACTTAAATCTTCTTTATGTGCTAGTTACTGCTCTATTCGTTTGCTCTATCTATGTGCGCCTTTAGGCTACGTAGGCTTATTGCCCTGATGTTAGCAATAGTGACCGAGTCTCGAATGTTTACGAGGATTTTACGTTGTGCTTAAACGGACGATGTTCTGTGGTTACGTGCTTATACATGCTTGCTGCAAGCCCTCCCTAGCAGCTGTAGTGGCGTATATCTGGGCAAGGATGCTATGCTGACCCCATATCCCTTACTATCTTTATAGTTGCCTTACTGACTTCCATTACCTCTTTGGCAGGCGCTAGCCGCTCTTTAGATAGTAGTACTTTCTGGTATGCTTGTAATAGCTTGGTGGTTCGCGTTCGTCAGTTCGTCTCCAGTATAGTTAATGGCTCGGTTAGTGTTCTCCGCTATAGTTTTTGGCTCGGTCTGTGCGATTCGGATCTCGTCTAAGACCTGGCCGTAATCTAGTGCGCCTTGTACCTTGAGGATAAGGGATAGAGTGCCGAGAAGTGCGGTTATAATGGTGCGAAGACAAAAAGCCATCCGTTTGCGGTGTTGATTGCCGCCAGTGCCGTCCGTATATAGGTGCTCAATTTCGTGACGTGTTCTCGATAGTCGATGAGCCAGGTTTGTTCCTCGGGTCACGTGGTCGCCACAATGCCGACGTCGCACTAGGCGATGCAAGGGACGCTAGGCTATCCAATTGACCCTTTAGAGCGTCTTGCGGCGCGGTAAAAACCTCCGTTTTAAAAATCTCGTACTCGCTGGTCAGGATGTTTTTGCTCAAGCATGTTCAATAAACTACTCGTATGACTAGCACGCCGGCGTAGCCGCTGTGCTAGCCAACGCACGGGCACATTGACCCGCAGTCCCGACTCCGCAGCCAGTCTAGGCAGCATCGTAATTTGGGAAAATACGAAAATTTCAGGATTAAACGAGGAACTAATATCTCGGCGACTGCCGTCAGTATTCATCAAGCATTTTAGTAGCCGTAGCTTCGAAACGATAATACACCGAGTCGGCTGCTATATCTTCTGATGAGCTCAGTTTTGAAACAATACAGCACAGCAAGTTTCTCTTCGCGTCTAGTGCCTTACAATCGGCGGCCGAGGTGCTCTTTCGGCATTGCCGGATAGGTTGCCGTAATATATGTTCCATTTATGTAGAACTAAGGCTAATTGCATCGTTAAATCGTATGCTCCTAATAACCATTCTGCGCTTTGTGTAATATGAATACGCCCGTGTCTATGGTTATGTGGGTCCGGAATTAGCTTTTCTATCTCCTACCTCGTAAGAGCTCCGCTAGTGGGCCCGTTTAAGTCCTATACAGGTACGTATTATACTACCCTTTACGAATACTATGTACACACTACGTACTAGAAGTGTTGCTTCTCCAATCCTTGGCTGATTTAGTTACGGCTATGGGTACTCTGTTAATGTCCTTCTCGTAAGTATCCCTTGGCTCACCTAAGGCTCGTGGATCTAAGATACAGGAGCAAAGACCAATCAAATGCCGCGTGTAGAGTCGTTCCTGTATCTGGCTGTATACTGCCCTTTAGCCTCGGATCCACAAGCCTTAAGGGAGTCGATAAAATAAGCCAAGTAAAATAGGGCATCGCTCGGATTTCTTAGTACGTTGTAGGTAAAACCTAATTTCGCCCCTTATAATATGTACGATAGGTGAGTCTTTATTATACAAAATTCTACTATATTTCCACAGAACTATCCGGCTTCATATATAATCTTCGCCTCGTCCCCTTGATAGCTTAAAAATCCTTTCTTGATCACTTTCCCCCATCGCTCGTACGACGCTTGCTCGTTACGGAGAGTTATCTAACATGAAGTCATTCTTTGCCATGATTTTGGCTTCCGCCAGTATTAGACTGGTCTCTGCAAGCGTTCGTACTCAAATTCCTCCGTCGGGAGCCTAGAGCTCTCTTCTGTTTCCATAGACACTAACTCAACTAAAGCCAACAATCAGAGCAGCCAACACTCCTAGCGTGTGCGCAGAAGAGCAGAAGGCTGGGTACGAGTGGATCGGGGCGCCACGCGACATTGCCAATTACGGCGGCTCTATATTCACCGGTTGGTTTGTCGATGAACCTATAACCGACGGCTCCGTGACTGGCTATCGTGGTGGTCGAATGATTGTTGGTCTGGGAGCCGTGGGTGAAAGAGGTGGTTCATTCATCAAGGCAGGTGATGAGATCGGAACATTCGACATTAAGAGCTACGAACTCCACGGCGAAGTGACTGGACACGTACAATTCATCTATCGCATGGCCGATGACTCTATCTGCAAGGAAGAACGCGAAATCGTCGCAAACACTACAACTATCGTTCAAAAGACCAAGTGCCTTGGTCCAGCTGTCGAGTTAGAAGTCGACGGGGACTGCTATATCAAAATTCACCGGATCACATTCAACTGCTACGAAGAATGCCCCCCCGAAGAGGAGCACTGCTATGGAGAATGCAAACCGACTGGCACATGCCCCAAATGCCCACCCGACCAGGAAGACTGCTATGGGGAATGCAAACCGGCTGGCGAATGCCCTAACTGCCCTCCTGGCACCGAAGAGTGTTACGGGGGAGAGTGCAAGTCGCCTGGAGAGTGCCCTAAATGCCCTGCTGAATACGAAGAGTGCGACAACGGAGAGTGCGTGGCACCTGGCACATGCCCCAAATGCCCTGATGGTCAGCAAGAGTGCAACGGAGAGTGCAGGCCGCAGGGCACATGCGAGTGCCCACCTGACCTGGAGGACTGTCATGGAGAGTGCAAGCCGCAGGGTAGTGAATGCCCTAAATGCGCTTCTGGCTTCCAAGAATGTTGGGGAGAGTGCGTGCGTGCTGGAAACTGCTCCAGGTGCCCCCCCGGCACCGAGGACTGCTATGGAGATTGCAAGACGATCGGTGAATGCCCTCCATGCCCTCCTGGCCGCTCAGTATGTTGGGGAAGGTGCGAGCTTACTGGACAATGCACCAAGTGCCCTCCCGGTGTGGAGGACTGCCCTATGGGTTGCGAGCCGCCCCACATATGCCCTCAGTGCCCTTCCCGGTACAAGGAGTGTAAGAATACCTGCATTCCTAACGATGAGGAATGCGAGGTTAGCACTACGACGACGACCACCACATCAACGCCCTCGGAGACGCCCTCGGAGACGCCCTCGGAGACGCCCTCGGAGACGCCCTCGGAGACGCCTAGCACGTCGACGACCTCGACGATGACCACCACCACATCAACGCCCTCGGAGACGTCTAGCACGTCGACGACCTCGACGACCACCACCACATCAACGCCCTCGGAGACGTCTAGCACGTCGACGACCTCG